>CM076576.1:65608289-66067242 GCA_034641835.2 Pinus albicaulis
CTATAGCATCTACCACAGAACTTCTTCAAGAGGGTGAACGTCAGTTTAAAAACAAAAGCATTAGTGATGAAGCCTGGAGAATAATCTTACGAAACCAAGGTATGGACATAACTATTTTTAAAAGAGGAATTCCTGTTCATGCTTTGAAAGAAGAATGGGCTACGCTGCTAGTTGTTCAAAAATTCATTACCTGTGAAGGCCGTTTTGGGTCCATGTATATGTACCATACCAGATTGCTGATGAATTTTCTAGATAATCAAACTCTCAATCTCCCATATTTTCTATTAAATAGTTTGAAGAAAATGTATGTGACTGTTCAGAAGCATTTATGGGATGTAGAACCACATCTATATCACCACGGTCTTGTAAAAATTTTGATTGAAAAAGAGTTAAAGGAGAAGAAAGACACATGGGAACAATTTTTGATTAGAAATTTCTTTGAGGAACCTCAGGAAATTCCTAAAGGTAGCACATCAAGAAGGAGTAGGAGAAAAAGAACAAATGATGAAACTCAAAGTACTCCTACTACTGCAATTGAAAAAACCAGTAGGGAAGAGAGATTGTCAAAAAGGAAGAAGAAAGAAACCAAGGGTAAAAAGCCAATAACACCAAAAGAGAGAAAAAGTATTGAGGCTATACATCAAACCCCTTCTTCCGAAGAAGAAGATCATCAAGTGTTATCTGAAAGATTAGTTTATCTTCAAAAACAGTTATCTATAGCCAAGAATAAAGAGAAAGGAAAACAAAAGCAAAAGGACAGTGGTCCACAGCGTGTGAGAAGAAGTTCCAGACTTAAGGGGAAATTGAGGAAAACGCAAATGAAGGGTCCTCATTTTATTGATTTGGGAGAAGAAACATCTGAACAATCCCCAGCTGACCATAGTCCATCTCACTCTCAGTCAATTAGTGAACCTGGTTCATTTCATTCTCAGTCAGACATTGAACATAGTCCATCCCATTCTCAGCAAGATGTTGATGTGAGCCCTTCTCAGCCAGATTTTGAAGATAACTCTCCTTCACGGCATTTTAGGGACAACCCAATAAAAATGACGCCTGATATAGACCCCAAGAAACAAGAAGTATATGATTATATAGAATCTTTAGAAAAAGTAGCTACAGGTCCCAGTACTTCGTCCATTCAGCCTCACAAAGTACAAGATGATTTAGTCCAATCACTAAAACAGGAAGTCTTTGAGCTAGAGCTTTTAAATAGACACATCAAAAATGAAAATGAGACATTGAAGGAACAAAGCAAATTGGACAAAATCATTCATGATAATACCATGCTACATCTAGGAATATGGTAGAAGAAGAACAAGAAATTGAAAAAGAAATGCCAGAAGTTAAGCAGAGCACTGGTTAATATCAAATTTAGATGCTTAATGAAGAAGCCCAGGATGTTGGCAGCACCAAGGAAGAAGAGGAGAGGATTGGATGTACTGGTTGAAGTGTCAAGGCATATGAACTGAAGAAGGATTATCAAAATTTTGGTTGCATGAGGACATGCAACACCTTCATAGTGGGGGTATGTTGAGTCTCAAATCTGCATTGTTCTTATACATCTTCCTAGACCTTTTTCATTCACCTGAACCTTCCCAGTTGTTAATATCATTGTATATTAATTACAAAAGAGCATCTAAAATGGTTTTTACCTATATTTTGTGTCTGCTGTTTTATTTAGATTTTTTCTCATTTAGCTGCGGAATCTTGCCACTTTCCGCAGCTGCTGCAACTTTCCGCAGCCATTTTGTGAAAATCTATGTTACAGGTGTCCTCAGGAAAAACGAGCCACATGGGCAAGTCAGAAATGATGTGGACATGGATCGTGTCCTATTGGCTCGAGCAAATTCACTTAAGGAAGCTACGGTCAAAGGTGGCCAAGTGGAAGTCAACCGTAGAGTCCCACGGTGACAGGACTCTGTTTCTCGTCACGTGAAGATTTATATGGCCGTTTCTGAATTGCGGGAGACAAATCAACACCTGTACATGGCTCCATAAGCCGAATTCAAACATCCACTCTTCATAGATTTACTCCTCAATGCGGCCATGATCCTAGATCTCTGGACGTAATGGTTTACGTGTTCTCCATCAGCACAAACTTTAGGGAATTAGTTATATTTCCTTTGTTATAAATAATGTGTTTGCATACGCATATTAGATTAGTCTCCATTAGCTTCCAGATAGCTCTGTAATGTAATTACGTTGCCACTGTGCCGTAATATCACCTTTCTGTTATGACTGCATTTTAATATATAAGAAGACTCTATTTCCAAGCGTAATTCGTACTTGAAGTCTGTTGCCAAGGCTGGTGTAGAGGGCCCCTGCACACGCTGAGGTTTTGTGCATTATTGTATAGTTCTTGTTTTATTTCTTTAATCTCATTGTGCCATAATTCATTCACATGTTTATACATTGCATCTTTCATGGTATATATGCTTCATTTCTGTTTATAATCTTTCATGCTTTACATCTTGCTTCTGTCCATAATCTTTCATGTTTTATGTTATTGTTAACTGATCAGTGTTCTTGTTTCGGGTTATAAATAGGCAGCCCGGGCATTTGCATAACTTTTTGACTAATGACATGGAATTAATATTGTTCTGCTGCTAATTTACTTTTCTTAGTTTCTGTTTAATTTCAGTACTGCTTTGTTTATTTCAGTCTTGCACATTTGTTTCAGTAGTTAGATTTAGATATATCAAATTGTTCATGTCATTTTCAGTTACCTCCGAAAGCCATAGTTGGACTGGTGGTGAGGGATTGAAGTATGAATGTATAGTTTTATATTAGTTTACTTTATGCAAGCTAGATATATTAAATTGCTCATGACATCTTCAGTTACCTCTGAAAGCCACAGCTGGACTGATGGTGAGGGACTGAATTATGAATGTGTAGTTTGATATTAGTTTACTTTCTGCAAGTTAGATATATTAAATTTCTCATGACATCTTCAGTTACCTCCGAAAGCCACAGCTGGACTGATGGTGAGGGATTGAATTATGAATGTGTAGTTTGATATTAGTTTACTTCCTGCAAGTTAAATATCAGGTTACTCAAGTTGTTTATGGTTACCTCCGAAAATCATAGCTGGACTAATGATGAGGGATCAGAAGATAAGTTGATGTAATTTGATTTAAATTTACTTTGTTGCAACTTTTGGATTTCTTTCAGCATAAGTTTCTTTTGTGTTTGAACAACAGCAAGAATAATGAGTTTCATGATCAGTAGTTCATTGTTTGTTTGACTAGAGTAGTGATGCAATTTCATTTTTTTTGAAGAATTAATTTTGTCATTGTGTGTTTTTAAAATCCTTTTGAAGTTTGGAAAATCATTAGAAAGACATTGTTGTCTTGAATATTTGTCTCCATACTTGTCTTTTAGAATTTCACAAAAATCCAAAAACGACAAAAAAGTAAGAGATAGGTTATCTTGCACATATAGTGCGCCACACTTCATCAGCTTACGAATCCCGGATTGACAAATTAAATGTAGCAATTTAGGACACACTAAATTGACCAAACACTAGCCCTCAAAATTTTGTTGGCTGTTGTCTTCCAGTATAAATGACCTCCACACTCTCCTTCATGGAACTCGTGCTTAACCTTCTCTACATCCAACTCAGGCAAACATTTAAGCAATAGACCACTTGCATTTTTCCAATAAAGACAATTTTCAATAATGCAATAGTTTACAACTTTTAACTTTATGAATCTTTCCTTTGTCTTTGTCAAACCAGGAGGTGTATTTAAATTAAGCAACACATAAATAACATCAACATACCAAGGAGAATTCATAAAATGGTCTTCAACAATAGGATTTGAGAATCCTTCTTGGCCATTCAAAGCATCAATCATATTAATATCAAGAACTTAAAAATTGGATTCAGCCATTAATCTAGCTAGACCTTGGCCTTCGATGAGTTTAGTGGGTTTTATCTCTAAATCATATTCAAGAATAACAACAATCCACTTACCTCTCTTACCATCTGGGTCCTGTGTTAGAAAGTCTTTAACAACCGAGTTTGGGACAAAGGCAATGATGTGTGAGTGAAGGATGTATACTCTGAAGTCTTTCAAAGCTTTAACCAAAGCAAAAGCTTGTTTCTCCATAATGTTGTACTTTAGAGGGGCATCCCTCAATGCCTTACTAAAGAATGCAATAGGTTGCTCTTTTCCTTGTGGATTTTTTTGTAGAAGGACAACAGCTATGGTATGTTCTGAAGCAAATGAAAAAATATAAAAATCCTTTGAAAAATCAGGACTTATAAGAATCGGTGTTTTGGTTAATGCTTGTTTCACGAGCTCAAACGACTTCTTTGCTTCCAAGGTCCATTTCACCCCTTGCTCTATCTTCAACATGTTTGTGATATTCCTAAGGAGCTCAGCCAAGTTGGGGATGAACCCTCTCAAAAAGTTAATCTTTCCAATGAAAGATTGCAACTCTTTGATGTTCCGAGGATGAGAGATTTGCAATATGGCCTCAATCCTCTTTGGATATATATTTATACCCTCTTCAGAAATAATGTGTCCAAGAAGTTTACCTTCTTGGAGACCAAATAGTGTTTTCTTAGGGTTTAAAGATATTCCAAACTTTCTGCATTTCTCGAAAACTTTTCTCAAATGTTCTAAGTGCTCTTCATCTATTTTTGAAAACACAGAGACATCATCAAGGTATATAATGATGAAGAAGCCCAGTTCCTCCAAGAACGCTGTTTCCATGGCTCTTTGAAAATTTTCTCCAACATTCATTAGACCAAAAGGAATTTTCACATACATGAAAGTGCCCCATGGTGTAGTAAAGGTTGTCTTTAATTGATCAGCACGGTGGACTAGGATCTGATTGTACCCTGAGTAGCCATCAAGCAAAGAAATTCTTCTAGACCCTACCACCCTTTGTAAAATATGATCCATCTTAGGTAAAGGATAGTTGTCTTTCAATGAAGCTTTGTTCAAGTCTCTAAAGTCTATACAAAGCCTGATCTCTCCAGTTTTCTTTCTAAATGACACCAGATTAGACACCCATTCAGAATATCTAATAGGGACAATAATACTAGCATCGTACATTTTCATGATCTCCTTCTGAACCAAAGGCAACTGAACAGGGTTTATTCTGTGCAGTTTCTGTTTGAAATGTTTTTGGTTTTCTTTGAGGGGAATTTTGTGCTGTATTATTTCAGTGTCATAGGATTTTAGATCTTCGTAACTCCATGCAAAAACATCAGAAAATTCTTTAAACATCTCTATGTATTTGAGTCTAATGTGAGTTGGTAAAGTCTTAGACAGTTTAATCATCATAGGTTTAAGTTCACTACCTATATTGCACTCTTCCACTTCAATCTCTATAGGATCCAGTCTTGGTTTATTTGCCACATCGTTAAAATCAAAAAACTCTTCTAAAGGTGCCAGGCCTCTTGCAAACTTTCATCTTTAGAGTGCAGAGTTTCTAACTCCTCTGTTTCTAACTCTGCATTCAATTTTGTTTTATTTTTTAGTTTTCTAGTCAGAATATTAATATTGACAAGCTCAGGACAGGGCTCTTCTTTACCAAGAAAATTTTATTGACCGCGGTCTGTATCATAGTTTGAGTCCAAACTGTGTAGCTCGAATTCATTTTTGAATTGCATGAAGTCTTATATTTGTTTGTCTCCATCAAACACCTGCCAATAATTTTTATTATCAGGAACGGCTGGTCTAAATTTCATCTGATTTGTGCAATCTTTGGCGTTATATGGCATTAAGCATGCTCTAGCTGCAAAGGCTAAATTGTGGGCTGCAATATTTCTTTTTCTTAGGACAAAAATCAGTTTGGACTGCTCGAATGTTTTTAAAAGGTCCATGACATCGTTTTGGTATGCCCTAAGTCTGGGATTATTTGCGTTATACTCCCCATTAACTTGCCTAATGACAAATTTTTAATCCCCATACACGTTGATTCTTCTAGCTTCTAACTTTTTCAATAGATGTAAGCCTAAGAGAAGGGATTCATACTCCGTTATGTTATTGGAACACTGAAATTTTAACTTACAGTAAATGCAGTCTGTGTGGTTATTTTCATTGTTGGAAATCCAAACACCTGCACCAACGTTAGTTCTAGTGTAGGATCCATCAAAATATTTACTCCACAAAGGACTATTCTTAGTTTCATATATTTGGTGGTTGTCCTCTTCAACTAACGTGCTTCTTGATTGTTGTGGAATGTCAGCATTTAGTTGCGTTTGTTTTAACTCCTCAGGTTCTTCATTGGGTTGAGGATTTTTTTCTTGACTGTCAAGGTTTAGGAGCAATGGACACATGACTTGAGGCTCAGGACCTTTGTTTAGTTTGTTGATATTCAGAGGTTCAGCCAACTGTTTTGACAGTTCTGTGGTGTTTACCTCCTCCTCTCTATCGGCCATAAATTTTGTTAAAGTTACTTGTTCATCCAATGTTTCTTCATTAAAAAGGATAAATGAATCAAGGCCTGTGTTTACAGAGTATAAAGGGGAGTTTTGCGGTCTGTCTTGACTTGTAACTGTGTATTTCATATGAGACTCCCTGTAAAGTCTTCTAGTCTGATTGAAAACAGGGATAGTCGCATAGGTCATGTCCATTTGCATAGTCCCTTGTAACTTAGCCCCCCATGATCTTGATAACAACATTCCATATTTGGGGGGAACATCAGCCACCACAATATCCATGAGTAAGCATTTGGCTGGAATTTGGTCTAAGTTAACACAAAGGTCTTTGATTAATCCTAAACATTTTACTCTGCTTAAGTCAAAGGAGTAAAGATCTTTGTAAGGTTTGGTAATTTCTAAACCAAGGCTCTCCATTACAGCTTTTGGCATTAAATTATGAGAAGCCCCGGAATCATGCATAGCGTTGTACAAAATCTTGTCTGAACGTTTAAACTCACATAAAAGGGAGGAACAGGTCCCTCTTGATACATACCTTCAATATTTTGACCAAAGACAAGCTCTGGTTGGTCATTATTAAGATTGGTAGTGTCCTCATTCTCTTCAATGTTTAAAGCCTTCAAAATTTGGGTCCTATATACATGATGGGCAGCTAACTCAGTTAAGGGAACAGATATTTTGATTTTGGAAATTTCCTGCTCCAGGCTGAAAGGGATTTGACACTTTAAAGTGTTGGTCTCAGCCTTATTAGCTGTCACTTTATCAGCAATATCAGCTTGTTGATTTGTCCTATTTACATTTGACAAAATGGTTTTAACAGGAGTACTAGCTAAGATGTTAGTACTACTAATATCTGCACTCTGTTTTTCATTGTTTTGAGTGTCTTTCTCTTTTCCAGTATCAGAATTAATAGCCACTGTTTTATCCTTTTGTTTGACAATTTTAGACTTGGTTACAGTGTTGTTTTGTGAAGATTTATCAGAGGTTTTGTTGTTGGGGGTTTGTTGCCTAGTTTTTCTTCTAAGGTCATATTCTTTTTTAGATTCTATGATGACATTTTCCATGTCTTGATAATAATTTTCATCATCATCTCTTCTGTCGTCATAAGGTGTGTATAGACCTTGTTTTCTATCATAATGAATCTCAAATTCATCACTATCTACCCCCAGCATGTTGATATCATCCTCCTTTGTTATTTCATTTGTTTCCTCAACCTCACTTACATAGTTTTGATGAAAGGGAAGAATGATCTACTGATCATCTTCCCTGGGTCTGTTTGGAGGTTGATTCCTTCTAAAATTCTGGTTTTGGTTCTGGTTTCTATTTTGAGGAGCAGTTTGGTTTTGACGGGCTTGTGCTCTCTTGATTATGCTCATCTCTTTCATCATTTCTTACATCATTTTCTCCATTTTTTAGTTTGAAGTAGAAGGTGTAGAGTCCTCTCTAAAGGACACTCTCTTTTCATTTTTCATTCTTGCTCTCTTTTCCATTAAGTTGACTTCCACAGAAAGAGCACCCTTTTTCATCTTTTCAAGAGTTCCAGGATCTCTTTCCCTCAGCTGATAAGCCATCTCAGGGTCAAACCCTTCAGGAAACTTGTTTAAAGCTAAGCCTTGTGGAGGTTTTAGTTATGGGGAAAGTGCATTATACACACTGTTAAATCTAGTGCAATAAGCTTGCACACCTTCCCCAGTGTTTCTATGGAGGTTCTTGTAGTCAGAAAGGACTTGGAGAGGGTTTTTATTTACTTCCCATTTGTTTAAGAATGTTTGATGGAAGGCTTGGAGATCATTAATACTATGGGGGGTTAAACCTTTGAACCATTTTCTTACTTCTCCCCCTAAGCTCTGAGCAAATAATCTAAGCTTGACATAATCATCATCAATTTCATTTCTGTCAAAGTAGTCATTCATCTTATCCACATGTTGTGATGCAGTTGTAACATTACTAGCATCATATAATGGAATTCTGGACTGATAGTCCTGTGGAAGATTGACTAATGGTACAAGAAGGACTAAGGGAGCATACCATGTTGCCATGATATGTGATGGGGGTGGATTCACAAGAAGTGGATTAACGAAAGGGAAAGTGGGCTGAAGTGGAGTGGTTTGGACAGTGGATGTAGGATGAGCAGAAGTGGATGGACCAATAATAGACTGCTAAGCTGATCTTGGATGAGATGCACCTAGGTTGTAAAGGAAATGTAAATCAAGAGGTGTTGTTCCTCTTCTACCAGGATTTTCACTTGTTTCAGGAGATGAAATTGAAGACTCAGAATCTAACTGATCTAAATCACCAAGAGACCTAGTTCTAAAGGAATTTGCTAAGTTAACTTGTGATTGTTGTAGAGCTGAAAGATTTTCAGGAACTGAATTAGCTCCTTTGGGTGATCTGCAAATAGTTGATAATTGAATTCTAGGAGACTTCCTAAGGATACTTTCTGGGTTACCGACTATTTCAAGTGGATCAGGGTCTGGGTAGGCTCTAGTATGAATCTTTCTAGAAACCACGATGCTGTGTTTTTTAGACCCAAATAAATAAGAAAAGTTCAACCAGATATGACAATCTTCAAGAGGTTAACAAGTCTATTTTACAAATTTAAATCCTGCAGTCCTCTAACTGACTTTGAATGATATTATAATAGTAAGGGTTCTTCCCAGTGGAGCCTTAAGGTCTATTGAGGAATTTGGAGTCGCCAAGTGGAAGTTTTTAGCTCCTAAGGAGGTAAAAGGTTTTATGGTCCACCACCATGTTTATTGGATACCAATCTAAGATATTTTTGGTGTTTTCTGAGTTATTTTTCAATTGTGTGGTTTCTAAGAATATCCTAACTTGGTTTCAAAACTTAGCTATGATTATGAGACAAAGACAGTGTACTCTTATGGCTAAGCCAGTTATTTTTTTCAAGGTTAGATAAAGTCTTAAGAGAATATTAGGGTTTACCTAGTTTGTCACTGATTCAAACAAGTTCCATCATTATTACCATTCCTCGGTAGTGCTTGAAAAGGCTGCTTTTTACTCACAAGTTTTATGAAGTTTTTAAGGGAACCCCAAGTGATCTGATGTCCTATGGTTACCCTAAAATGAGAATGATTCTGGGTTTTGTCCCCAGTGGAGTCGCTAGCAATGTTAGCTCCCTGTAATCATCAAGATTGGAGAAATTCCGGTCGCAGGGAGAAACATCGTTTCAACCACTTTGGGATTCTAGGATCTAGCCCTCCTGAATCCAGAGAGGGATCTCTCCACTAAGTGCAAAGACGGATTTGTCTTTGAAGTTTTGGGTAATGATATTAGGCTAGTTATGAAGGCCAAGGTTTTTTTTTGTTTTTGGATGGTTGAGCATGATTACTGTTTGAGGTGGAAAGTTCTAAATGTAAAGAGTTTCAAAGGTGAGAAGTTGCAAGCAGATAGAACTATCTTTGGCCAGGAAGATAGATAATTGCAGGTTTTATTCCATTGGGCTATGGGGTCATAATAGGGTTTAATTTGAACAACAAGAGGCAAGAGTGGTCCATGGGGCAAGTCATCTATGTATAAGGATCTCTTTGAAGATTGATTTATGGAATGAAATGGTACAACAAGAAGGAAAATCAAACAGATTCAGAACAAAGAGCAGCCCAGGATCTGGTAAGTACTTTTAAACTAGCCAGCCTTTGAAAAACACTTAAGAAGAACATAAAAACAAACTAGGATCTGGTAATTAATTTTAAACTAGCCAGCCTTTGATACACTTCCGACAGAAAACATTTTAAAACAAAGGGGAAACTTGAAGGCAACTGTTGGAGTAGAAACTAGCGGGTCGGGCTCACCAAAAATCCTCTCCTAGCTCTACTTTACTTGGTTACTTTCAAGACAAACACAAAGATAACACAGAATGGCCTAAGATCTGGTAAGTACTTCTAAACTAGCCATCTTTTAACACATTCCAAGGGAAACATCCAGACAACCTTTGGGGATAAAAATAGGACCAGGGCATACCATATCTTCCATAGTTCATCTCTACTTAACTAGTACTGAACATAACTTTCAATAATAATATTCAGCTAAGACAATAAGATGAGGGAACGCCGAAATTCCTATGCTTAAACTGAATTAAATCATTCCCAAATAACACAGATTGGAAGAAAACATTCAGATAAAGGTTTTAGTCAGAGAAGGGTATTGATATACAGTAGGTCCTAACTCTATGCATGTTGTTCTTTATAAGAGAAGATGAAACATAGTGAAAATAGAAACAAAAAGACAAGTTACAATAAGAAAAACATCACCATCAACATAGACCAGGATCCCATAAATCAGCTTGTATTGATGCTCCAAACCAGTTACAGCTTTAAGTCCAATGCTTTAGTTTAGCAACCATCTACACATCCCAGCCTAACCTATCTACCACCAGCAGATCTCCAAGGGCTCGTGAACACTACTTACCGATAGAAGTCTCAAGCTCAATTACATTTCAATGTTCTACAACCAACCCCTCATTCATCTTCTGCAGGAGTATATATAGAAGGATGAGGAGGTGAGATCTGATAAAAGATCTCAAAAACTAATTAATACAAAATTAAATGGCTTCTTGGCCTTTGAGGGGCTCAATAAAGAAGCTTACATAGGTGTCTTCTGTACTAAATGATTTACATAAAGATTAAGCTCGGTGGGAGCTTTTGTTGACCTTTAAGGCTCTGTGTGATGTCGAGGTTACTCTGCTAATATTTTGTCATCGGTTTGCCTGCAGAATTTATCCTCTGGCTATGTTGTGAGGCATATATTTTGTCTTGATCAATAACTTCGGCCTCTGATTGAATACCTTGAGGCACAGGTGGCATTTCAGTAACTGGGAGGAATAAATTTGCCTCAAATGTGGCGGTGGAGGCTTTTTGTTGATAAAACACTTAAGATTTTCTTTAAACTGTGTTTTAATTGGGGATTAGGCTTTTGATAATCATTCTTAGCCGTGATCCCCACAAATCTATCTTCAATCTTCTGTCCTGGTACATTTTTGTCTTCGACACTGATACTCTCTAACTGTGCTTGATTTACTGTGTTTTTCTGGTATGCAGGGCTGTGCAAGGGTGATATGGCATCAATGCCTCATGAAACATCGATGAAACATGAAGTTTAAACCCTGCGATTGATTTTATTTGGTGAATCGAAGGTAGGAGGATCGTCACCCTCTGATTTTGAAATTTCTTGAGTTATGGCGGAAAAACCATTAAAACCCTACAAAAAAAAATAATGTCATAAAATCCTGCATATATAGGTTTATTGTTGCGGGAGGACATGTGGGGAGAGCATGGCCGTTGGATGGCATCATCCAATGGTCTAGATTGATCAAAAGGGGTCAAAAAAGAAAAAAGGGAGAAGTTAAATCAGAGCCGTCGATCGCGCAGAGATCGACGGTCGGGAATGGAGGAAAAAAGTCAAAGCGGAGGAGTTGGTTTTTGGGAAAACTGGAGAAATGGGTTAAAACCTTTATTTTGGACAAAAATGGTCATAAAATCAGGTTTGGGAATCGGGAAAAATGTGGGCTGTCGGATGGGATCGGCCCACATGATCAACGGTGGAGGACGGTGCCACAAGACCTTAAAAACAAAACCCGTACTTCAAACCTTTAATTCAATCATACTAAGTAAAGTCCCCGGATCTGAATTTGCTGACTGGACGAGGAACCATGGAGACCCACCCAAATAGAGATCTGCCGCGTGGATGTTGATGTGGTGTTGGGACCACTGGCACTGTTGTGGACGAGGGGACTAGGCGATGGAATGTGGGTCGTCGATCTGCATATCAGATTGATGACAGAGATCCTTTAAACACCGCGTCGTAGCCTGGTTAACTGTCGGGCATCTTTGAAGAGTGACCACCGTCCGATGAGCAGCCTCAGATCGGACAGCGCGCATCAATATCGCGTTGGGTCCACGTCCGATATTTAACGTGCGATGAGCGGCAGTTTTCTGAACAATGCACAAGACACGTGTCGGGCGGTGTACCGAATCACTGCCGATCGGGAAAAAACCGCCCTCCGCTTGAAGGCGATGCGATGGATACCGCCCAGTTTTGGAATGGTGATTGATTAGTGGGGACCACCGACTGTGATGGATTGTGCACTGTCGATCTGCAGATCAGATCAATGGTGGAGATTGATTTGGAATTTTGCACCAGCGGAAACGTTATTTCATAATAAATCCAACAATTTTAAATAAAACTAAGGTTTATACTTTGGGGGCGAGAGGTTAATTTTCGATATGGTTTGGCGCCCGTCTGCGGGGCCTTTGGGCGCATGGGAGATAATAAGACCGAGGGTTAAATTAGAGGGCTAATCGGCATCGAGTGATGCGATAAGCACCTGAAGGGTTGGCGCTTGGTCCTAGCACCAAGACGCGTGGAGGGGAGGATTAAAGACTTAGCCCAAGGGGGCTTAAGTCCATAATATATATAAAATATGCATTTTGATGGTTTTTCAATGGTTTTCAAAGGAATTTAAGAGTTTCGATAAGGCTAAGAGGGAGTATTAAAACCTTATCAAGGGATTTTTGAATAAAGGGAAAAGGGGAAAAACATGAAAATGAGGGATCTTATGGGGAAAGAGGAGAGAACAAGAGGTTAGTTTTGGAAAAGGGGAAAAGGAGAAAAGGGTCTTTGCAGCAGTATTCTTTCTTGGGAATCAGCAGGATTTCTGAGTGTAGAGTGGGCACAGAAGTGAAGACAGGACAGAGGCATGAGGCCTTTAAGAGTCTTCAAGAGCCAACACTTTTTAGCAATAAAATTTGTTCCTTGAAGGCTCAAAAAAGTTTTAGCCACCTTTTGCTATAACAAATTTATAGGTGGCTAACATGTGTGTCAAATATTATAATTTGGTCAATATTAAAAGGGGGTTGACAACATATATTCTAGGCTATGGAAATCACAAAAGCCACGAGGTTTAACACTGGATAGGTTATGAAACAGTGGTATACAAACCATGCATTTGAAATTGAATATGATCGATGAATGAGGAGGCACAGAGGTCAGACTACGAAGACTCAACCCGTAGGCCGAGAGGGACCCACACCCAGTAAGGCATGGAAATAGAGGAGGTATATTACGTGGCATATTCTATAAGATATTCTATGAATATTCCATGAGAATATTCTAAGCATATCCTTATCTGTTGTGGCTTGAAATTTGAGGTGATAATAGTTTTAGAACTTTGGTGAAGTTTATACTTATTTTTCTCGAAATTTAGCAAGGAATCCACTAGTGCAGTCAGAATCATGATATGAGCAGCAGATTTGGGGGCTCATATTTAAATTCACGTGTGTCATGAATTATTGACACATTTTACATGATGGATTTGCACTTGTCAAAAGGTAGTCAAGTTTATACTCATTCCTCTCAAATTTAAAGAGGAATCCACTGGAGCAGCTAGAATTAGGATCCGAGCAGCAAATTTTTGGGTCATCTCTAGAAGTGAGGTATTTCCATGTACTTTTCCACGTGCATGCCATTATTTTGCTTAGATAATAAATAGGCCTCTCCACTTTGAAGCTAGGCCTGGAGAGATAGCTCACACATTTTGAGTGAATTTCGTTAACAAATCTTGGTGCATTGTCTATATTGCCTTCTTTTTGTGTTGTTGGTTCATAGATGTTGCATTTAGGATATTTTCATGCTCTTTAAGAAATTATGTTTAACACCACCAAAGAAAAGATCTTGGATAAATGATACCCACCAAGAAATGGGTAACCTTGTAGAATTGTTTTCTCTTTCTTTGGATTGGAAACTAGCTAGCCAACAACCCCACATAACTTAGTAGCAGTAGAAGGTTAGTTTTTTACCCTAATCCCATGGGACCTCCTATGATGTCATAGGGTTATAGGAGGGGCACTACTTGAGAAACTCATATTGAATTAGTGTGTCCATGATGTTTCATACTTACTAATTTTCACCATTCCCAAAATTTCATCTCCATTATTCAAGCTTGTGGTCATTGATTCATTGGGATTAAGACTCTATTATCCTCATCCTTGAGTCCACTCCATGAAATTTTCTCTAGAGTTTGATGCAGGTAAAAGAAAAATACAAGCATAAAGTGTTCACGATGAAAGAAAAATAAAATTAAAGTTTGAAATATGATCGATACATTACTTAGCACTTGGGAAAAAGCCTAGCATGATCTCTACCCCCATCACTAGCCATCACATGATTCCTGAGTAGTTGATGCTTCATCACATAATAAAGGAACCATTGCATGTAACAACCTTGATGAGCGAGAAAATGAATCATCATTGAGGGGTTAATGAAGGCTAAACCATTAAAATAAAGCTTTGGCTCCTTAGTTATGCTCCTAGTTAAAGCATTATTAAAAATAAGTAAAATGTGCACCAAACAGGTGGAAAAAGTAGGCCAAGAAAAGGGGTAACTCTTGCCTCCATGATTGATTCCTTCATACATATATATGCTCATGATGAAAAATCTCCATTAATTTGTCCTGTGACCATGGAGCCTTGCCTTGAATTTCTTCTCCTCCATTGTCACTATTATCGTAAGCTCCTATAAATTGAAGGGTTGGCATTTGACATGTCACCACCCCTTACTGGCTATAAACACCCAATAGGGTTGATCATCTAGCCATCTCTAACACAATTAGGGAACATTTTTATAGGACATAATCTGGCTATATATCTGAAGGTGGTCTCAGTTTCAAGACTTAGTATGCCCTTAACAATTAATTATGGTCCGCTATGATGCCTTTATGGTCATTATCCCTGATGATTAGTGGCTTTCACTTGATAATTAGATGGTTTTTATAGGCGGTTCTTCACACAACACCAAAAGATTTGAAGGGAAAAATATATCTCTCCAGTGCATAACATACCTAGGATATTTTACACTTTGAGGAGAGTAGTGATGACCTTGCAAATGCATCGTTGCCTCTCTAGAATACAGAATTGGGCACTTTGATGATTCCAGTTGATGATTGACAACTCATACACCCCTATATGTTGGAACACTGAAATCCTCTTGTTTTATGTTGGATTTCCTTAATGTTGTACCCAATGGACCTAACACGCCCTTAAGTTGGCATTGACAATGTTTGATGGGTGTTGCTTGATACAAATTTCATATGGCGATGTTCATCCCCATGATGACAATAGAGGGCATGTACTTGCACTTAGAGACCCATTGATGGATAAATATCATGCTACGTCACACATATGACCCTTGAGAGGGTCATGTAGGGCACCCATAGCATGTTTTTGATACATGGAGACATTTTGAGGTGTTTCTTGAGGTCTTCCCTTAAGGCATGTAGTTTATTATGATGATGGGACATATCAATTGCCCAACCTATGCACTTTTGTATCATTTGTGGCCCAAAAATGGAATTATGTCATGCTTTTGGAGGATATTTACCTACACATGTGGGATTTCATGGCACATTTATTTTGTTGTTTTGAGCTATGGGGTTGGCTTGTAACCCCTTTTCTTATCAAACAATAAAAATCCAACTCGTTTTGGGGCTTGTAGGCTAATTTTATTTTGTAAAATTAAGGGATATACCTCATATAAATAAAGGATCCCTCACTTATTATCATTCATCATCACAATAGAGATTATGGCCCTCTCTTCTAGGGCATGAATTAGCCTTGTGTGTTTCGCTACTTGTGGAGATGTGATTTGTATGAAGCATTTTATCTTGGAAAATCGATTTTTTATTGGAGATGTCTTTTTGGATTGAAAGAAGGTATTTTCTTGGAAGAAATTGTAATTTAATTGCCATATTTTCATTATTTTTCATTTAAATGGATTAACGTTGGGGTTTCTTTATGATATGTGACTAAAAGCATGTTATTTGTTAGAAATACTAGTTAAATTTTGTATGTTAAATATTTTCTTCCTTGAAATCCATAGAATAACTCCTAGTATGCATCTTCTATTTAATTTTTCTCCTCATATAAGAAGATAGTTAGGGTTCTATAAAGTGGATAATATATCCCCCCCCCACCCCCTACTCTAATAAATTTTCATCTTCCTCCAAAAAATTTCCCTAAGAATTCATCACCCAAGTAATATTAGGCATTGGTAAAAATCGTGTCGATAAAAAATCTTCAAAACTAAATATTTTCTTTCTTTTTATACCTCCTAGGCTTTTTAAGGCAAGAAACTAGGCCTTTTTCCTATTGCCAAATTATAGTATAGGCCTTATGGATGTATAATAATTGATGAAAACCTAAGGTTTATCTCCCTATACCTTCTTAAACATAAAATATATCTTTTATGATGGTAAAACTTTCAGGGTTTGTTAAATTTATTTGTTGATTTAATATCCAAAGTGAACTCTTTCATGAACTTCTATAGGTTGAAGTATTCATTTATCACTGGACAAGCCCTAGCTTATAGAATCCTTTATCTAGTCTAAGTGCATGACACATTGCTCCAATATCAAGAATAATTGAGCCTTTTCCATCATAAGGTATCATTACCTACTCTATTTACATCACCTTGAGCCTTGTACTTAGATTATCCATATAAGTGAACACATGGAAACCTCCCTTGTTGATTCAGGTGGATCTATAATGGCCCAAAAATCAAAGTCCTTAGATCATAGTTCAGTTAGGATCAGATCGAAGAACTTGTCACAAGCTTTCCAACAACACAAATAGTGCCCCAATCTGAGTCTGTATGACCAAATTATCATAATTTGAGGTTTGACGGGACATGCAAAAATGGGGACCCACAGTGTGCCACGTGGCATCCCAATCAACAAAGCTAAGTGGGACCCACAGTTGACATAGAAACACCTGATAGTTAATTAAATGTGGTATATGACAAAAAAATCTCCCACAGATACATTCCAAACTGGTCTGAACATTAAAAAAATGGTTATAAAGGTTTAACATATGGTTAGAACCTTAATGTATAAATAACCATATAAAAACAATTTCAAAACCATTTAAAACCAACTAATATTAAAAAACCATATAAAGCAAAATATGGTTATATGGTGTATTGAAACCAAAAAAGAATAACCAAATATGGTTATATAGCGAACGATTCCATATTTAAAACATATTAGTGTGGTTATAACAAACAAAATGAAAAATTGTAACATATGAGTGTAAATATATATGGTTTATATATCATATCATATATAAAATAGTTATCATTGTAACGTATATATATATATATATATATATATATATATATATATATATGATTGGATACATGTCGTTGTGGGTGTGGTTACAACAAACACCATGAATAATTGTAACGGGTGTGGTTACAAAAAACACCATGAAAAATTGTAACGTATGGATGTAATATATATATATATATAATAGTTTTTAATGTATACCATGTCGTCATGGGTGCAAGCCAAAAGGGGGAGGCTTGTGAGCTTGACTCCGAGATCTCCCTAACAACAAATTATTTGATATATCAGTTGAAAACTATTTATACTAACAAACTCTTTGTACAGTTTTCCGACCACACTCTATTTAAACTGACACTAATAATAAATTTGAGGAGAAAACATAGTGCACACAAAACTATTTTTATATTCCATTCAAAGCCAAATTACAAGCCACATAAATAATACTCGTGAAATCCAACAAATTCCAAACAAGGAGAATATTATTCAAAAAATATCTCAACAAAACTCTAACAACCAAAAAACCAATCCTACCTATATATTATTGTAGGCGTTATTCCAAGTCCCCCCTCAACGCTTACATTATTACATAAATCACAAATTACAATATGGAGAACACATACTACAACAACATCAATGATCTTTCTCTGACTGGTATTCATCAACACTCACTTCCACTCTTGAATCTCATAAACACTGCTCTTTCTTCACCACCACATCTTCAATTTGTCACTTGACCTCCATTTAAATTGTAACTTCCTCTGACCATCATTAATTAACTTCATATAATTGACACTTCTTGATCTCCAGAAGGACAATCTCAATACTGGACCACCCTATGAAAAACTCTCATCTATCAAAATTCAATGAACTACAATTTTGATAGTTGTATAGGTGAGTTGTCTGGGTACTGCATGTATCCAATAGTCAATTAGGCAACTGGCTTTTCTCACACATAGGGATCTCATAAAGTAAAGTGTAATTAATGATATTGAATCCCAAAGCATAATAATATCCCTCATCATATAACATACTCATACAATCAAATTAGTGATATGTTCTCTCAAGACCGAAGAACATCGAGAACCATTAATTTAATTATACTACTATATTTATTTAACTGGTTCTGCACTTTCTACAAACATAATGAAAACTAATTAAATCTTACAACAAAAATACATGAAAGTATCTGCTGTCATCTAAGAAAATATTGGATCAATATTCATCTTGGAGTTTATTCACGAAGTTGAACTGTTAGATTGGTCAATTCTAACAAGTTAACACTCCCATATTAAGTTGACCAGAATTAATATTTTTATTATATAAACTCCAAAGGAAAATAATGGATTTCATGAACAATGTCAGCAATAAACCTACGATCAAGATTTACTTCAACACTGGAACTCAATAATGCATCTATGTAGCATCCTCCTCCCACATCTACCCAAACATGTTGATCTGTTGGGGTAAACATATGACGAGAGGCTACTATGATCTTATTCAACGTCTTAGGTCACCTTAAGGGAGTGAAACCAACAAAACACAACCAAACTAATCATCCACACAACCAACAGATCCTCCAGGAGCTTCCCCACCTTTCCAGGTCACCAACCCATGAGGGAACCCAACAATTCAAGGACTTAGAGCCCTAGTCACTACCTATCCAAGCCCTCCAAGTGACTGAGAGCCCTAGTCACTCCTAGGAGCCTTCATGAGTGCAACTGCAGTCTTTTTCTTCCAGTGCTCTGCCAGCAACTACGGAATTTAAGGTTGAATTTCAGGGCTAGGACCTGTAATATTCCTAATTAGTCCTAAGCTAATTGGAATATCCATTTTTGTTTATCTTTCTTTTCTTAAAGAATAAATGTGTAAAGGAGGTTCATCAAACTCATAATAAAGAATAAAACAAGGCCAAATGTGAAAAATGCTAAAGCATGGCTATGTAAGTAAGCACCCTTTGGTGTGAAAGGGGGCTGGATATTTTGACTGGGTCAACCTTGAACAAATCTACAGCGCTGTCTTGGAGTAGTGGCCATCAATGAGGCATAGCGCAGTTCTAGATGGAGATGGATTGTGTGAAAGAGAAGATTTCATTGAAGGTGGTTTAGGTTTTACAAGATCTTAATCTATATAAGGAAGGGGATGGCAGCATGAAGGGGTTGTTGAAGATATGATATTTTGATATATTTTCTGTTTATACCATATAGCTTTCTTTGGTTGTTTAGCCTAGATTGCAAATGTTGTTTAGCATTGGGTTTTCCTGGTTAGGAATCCTATCTCTTCCCATTGAGTAGCTCTTGGGAGAGTCTTGTATTGCATAGTCCACTATCTGGCTTGAGGTCAAGCTTCTCCTTTTAACTACAACACAGATCCTGTTGAGGGTTTGGTTTTCTTTGCAAGCTGCAGCAAGTGGAGGCTAGATCTATTTAGATCTAGGACATTTCAGTGCCCTTTTTCAATGGAGGAGTCTTCTACTCCAATTGGAGGAGTGTATTGGAGTGCTTGGGCATTATTTTCTGATCTTGGCATGTGGCCAACTATTATCTATACCCTACAGTGTAGTTTCTCTTCTAGATCTACGTTATTCCTGTAGGTGTTGTTGCAGGGAGTTTGGGTGCGCCATTTGGATAGTTGGTTTCCAAGTGTTGGGGATCTGCCATTCACTTTGAGATCCATTGGAGGAGATCTATACATTGTATATTTCAGATCTAATCTACATATTTCTAAATACTTCTAAATCACTGAATATTTCTGCAGATCTACATTCTTAGATCTCAGATCTACTGCTTTTACATGGTGTAATGCTAAAATCCCCAAGGGGATCTGAAAGAGGAGACTTTCTAGTGTATGGATCTGTTATGGATCTGAATTTTCATACACAGATCTGCTTTAGATCTAACATGTAATCAATAGAAATTTGCAGCCCAATAAAATAACATTGTCAAGGCAGTTTCAGTCTATACATGTGGTTGCAGCACCTATTTCAAGGGATTTTATTCTATTAATATCTTGTATTTCTAGATATGAATTTCATGGGCCTTATTTTACATCTATTTTGTTGTTGTAAATACTTTTGAAGAGCCTTTTTATTGATCTCCTGATTTTCTTTGGATGAACAGCGTTATTTTAATGCATAATTTTTCTATGTTGCTGCATTTCCTATTTTGGGATACTACAGAATTGACAGAAATGGAATGAAACATAAAGAAAAATTTTCCAATGCAAATTATTGAATAGAGACTTGACTAGACCCCTACTATCCATGACAGGCATTTCGTCAAACATGTCACAAATATGAATTCTATAGATTTAAACAATTGAACTGAGCATAGGTGTCTCAGAATTATCAAAAAATTGCTAAGAAGCATTGATACCTTATATTATTAGCTGCATTATCATATATTAGGTCATATATTCGTTGCTCATTCATTTACAAATAAAAACATGATGAGAACCATACATTTTCACTGTCATAAAGAAAATCCATAACCAACACATATACTGTAGAAATTTGAATAACTGAGATATTATTCACCGAGATTCTCCTAATCACACACTATTTTAGCTTCATGCATAATACAGAATCTCTTCTGCCATTGATCATCACATGCGGAAATACAATCAATTGCATGCATACATTAAAACCACAAAAAATCACACATATGAACACAATATTTAATGGGAAATATTAAAGCTGAAAACCCCAACTATCTGTATATTATATGTCATGGAGATCATGTAACAATCATAGTACAAAATCTCCTCACAAGCTCTCATGCACACCCTCAATTGCTACACACTATCAAGCTAGATCTAGCAAAACACATGCTCCAATCTTTTGCCACTTGATAGCCAGCCTCTATTGCATAATTAATGCTATGGGATGGCTTCATTAAATAGATAAACCACCTGGCTTGAACTACACAATCCTCATGGGCTACTCCACCTATCTGTGTGTTGCAAATAGCAACAGTATAGTCACAACTGATAGTTAACCTGCTCTTTCACCTATCTCTGCACTGGTCTCCACTGAAACTGTCCATGCACTGAAGTTAACTGATGCATTCTTTAGTTGATTAATGAGTTTGTAATTAGTGAATTAATTAATAATTAATTCACACCACTCTCACTAATTGTATCAATTAGTTAAACTGAATACAAATAGCTCAACTATGTTTAGATTAGTTAAACTAAATACAACTCCACTAACTTCCTCAATCAACTCCACAAAACTCTGTCACATGAGTTCTAACTAAATTATCCATGCAATAGCTCCACTTAACCCTCAGGAATAGAGTAATTCCTTCTGTCAGCTCCTGTGCCACATCTGTGCACTTAACTGAAGTGCTCCAAGAGAATAAGATAATGTTTATTGTCCAAATATTATTAAGAGCTAATAATATTCGACATATCTATTTTTAAACTGGCAATCTAAAAATAGATTCCGCCCAATATGTCTAAAAATAGACGTCCATCTATTTTTTTCGACTTGACCAACCATCCACAAATAGCATCCTGCAACTCATAGAACATGATCCATATGTCTAAAAATAGACATAGTCTAAAAATAGACTTTGTGCCAAAAATAGCCTATGGGCCCACTTAGTGAAGGCGACTCCTTTCCACTAAGTTCATCATCTTGTTGCAATCTCAACACTCCCTCTCAACAAGATATGGATTATCTGCAACCCCTATCCTGCCTCTGTGGTATTCGAATTTGCTCCTGGTGAGCGCCTTCGTCAAGATATCAGCATCCTGATCCTCCGTAGGAATGTATGAAAGTAACATGACCTTTCGCTGCACACAATCTCTGATATGATGATACCGGATGTCAATGTGTTTAGATCTATCATGAAATACTGGATTAACTGAGAGTTTGATGCAACTCTGATTATCACAATAAATCACAATAGGCTCTAAGTGTGAACCGAACAACCCGACCAGGATCTTCCTCATCCATATAGCCTCGCATGCAGCCAAACTCGCTGCCATATACTCGGCCTCTGCTGAACTGAGTGCCACGGATCTCTACTTCCTGCTGTACCAAGAAACTATTGTCGACCCGATACTGAAAATCCCTCCAGATGTGCTCTTTCTATCCGTTGGGCTCCCTGCCCAATCTGCATCCGTGAAGCCACATAGCTTCACCTCATCCAACTGTCTGTACCACAATCCATATCCCGATGTGCCTCTGATATATCTCAATACATGCTTCCCCGCCTTCCAAAAGATCTTGGTAGGCTTAACCATAGCTTGTGAAAGCTGGTTAACTGCATAGCATATATCGGGTCGTGTATTGACCAGATACATAAGCGACCCCACCAACTGTCGATAAACAGTGGCATCCACTACCTCCGCCGAAGTAGCATCCTCCTTCCTCCAACCACCAAGAAGAGGAGTATCAACAGGCTTGCAGCCATGCATGTTGAACTTCTCCAGTATCTCCCGGGCATACTTACCCTGAGAAACAAATAGTCCACCACTGCGCTGCCAAATTTCCAATCCCAGGAAATAATGAAGGAGGCCCAAGTCCTTCATCTCAAACTCTTTTGCAAGATCCTCCTTGCATGAGAGTATCAACAGCTCATCACCTGTCAAAATAAAATCATCTACATAAATTACAATGATCATCAACTTACCCTCCACCACAATCTGGTATAGGTTCGGATCCGCCTCACTCTTGTAGAATCCAAGTTCGGTGAAATAAATATCTATCTGTGTGTACCAAGCACGAGGTGCTTGTTTCAACCCATACAGTGCTCTCTTGATCCTGCACACATGTGACTCGCTGCTGAAGATCTCAAAACCTTCAGGCTGCTCTATGTACACCTCCTCCTCAATCACACCGTTGAGGAATGCAGTCTTCACATCCATCTGATGAATGTGCCACCCCATCTGCACTAAGAGAGAAAGAATCGTCCGTATGGAAGAATACCTTGCGACAGGTGAAAAGGTCTCATCATAATTGATCCCCTCTATCTGTGAAAAGCCTCGAGCAACAAATCTTGCCTTGTACTTCTCCACACTCCCGTCAGCTGCCTTCTTCACTTTGTAGATCCATCTCGAACCCACCACTGATTTCCCTTCCAGTATCGGGACAATCTCCCATGCACTGTTTCTGACAATCGAATCATACTCTTCCACCATGGCATCTACCCATGCGGGGTCCTCCACAGCTTCCTCAAAAGAGGACGGCTCTGTCACGATACACTTGCCCATAAGAGCCATGTATCTAGTATACCGGTCAGGTGACTATCTCTGTCTGCGCTGTGATGTAGGTGCTTCTACACATCTCTCTGCATCTTGAGCCAGTCGCTCAGCTTCGTAGTGCGCTTCCGCCTCTCGATGGTTGGTGCTACCTCGAGTGGTCTCTTCCACTCCATGAACCTCATCTTGTGGCTGATCCACATCTTGAGACTCATCCTTAGGAACTAATAGCTCCTCATCTGCATGCAAGTGTGGCTCCCTCTCAAGAGAACACGTCATGGCTTTCTCCTCATGAAATTTGATATCTCGTCGCACAACAGTCTTTCGACTGTTTGGAAAATACACACGATAGTTGTGGGGTGTTTCTGTGTACCCCACATATATCCCAACCTCTGTGGTCAGCTCCATATTCTTCCTGGCATCCTTCGTCACATTAATGTAAACAGCTGAGCCAAAAATCTTCAAATGAGAACATCATGCTCAGTCAAAACGTCTCTGGTAACAAGTCAAGACTTTTGTAGAGACAATGGTTCATGATACATCATATTGCATGCCTCCGCCCACAAGTGTATGGGTAGGCCCTGATCATGCAACATCGCCCGTGCAGCACCCACGATCGTTCTGTTCTTCCGCTCAACAACCCCTTTCTATCGTAATATGAGGTGCTATGAGCTCTCTTCGAATTCCTTCTACGCTACAAAAGTCCTTGAATTCGCCAGAGATGAATTCACCACCATTTTCGCTCCTAAGAGCCTTCACCTGCTTCCCCGATTCTTTCTCAACTAGTGCCTTGAACTCACGGAACTTTGAGTATGTCTCGCTCTTCTTCTGCATGAAGAAGATCCAACACTTACGAGAAAAATCATCAAAAAATATCACATAGTACCTATGATTTGCTGTCGAAGCTACTGAGAAAGGGCCACACATGTTTGTGTGAATTCTCTCAAGGATCATCGTGGCACGACTATCCTTCTCGTGAAAGGTGGCTTTCACAAATTTTCCTGAGGTACATCCCTTGCACTGATCTGACTGCGCAAGAGTACCCTTAGGAAGCCCAGTAGAAATCTGTTGCAGTATCTTCAAAGCTCCATGGTGAAGGTGGCCCAATCTCCAGTGCCACAGCTCGCCATCATCCAGGCTCACCACTCCTTCGCCTTGCCTGCCATTACAAGCAGCCGCACTCCAACTAATTGATAAAGGTTCTCCAACTTGAAACCCTATCCTCTGGTCTCACTGCCACCTTACCGCGTAGGAAAGCCTTTCCCTCGCTAAAGACAACATCATATCCCTTTTCTTCTAACATCGCCACAAAGATAAGATTCTTCTTCAATCCTGGAACATGCATCACTTCCTTCAATCTGAAGGTTTTACCAGACTCCCTCTCAAAGGAAATGGTACTAATACCGGTCGCACTGTATCTACCATCATCGCCCATCTCGATGTGCACTCCAAGATCTTTCTCATCCAGATTAGTAAACAAATCTCGATCTCCTGTCATGTGAAAAGACGCACCACTGTCCAGAAACCACACTAAACCCATCACACTTGAAACCAAGTATGCAATTAGTGAAAAATCCAGCTCAAACTATGAGGCTAAGGCCTCTCTAGCTTCAGTCCCAACAGCCTGCTTATTTTTCTTCTTCTGTGGACAATTAGTGGCGTAATGTCCGTGTTGGTGACAGTGAAAGCACTTCACCTTGGACATGTCCTGCTTCTTGCCTTTCACACTGGATTGAGAAGATTTCTTGCTCTTCCCCTTCTTTGCTTTGGCAGCCAAAGCGCAATTCTCTTCATCAAAGTTCTTTGATGAAGATCCATCCCTGGTACTTCGCCTTATCTCCTCTTGCACAAGATCCGACCAAAGTCGCTCCCATCCTGGCAATTTCTCCCGACCATTGACAGAGCCCTGATAGGAGTGTCAACTCTTTGGAAGCCCAAGGAGAGCCAAGCTCACCAAGTCCTCATCATCAACAGTCACCCCCACACTTCCCAGCTCATCCCTGCATTGGATGAATTTCGTGAGGTACTTGGGCATATTGTCGCCTTTCTCCATCTTTATGTTTCTGAGTCTATCCTTGAGAGCCAACTTCCTCTGGTCGCTCTTGCTTTAGAATAAATCTGTCAAGGATTTCCACATCAAGAATGGAGAATCCTTACCATGAAGGCTTCACACTATGTGATCCTTCACACCCTCCAACAGAATCCTTCGACACTTTGCTGTCTTCTTTTTCCATGCGTCAAGTACGGCAGCATCAGTAAAAGTAGGCTTTGGGACTTCAGCATCTATGAACTCTTTCAACCCATTGTCATCTAGCACTGCCTCCATATTTTCCTTCCATGCAATATAATTCGATTTTCCCTCAAGGGCATACTCCAATCGCAATCCGTTGAAAGACATCTCAACTTCGACACCAAGAAAACACTGCTGCAAATTCGATATCCACCAGCACAAAACTCAACCGCTTCAATGTTTTGCAATTGCTCCAATGATCAATATCGCTTTGATACCATGTATAAATTTGAATAACTGAGATATTATTCACCGATATTCTCCTGATCACACACTATTTTAGCTTCATGCGTAATATAGAATCTCTTCGACCATTGATCATCACATTCGGAAATAAAATCAATTGCATGCATACATTAAAACCACAAACAATCACACATATGAACACAGTATTTAATGGGAAAGATTAAATCTGAAAACCCCAACTATCTGTATATTATATGTCATGGATATCATGTAACAATCATAGTACAAAATCTCCTCACAAGCTCTCATGCACACCCTCAATTGCTACACACTATCAAGCTAGATCTAGCAAAACACATGCTCCAATCTTTTGCCACTTGATAGCCAGCCTCTATTTCGTTTTCAATGCTATGGGATGGCTTCATTAAATAGATAAACCACCTGGCTTGTACTGCGCAATCCTCATGGGCTTCTCCACCTATCTGTGTGTTGCAAATAGCAACTGTATAGTCACAACTGATAGTTAAACTGCTCTTTCACCTATTTCTGCACTGGTCTCCACTGAAACTGTCCATGCACTGAAGTTAACTGATGCATTCTTTAGTTGATTAATGAGTTTATAATTAGTGAATTAATTAATAGTTAATTCACACCACTCTCACTAATTGTATCAATTAGTTAAACTGAATACAAATAGCTCAACTATGTTTAGATTAGTTAAACTGAATACAACTCCACTAACTTCCTCAATCAACTCCACCAAACTCTATCACATGATTTCTAACTGAAGTATCCATGCAATAGCTCCACTTAACCCTCAGGAATAGCGTAATTCCTTCTGTCAGCTCCTGTGCCACATCTGTGCACTTAACTGAAGTGCTCCAAGAGAATAAGATAATGTTTATTGTCCAAATATTATTAAGAGCTAATAATATTCGACATATCTATTTTTAGACTGGCAATCTAAAAATAGATTCCGCCCAATATTTCTAAAAATAGAAGTCCATCTATTTTTTCCGAATTGACCAACCATCCACAAATAGCATCCTGCAACTCATAGAACATGATCCATATGTCTAAAAATAGACATAGTCTAAAAATAGACTTTGCGCCAAAAATAGCCTGCGAGCCCACTCAGTGAAGGTGACTCCTTTCCACTAAGCTCATCATCTTGTTGCAATCTCAACATATACAACAAAAATACTAAGGATACAACAACCATAAATTCTACATAGAATCCATTAAATTTACACATAAGACACCAAGGAAAGGAACTCTTATTCATGAATGAAAAATCCAACCTGGGATGAGACTACCACGTTCATTGATTGGCTGAGCCAAATATCTCTTTATCCAATCACCCCCATGCCATATTCCAAGCATGAATGTATGACTCAAACCAAAAGAAACAACCAGGGCTTCCCAAGGCTAAACCGCCTCACCCTCTTCAATAGAAATAGGCTTTACCACAATCCTCACCAGACTACTAGGCCATAAACAAGCTTGGATGCCACCGTATTTCTCCACCTACACCATGAGGAATTATCATATCTCATCATCTCTAGGCTTTACTGCAATCAACAGCCTGATTCAGGGATCGCTAGGCCATAACCAAGACACCACCCTCCAGGCTTTACCATATATCTAGTCATTCACTGACAAGGATTCCTAGGCCTAATCAAGGGTAACCACCTCTAGGTTTTACCGTATATCCCACCATTCACCGGTCGAGGATTCCTAGGCCCATCGAGGAACACAATACCTAGATTTACCACAACCCATAGTTTGGATCAAGGGTCACTAAGCCAGTGGCTTTACCACAATCCACTATCTGGTTCAGGGATCACTAGGCCATGTGTTCTTTCATTGAAAGATCCACCTCACTCAATTTTGAATCCATCCGATAATCCAACTCAACCAAAACATGAGAACCCCATCACACCATGGCTATCCGAAAATGGCAAGGCAAGGATGAAGAAAATTGTCACACCTAGAAAAACCCATGTCAATGATAGCAAGAGAACCAAGAACACACATGCATAACCATGCATGCCAAATCTAGCAAGGAAATCACACATGCAAATCGATACCTGCAAATAAACTTGTTGTAGCTGCTTGATCCTACTCTTCCTTTCTTGATATTTGCTTCCTCTTTGTCTTCTTTGCCTTTCTTTATCTAATGTTGAAATGATCCAAGAAAACTCTAAGTATCCAAGAGTGAGAGAGAGAGAGAGAGAGAATAGAGAGAGCGCTCCAAAACCGAATTGACAAAAGGTACTAATTGATCCTCATAATCCTTTTTATCAATTAGGCCTCTATTTTATTTATTTTCCATTATTTTCCTTCATTTTTCTCCTCACATGCAACCTGTGACCTTTCACCTTCCTTTTCTCCTAATTTCCATTATTTTCATAAATAAATTGCCAAAAATGCCATTTTTCTTTTCCAAATCCTTTTCCATTGTCTTTGCCAATTTCCTTACCCATAAAAACCAAATGAGCACCAACACTAGGATTTTTTGCCCAACATTCAGCTTGGAATAAGTGTCCCATAATCTATGGTTATTATTTTTCCTTTATTAAATTTTATTATATGGAATTTACACCAGGGCTATTGCAATCTCCTCCTCTCCTACTTTGTCATTTCAATGCTATCGTCAACGGTATTGGTTGGGAACGGATGCAAGCATGTGAGGAACCATTAGCAGTTGGATATATAAATTTTTGTAGAGACACTAAATTGAGGATTTTTTCTCTCCCTCGTGCCATCTATATTCCATGCATAAGTAGCTCAGTGAATTTTGGAGAGATTTTTTTTCAAAGGTGGTCTGGAATTCCCTCTTTTATTTGATTTTCTATTGGGTTTTGCGAAATTTCTCACCCCGACAGGTTGGGATTTCCATCCTGAATCTCCCTACCTATGATTTATTTCCCAAAACGCATAATGAAACTACAAATGGAACAAAAGCAACTTGCCTTGTATCTTCATGAACCGCCTCCCTTTCCTCATGCAAGAATAGTCGACACCAAAAAAAACAACAACAACAAAACTAAAAACTAAAAAAAAAAAACAAAATGTTCGATGGAAAATATTGATGTTGACTTCACGGATTTTACTATTATAATGAAGAAATTGATTTTTTGATCAGCTCCTCTTATTTTATCCTCAAATTTCAAATAGGTGCAGTGCAATCAACCTTATAAATGGATTCCAGGTTTTCATCCCAATAATTATAAAAAATCTCAATTCTATCAATATGTCACATGTTCAATGGTTCATGTGGCCACTTCGTCCTAGACAACCAATGATTCCTAGTTTATGGTGTAGTGTACACGCTTGCTCTCAAGGATGTCTCCAGGAAAAAAATCATACACTCTTATGGAAACAATTTAATAGATGCTCCACGCAGGTTTGATCTCTTCCACATGAAAGTAGCTATCAAAAGAAGTGTCCACACGATCTTCGTTGACGACTCTTACATTTTGCAAAGACTCACAATGATATTTCACACACAAAGTTATTTATTCTTACTCACTAACCTATTTACAGAGCAATGATTATTTCTTCAGATTTCGTCTATCTTCCTAGGCCCTCCCTTGAGGGAGTCAGGCCCATTTCGGCTCTGATACCAAATAAGAAATTTGAAGGTAAAACATAGTGCACACAAAACTATTCGTATATTCCATTCAAATCCAAATAACAAACCACATAATAATACTCATGAGTTCCAACATATTCTAAACAAGGAGAATATTGTTGACAAAATATCTCAACAAAAATTTAACAACCAACAAACCAATCCTACCTATATATTATTGTAGGCTTTATTCCAAGTACACTAAATCATTCAATGGAAGAGTGGGCGGCAGAGACCAAATGGAATAGTGACGAGAGAAACTGTGATGTAGGAACCAAGAGCATAACCTTGAGTGTGAATCTCGAGGAGTGTATTCTCTAAAATAATTTCAGTATTCATTTTAGATTTTGTTGAGAAATATTGAATATTCTTTGGGGCATATATAGATGCCAGTGGCAGAATATAGCTGATTTTATACTCATTTTAACCAGAATTTTGCAAGGATTTCAAAGGTGCGGTAAAATCTGGGATCTAAGAAGTGTATCTCAAGGCTCAATGCAGAAGATTGAATTTTCCATTAATTGTTGGGCACAAAGTTTGAGACAAAAATGCACTTTTAAGAATTAGGTCAGGTTTATAGTCAAATTTTGGTGTTGTGATTATTGCATTTTCGACAGTGGAAATTCAAGTCACTCCCAGGATTGGAGATATATTGATGTATTTTTCTATGTACTCATTTTCATTTTTGCTGAGATGAATGAAGTGGCATACCCACTATTAAAGGGCCTGGAGATGTAGTACACACTGGACGAACTCTGTTATAAAAATTTTGTATGCATTATCTTTATGGTTGCTTTTATGTTGCTTCTTATTTAAGTGTTTCCACATATGATTTTTACATGATTTTTCATGAAATTCTGCTAATATTGATTGAAGAAAAGATAGTGGATAATGTTGTTAGATGAATACTGGATCAGTTTTGGTGAAATTCCACTAAAGAGTGAGAGGATAACTGTTGAGGTGATAGTGGAAATATATCCTCATTATTGCTACAGGGTTTGATCCTCACCTTGTGAATGCCATCATAAGTCTTTCTAGATTTTGCAACAACATGCCCCATGCATAAATTATGAATATATTGGTTCATTAACACACTAATGGTACACATGAATACTGCAACATAATAAGTCTGTAACAACACATTCTATAGCTCTTTTCGTAGTAGATCAAAATAACATAAAATCTCTAAAGCTAATACACATGATAGGAAAACAAGTATGCAAAACAATAAATGATAAGACTGCATATCTATCTTGAACTAGATACTAAATATAGAAGGATATTATAGCACAATAATGTACAGGACAATGAGGCAAGTGTACAAGAAAAAGAATGAAGCTACAAAAACCAACTTAACCAAATCCACATTTTACTAGTCAACACAAGAAAAATAAATATGGCACAATTCCTTACCTTGAGCGAGATATTCTCCAGGTTTGATCTACAGTTATATCCAAAAATTTAATAGAGTAGAGCTACGGCTGAATCCCATTCATCAAACTAAATGTGCTACAATTATATTCTTAAAGCAAAATCAGTCTTGCAACATAAGTTATAGTCTGATGTCTTGCACAAATAGGGTAACAACATTGTTGAAAATATCATTACATATGTATAATTTTTCCATAAATGGAATGATAGGTTCCTTAAATTACAAAATTACTTATAACACACACATATCTAAAAGAACTAGTCATGCATATGGTTGGATCAAAACCCTGTCAAGCATACTCAAATGCCTCCTTAGATAGTCCTTGTGTTACTCATGTCATTAAGTTCTCTGGTTTCCTCTGATTGTGATAGGATGCAAATTTCTAAGCTATTTTTTTCCATGTAATTACAGTGAAAACCTAAAATGAGCCTAATTCCATGCTTCCATATATTATATGGAGTATCAATCATGCCAATGTTTAACTGAAGAACAAACCCCTGAGATGCATGTGCCCCTATCTTCTTGGAATCTCTAATTTGGGTGAACGCATTTTCATATTGCATGAGAGACCATTGATCGGGGTGAATACCCTTTCATCCTCCATGAAATCCTTTAAACAAATTTTGATATTAGGTTTTTTCATTTTAACCTTCACCATAAAAGCAAATATATATCTTTCTCGACACGAAGGTAAAATGTATATTGACCTGAAAGTAACAAGTGCCCTTGTGGAAATAAATATTAGCAATCATAACTAGTCTCATAGAGGCACATAAATATACACAATGTTCCAACTAATCCCTAAGACACATTTCAATTGCAACCATGAAAATAAAATGAGAGAAATCAATATCAATTGTACAACTTAACAAAATCGTGACAAGTGGAAGTGATCAAGGGCAAAACAAGTATGTATTAGGAAAATAAGGGAAGTATTTATTTTTCAAAACATAGTCAAAATGGGGACTCATCACACACTATATGTCCTACATGAGCCTTATTTAACATAGATGGCCTCAACAAGGAACAACCTCTCTATCTACTTAAGGAAGTTGGGGAATCTTAATGGTCTAGACTCTTTGTTATTTTATTTAGTATTACAATGCTCTACAATGAGATTTCCAAAAAAAATATTACAAGATACAAGACATTATTTTCCATTGACTAAGTTGCATTGGTGTTCCTCAAAAAGATCACAAACTTTAGTTGTTGTGGGAGGCACACCATTCAAAATTATCAAGACACTTTGAAGAGAATATGATCATGAATTTGTAGAGGAATTTATTTTTTTGGAGATTATATATATTTATGAAGGAATGAGATTAAATACAAATATAAATAGAAACACAAATATATAGCAAAAACAAAACTTCAATTCATTAATAACAAAGTACTGAAAACTTTTTACACGCAGAATGAAAATAAACTAGCTTAGACGATGGTATCTTATCTCTAAGAAGAGATGTGGTGGCTACATTCCTTTTTAACTATGTTACAATGAGGCTCTAAGGCCTATTGGTTATTGAAAAACAATGGAAAACCATAAACATCCAAAAATCTAACCCTAGGAGATGAAGCACCAAAATTATGTGGGCCTCATTGGGGTAAATTGGTACATCAACTTCCCGGGGTCGTAACTTTGGCATATGATATTTTTTTGACATGTACGATACCTCGTTAGAAATATATATCTCAAGACTACAAGTTTCAACTATAGACCCTTGCCACTGACTTTTGGTTTTCCTGTTTTCCAAAAAAAAAACGTTTTTTTAGGTCTTCAAATCTGCTCCTGAAGTTCGAGACAAGAAAACTACCAAAAATATTAAATTGTGCTACAAGTAAGGAAACTGAAAGAAATAATGGTGGGGTTCCAAGTGGAATAGGTGGGTGGGCACCAATGTCCACCTAGATCATTCCTCTCTTAGGAAGCAATGGTCCCCATTTCATTGAGTGCCTCCATAAGATGGGGAAACTTTTGTTAAAGCCACTTGCCCTAGTGCAAGAGTTGGCCAACTTTGAAAACTTTATACAGTTGGATCCTTTGTTTGTGACTGCTCTTGATTTGTGTCTCCATGATATGATCATTTGTGGCATGTTAATTGTAGTTCAAGTTGAGCTTTTTTGGTGTCAACTGCTCAACAATGTTTGATATGTCCAACAATGGTGGAAAGTATGGTCGTGTTGTAGTTGTTACAAACCCCTCAAAAAATTTGGCCTGTACCAAATTTCGGAGCCTTCCTTGGTCTTGTTCATTATTGTCAACTTTGAATTTTATTTTATCATTTTTATTAGAATTTTGTGACCCCTTTTTTAAGATAGGAAAAGTGTCATATTATAGGATGTTGGTTGTCGCATTGTATACATGAGCTTTTTCTAGTGGTTCCAATAGGCCACCTTTGTTCAAATGAGTTCTTCTAACCTTGTAAGTACGCGTCGCACTCATTTAGAAATTTTTTGAGAATTTTCACACAAGTCTTATCATGATCGTCATAAAGTTTTGAGATTCAACAAGATGATGAGCTTAGTGAAAAGAGTCACCTTCACTAAGTGGGCCCGCAGGCTATTTTTGGCGCAAGTCTATTTTTAGACTGTGTCTATTTTTAGACATGGTGATCATATTTCAGAAGTTGCAGGATTCTATTTGTGTATGGTTGGTCAATTTGGAAAAATAGATGAAATTCTATTTTTATAATATTGGGCGAAGTCTATTTATAGATCGTCGATCTAAAAATAGAAGTATCGATTATTATTAGCCCTTAATAGTAATCCGACAATAAACAGAAACTTATTCTCTTGGAGCACTTAATTTCAGTGCATAGACTTGGAAAATCAGTGGTCTGAAGTAATTACGCAATTCCTAGGGTTTACTGGTGGTTCATGCATGGAGGACTCAGTTAGAACTGAACTGGAAAAGTTATGATAGATTTGGAAGAGTAGTTCATGGAGTTTTTATTCAGTTTAACTCAGTTAATGGAGTTAAACTCAGTTGAGCTAGTTGTATCTAGTCTAACTGAATGATACACTAGTGAGAGTGGAGTGAATTAATTATTTAATAATTCACAAATAATAAATCATTAATCAACTGAACAATACAGCAGTTAACTACAGTGCATGGCAGTTCCAGTGGAGACCCAGTGGAGAAATAGGTGAAAGGGCAAGATGGACTATCTGTTGTGACTATAGTGATGCATTGATTGCACCACACACACATTGGAGTTGCCAATGAGGATTGCATAATAAAGGCAAGGGTAATTCGAATTCATTCGGAGCTATTCTTTAGCAGGGATTGCGCAGTGGAGGTAGGCTAGCAGGTGGCAAGAAATCGGTGCATGGATTTGCATATTTCTTTTGATTAGTGTGTGGCAATTGATTGTACTGAGAGCTTGATGTACTAAGCTTTGTATGATATTTTTACATGATCTCCATGATACATAATGTATGATAGTTGGGGTTTTAACTTCAGGCTTTCTCGTTAAACGACTGGGTTATGTGCGATTGTTTTTATTGCTTCATGTGTTTGCAATTGATTTTTAAATTTTCGCAAAATATTAACAGTGGAAGGATTTTGTATTTAGCAAGAAGATAAATATTGTTATATCAGGAGAATATAGATATATACATGCATCTTTTATATAATTTCTACATGGTATCAGAGCAGTGTTAATTCTTGAAGATTGCAATTGTGAAGAAATTCTGAGTTTGCGTTGGTGGATAATTCCAATTTGCTACAGAAAATTATTGGTGCAGGAGTTGAGTATACATTGAAATGTCTTTCAATGGGTTGTGATTAGAGTATGCCCTTGATGGGAGCTCGTATTAAATATCCTGGAAGGATAGGATGGAGGTGGTGCTAGATGATAATGGACTGAAGGAGTTCATCGATAGCGATGTTCCTAAGTCGGGATCTAGCGATGTTGCATTACTTGATGCATGGCAAAAGAATATAGCGAAGACAAGAATAATTCTGTTGGAAGGTGTGAAGGACCATATTGTGTCCAACCTTCATGGTAAATCCACTCCATTCTTAATGTGGAAGGCTTTGACAGATTTGTTCCAAATCAGTAGCGACCAGAGGAAGTTGGCGCTGAAAGACAAGCTTAGAAAAATAAAAATGCAGAAGGGCAACAATATTCCAAAATATATCACGGGAAATACTTGGTGAGCTTGGCTCTCCTTGGGCTTTCAAAGAGTTGGAATAGCTAAGAAGACTCTGTCAATGGACGAGAGAAACCTCCGGGATGGGAGCAACTTTGGTCGGATCTTATGCAGGAGGAGATAAGGCAGGGTACCAGGGATGGCTCTTCATCGAAGAATGAAGATGAAGAGAATTGCGCTATGGCTGCCAAAGCAAGGAAAGGGAAGGGGAAGAAATTTCCTTCAAAATCTGATGCTAAATGCAAGAAGCAGGATTTGTCTAAGGTGAAGTGTTTTCACTGTCACGAACATGGGCATTTTTCCACTAACTGCCCACAGAAGAAGAAGAACAAGAAGGTTGTTGGAGCTGCAGCTGGAGAGGCCTTAGCCTCGCAATTTGAACTTGATTTCTCTTTGATCACGTGCTTGGTTTCAAGCTATATGGGATCATTGTGGTATCTTGATAGTGGTGCGTCTTTCCATATGACGGGATACAAGGAGTTGTTTAGTGACTTGGAGGAGAAGGACCTTCAGATGCATATAGAGATGGGCGACGATGGTCGATATAGTGTGACTGGAATTGGGACCATTACCTTTGAGAGGGAGTCTAATAATCCATTCTTGTTGAAGGATGTTATGCATGTTCCAGGTCTGAAGAAGAACTCGGTCTCGGTCGCAATGTTGGAAGACAAAGGTTATGATGTTGTTTTCAGTGAGGGAAAAGCCTTCCTTCAACATAAAACAATGGGCCAAACCAAGAAGATAGGGATTTGAGTTAATAATATCTACAAGCTAGAGATAGATGGTTGCGCTGCAATGGTGGGCAAAGCAGAAGAAGTGGTGAGCCGGGATGAGGGCGAATTATGGCACAGCAGGTTGGGCCATCTTCACCATGGCGCTTTGAATATTTTGCAGCATATTTATATTGGACTTCCCAAGGTTACTCTTGCATAGTCAGATCAGTGCAATGGATGTACTATGGGTAAGTTTGTGAAGACCACCTTCCATGAGAAGGAGAACTGTGCTTCGGTGATCTTGGAGAGAATTCACACAGACATGTGTGGACCTTTCTCAGTTACTTCAACAAAAAAACATAGGTATTATGTTATATTTTTTGATGACTATTCTCGTATATGTTGGATCTTCTTCATACAGAAGAAGAGCATTACATTCTCAAAGTTCTGTGAGTTTAAATCATTGGTGGAGAAGGAGTCGGGGAAGTAAGTAAAATCTATACAGAGCGATAATGGTGGTGAATACATCTCAGGCGAATTCAAAGACTTATGTAGCAAAGAAGTAATTCGAAGAGAACTCATAGTGCCTCACAACCCACAGTAGAATGGGGTCGCTGAGAGGAAGAACAGAATGATCGTGGGTGTTGCACGAGCGATGCTGCATGACCAGGGCCTACCGATGCACTTGTGGGAGGAAGCATGCAACACTGCGGTTTATGTGAAAAACCATTGTCCTCATAGAGTACTTGGCATGAGTACACCTGAAGAAGCTGTTACTGGAAAGAAGCATGATATTTCTCATTTGAATATTTTTGGCTCATATGTTTACATTCATGTGACAAAGGACGCTAGGAAGAAGCTGTAGCTGACTGCAGAAGTTGGGATATTTTTGGGGTACACAGAAACACCCCATAATTATCGTGTGTATTTTCCAGATAGTCAGATGACTATGGTGCGATGGGATATAAAATTCAATGAGGTGAAATCCATGAAGTTGTCTCTTGAGAGGGAGCTACGCTTGCATGCAGAGGAGGAACTTCTTGTTCCCAAAGATGCCTCTAGATGTGGATCAGCCACAAGAGAAGATTCATGGAGTGGAGGAGTCCACTCATGCAGAACCAAACATCAGACAAGGTAGAAAGCATACCACAAAAGTTGAGAGATTGAAGCTTGATGCGGCACAAAATGTAGGAGTCCCTACATCACAGCGCAGACAGAGATAGTCACCTGACCGATTTACTGGATACATGGCTCTTATTAGCAAGTGTATCGTGACAGAGCCATCTTCTTTTGAACAAGCAGTGAAGAAGCCCACATGGGTAGATACCATGGTGGAGGAGTATGACTCCATTGTCAGAAACAATTCTTGGGAGATTGTTCCAAGGCTGGTTGGAAAATCAGTTGTAGGATCAAGATGTATCTACAAGGTAAAGAAAGCTGCTGATGGGAGCGTCGAGAAGTATAAGGCAAGATTTTTTTCCCAGGGCTTCTCACAGATTTAGGGGCTTGATTATGAAGAAAACTTTGCACCTGTCACACGGTATTCTTCCATAAGGACCATCATTTCTCTCTCAGCGCAGATGGGTTAGCTCATTCATGAGATGGATGTAAAGACTACATTCTGTAATGGGATCATTGAGGAAGAGGTGTACATAGAGCAGCCTGAAGGATTTGAGATCTTCAGCAACGAGTCGCATGTGTGCAGGCTCAAAAGAGAATTGTATGGGCTGAAGCAAGAACCACGTGCTTGGTACACACGGATCGACAACTATTTCACTAGATTTGGCTTCACCAAGAGTGAGGCGAATGCAAACCTGTACCAAATTGTGGTGGAAGGTAAGCTTTTGATCATTGTTCTTTATGTTTATGATTTAATACTAATGGGTTCTGAGTATTTGATACACTCATGCAAGGCAGATCTTGCAAAGGAGTTTGAGATGAATGATTTGGGCCTCCTTCATTATTTCCTTGGATTGGAAATATGGCAGCGGGAAGATGAACTGTTTGTGTCTCAAGGAAAGTATGCCCATGTTAAGTCCCTATATTAATAGTGTAGTCCCTTATTATGTTAGTGTATCCCCCCTTATTGTTATTTTTGTACCCCTGTAACCCCCATATTATTATTATTGTGCCCTTACATTATTATTGTTAGGTCAGCTAGGATTACATTGTGGCCCCATGGACTCCTATATACAGAAAGAAGGTTTTGTCATTTGTATCATCCAAGAATTTTTCATTCATGTAATGTATTGGAGGTTTCCCCCTCAAAGTGGCTTATTTCTAAGGCGTTGATATCTCTTTTCTTCTATTTTTGGAGCTAGTTTCACAACATTTGGTATCATAACTTTGGATTCTAAGGTTTTGCTGCTCCAAACAGGTCATCGTGGAATTTTCGCTATAATTTTTTTTCTACGAAGGTTCAGAAGCTGAAATTTTTAGAGTGCGAAGCTGAAATCCTGCGGAACATCGTCGCAAACTTTCAGAGCTTGGTTCGCAATATTTTCAGAGATATGATCTGTGGAATTTATGTCTTTTTGCAGGCTCCTGAATTTAACCTAAACAGGTCATTGTGGAATTTCCGCTATAATGTTTTTTCTACAAATTTTCAGAAGCTGAAATTCTTAGGGAGTGAAGAAGAAATCATAAGGAAGATCTTCATAAAATTTCAAAGCTTGGTTCATAATATTTTCATAGATATGGTTTGTGGAAGTTAGGTCGTTTGCAAGCTCCCGAATTTCATCTCAAAGAGGTGATCATGGGAAAATATTCATAACTCTCTCTCTCTGAGCATCATATTGGAATTATGTAAATAGTGATCACAACTAAATGGACTGTATTTTTTTCTATATCAATTTCAGAGCTGAAGGAGGAAACAGTGACACGTGGCAAGTCGTACAAGTTAGCTCTACCGAACCAGTCCATAATTAGGTCATTGTGGGAGATTGGACATAACTTTGCCTTGAAGAATCCAAATCAGGTCAGACATGTGGAATTTGAAAGAGAATTCAGAGGTCTACCGCAGTAATAAATTTAATATATTGAATATTCGAAATCACAGAGATAATTCAGTTTCAATATCGAGCTCCTCAAAATCAAGAAAAAGGTGTGTATTTGGTTTTTAAAATTGCATAACGTTTGTTTGAAAAAAGAGTTTGAAGTGATTCCAATGGCATATTTTAGAATTTTTATCAGTATTGGGTTCTATAATGCCTCAAAAAAATAATTCCATACCCATTAAGCCCTCAAAAAGCTATACTATGACACATGAAGAGGAAGAATTGTAGTATGAGATATCAAAATTACAGTACCAAGTGCAACAAATTTAGATCTTACGAAGAGCTACCAAAGATGACATAGATGGTTTAAAAGCAAAAATGGAGGCTAATTTGGATGGTTTTAAGGATCAAATAATAGCTAATATGGATGATAAATTAGTGGAAGATCACATCGAGCATCAACAACAAGTTCTCCAACTCTCAAAGGATAACCTAACTTTGGTGCAGAATCTAATGAAACAACAGGAAGATCAACATCACATTGAAAGAAGTTTTGAAGCAGTCACAGAAACAAGAACTCGAAAAGTACAATCAATTTTAGAGTATCTTAGCAAGTGGAAGAACTTTCCTGTAGAAGATTCCACAGGGGAGGATGAGAATTTTATACAGAAGCATCAAGAAACAATCAAGTGTTGAGGACAACACTTGTTTAAAGGAGAAGGGCATGTTAAGTCCCTATATTAATAGTGTAGTCCCTTATTATGTTAGTGTAGCCCCCCTTATTGTTATTTTTGTACCCCTATAACCCCCATATTTCTATTATTGTGCCCTTACATTATTATTGTTAGGTCGGCTAGGATTACATTGTGGCCCCATGGACTCCTATATATAGAAAGGAGGTTTTATCATTTGTATCATCCAAGAATTGTTCATTCATGTAATTTATTGGAGGTTTCCCCCTCAAAGTGGTTTATTTCTAAGGCGTTGATACCTCTTTTCTTCTATTTGAGAGTTGGTTTCACAAAAGCCCGGGAAATATTGGAGATGTTTCACATGCAAGGTTGCAAGCCTATCGACACTCCTCTTCCAGAAAATTAGAGGAAAGAGGATGCTACATCGACAGAGGTAGTGGATGCCACTGTTTATCGATATTTGGTAGGTTCGCTCATGTATTTAGTTAATACAAGACCAGACATATGCTATGCAGTGAACTAGTTTTCACAAGCGATGGTTAAGCCTACCAAGCTCTTTTGGAAGGCAGGCAAGCATGTCCTGAGATATCTCAGGGGCACATCTGAGTATGGTTTATGGTACAAATATATGGATGAAGTGAAGTTGCATGGCTTCATGGATGTAGATTGGGCAGGAAGCCCAACAGACAGAAAGAGCACATCAGGAGGGATTTTCAATATCGGATCTATGGAAGTTTCTTGGTACAACAAGAAACAAAGATCTGTGGCACTCAATTCAGCGGAAGCAGAATACATGGCAGCAAGTCAAGTTTCATGTGAGGCTATCTGGATGAGGAAGATCCTAGTCAATTTGTTCGATTCACATTTAGATCCTACAGTGATACATTGTGATAATCAGAGTTGCATTTAACTCTCGATTAATCCCGTGTTTCATGATAGATCTAAACATATTGATATCTGGTATCATCATATCAGAGATTGTGTGCAGCGGAAGATCATTTTGCTTCAGTACATTCCTACAGAAGATCAAGATGCAGATATTCTGACGAAGGCGCTCACCAGGAGCAAATTTGAATACCATAGAGGCAAGATCGGGGTGAAAGATAATCCCTATCTTGCTGAGAGGGAGTGTTGAGATTCAACAAGATGATGAGCTTAGTGAAAAGAGTCACCTTCACTAAGTTATGGCGGGTCACCTTGCCAAACCCATAATCTTTCTCTATCAGTGCATATAAAAATACATCCCAATATAAAGCCCAATTAAATCTCAATCTGGGCAAACTCACAACTTTTGCGGAAGCTCTTATATCTCAATCATAGATTTTAGATATTAAAATAAATTTAATCTTCAATTTAAATCCTTATAAAAAAAACCCCCTTCAATATTCATATGTGGGGTTTCCTTTACATACCATACTTTTAATTCTAATCTCACAGCTTAACAACATGCCACACTATTTCCCCTGGCTGCGGGTGTTTAATGGTCACCAGGGAACGTGGCACATAGGCCACTTCCCAATGAATATGGCCGGTGCAGCCCAAATGGCTCCCGGTACTAACATTAATCACTGCATTTACTCTCCACCCTGCGTGAGAGCTCATCTCCTCGATCGGCCCATTCGGCTCTTGGTTATGGAGGATATGGCGGTCAGTCATGGCGTGAATTGTTTCTGTGAAGGTCTGAATGGTGGGATGGATGGTCCTGGCTCGCCTATTCCCTTGCATGCGATTTGTTCCTCTGCAAACACTGAGGCCAGCCTCAAGACGAATACTGGGAAGCGAAGCTCGTTAGGAGCCTGCATCGAGCTAGCCCCCAATTGGCATTTTTCCAACAGCCCGTGGTGTAACCAGTCCGTCTTCAATTCTGCTTCTTCTGCTCTGTCCGGCAACCTCACTCCCACCTCCGCAGTCTCGCCCAGAGCTCATTGTCGCTTTGATTCTGATTCACACTCTCATTCCAGCGCAGCCCAGTACACTCTCCACCCCTCTGTCTGTCTGCCGTGCCCTGCTCAGTTTGGCTCCAACTCAACCACCATGCCTCGCCTCCGAGAACGCATGAGAAGTCGACGGGGTTCTGGTCGTGGGCGGCTCAACCAACAGCGCTCGCCTCCTATTCCTGCTTCGGCGTCCGAGGTTGATACTGTGTTTGAACCTGCTGCTGCTCCGCGTCCTCTTCGGCCCTCCATCCGTCAAACCTCTCAGCGTGCTGAGCTAAGGTTCGACTGTACCTCCTGCAATGCCATTCTCACAGCTGCTATTACGGTCACGCTTCGGGAAGAAGTTCCGAATTTTGGCCCGCCCAGTTCTTCGAACATGCCAGCTCCTCCTCGTGTTGATCCTGCTTCCTCGGCCCCTCAGCACGAGTCCAGCATGGAGATAGAACGTGAAGGTGGCGGACGTGCTCTCAGTGAAGAACCGGCGGACAGAGGCGAGATGTTCACTTGCAGAATCATTGAAGAATCGCCCTCTCCCACTCATGAATAGCAGCTGCTTTGTTTTTCAGGTTTCTCTATTCTGCTCTAGTAGAAATCATATGTTTTTTAGTTACACTGCTTTGTTGTACAGGCATTGTATTTTCCTCAGACATAGTGTTTTTTTGGTTACTGCAAACTTAAAACCGGTTTCCCATCTTTGGGCGGTTCAGAAGTTATGGTTCAAAGGACTGGTTTCCCGTCTCGGGCAGTCCAGACTTTACATGCTTTGCTTGACTATTAAGCCCAACGTTCAGGCTTCCACAGCTGACGTTGGCGCAGTTTTGTACTATAGCCTTTATACATAATAGAAATTAGTCTCACTTAGAAAAAAAAAAACATGCCACACTATTTCATTCTCGTTGAACATATTTGGGCTATGTTAACATTTTAACCATATAAATTTACTTACGGCCTCAACTTCTCTTTCCATTCAAAATTCAATTTGGGTTTAAATAAAACCATATAAAATTAGGCCCTTGACTCAACAACGCACCTTATCTTTAATCTTCAAGAAGATTACTCTCTGCCTTATTACTCACCATATGGAACTTTGAGGTATATAGTGTTGGTTTTAAATTAAAAACATTAGACCTCAACATGTATTAATGAGAAAAACCAAGATTTTATTAACATACCTGACTGACCATTTGTCACGTTTAACTCCAACTCTTCATATAATGGCTAGAGGCTTATCGCATTTCACCTTACCAAATCAACAATCATCGTGCTACTGAGATGCATGAGTTTTAATTCTCAGAATTTACACGATAAAAGGGCGTTACCGAACTGACAACTTTCCCATGCGAACACCCTTTGATCTTTTTCCCTCAAGATCGGACGGAAATCGCATTTTCTTTTAACAGAACTTTAACTTGAAAAAAAAGTGTGAAATAGGCAATTTTAAAATACTGCCTTATGCCACGTGTTGGACACTAACCGATATCGCGTTATTTTCTGTGAAACCATTTACCATTTATTTACAATGTGAATACCACTAGTTTGTTTTCAAAGCTGCTTCTCACGGTTCCCTTTCTATTCACAGTTCTGCTCCTTCGCTTTATTAAACAGCTCGGTTTTAACCACCACCATAGCATTTCTTCATTTGTCAAATCCTTGCCACATTAACACTTCAATATGGCAACCGCACCTGGTTCAACTCCGCTCATGCTCTCGTTAACCAAAGTTATTCCTCATCTGTAGAACGAATCGAATTACTCTTCCAATAGCGCCTTCACTTAACCATTTGCTTCACCTTTGTATACCTATCTGTTCACTCATTGTCGGATCTTATTTGAAGATTTTGAGCCACCCTCAAACAATACTTCCACAGTAATATGCATTCACCACAATTTATATAATAATCAACTTTCACATTTTACGCAGAGCATTATAACAATCCCTATTTCAGCTTTCTTATGGGTCAAACCATCACCATTAACCCTTAACACAGAGTTATTCACGCATTGGTCATACAAATTCTTATTGAAACTCAAAGCCTACCACACAGAATTTAACCCAAATAATATTCATGTAATACTGAATAGATTCTTCATATATGCAGATGAAATTACTTACAAAAGCTTCTGGTTTTTGGCCAGGTCTTCAAAATCAAATGGCCCTTTTCAACTACCCGTAGGCTTACAGCAACTCTGTTTCCTAAACCTACTCTAACTCTATCTCTCCAGCCCTGCTACATTTTTTATGCCTTTGGCTTACATTTATACAAAAACCCACTAATGAATCGATTCAGCTTCTTTGACAGCTCAACAAAACTTTTGGAATTCTCAAAGTCCTAAATCTAGACTTGATCCCTAAATTTACTGAAACTGACTCTAAATTGATTCCTAAACCTGAATTGTTTCTTCATATTCCTAACTAATCAACTTTCCCTCATGTTCTCCAATGATTCGAGAACACTTACAATTTCTCACTATATTTATTCAAAATACTAATAATTACATAAGAAATTAGAAACATCAGACCCCCCTATGTCTACTTAAATACAAAGTATTTAATTGCGCCTAATGCCCCTGCATCACACTCCCAAGGTTAAAATGATTCATGATCTCCTGATCATGTGCTTTCATTCCTTGTCTTCCTGGATCCCATACTTTGTTCTGCAACTGGTCATCCGCTGCAATATTCTTCTTCTGCACTTCTCCAGGCTTCCATATCTTGTGCTACATCCTCCCACTTGCTATGCTTTCACAGTCTGTGACTATCTTCCTCTTGTTGCTTTTGTTTCTGCTTCTTTGTTTTCTTGCTGCTGTCTTCTTCTGAGACACTTTCACCATCATATTTCTTATCAATTCAATTTCCTGATCTAATTTATCTTCTAACTACTGGATACTATTTCCTCCTGATTTTTGGACTCTTACTTATGTTCCTGATTGCTGAGCCCTTGCTTGCTGGACTCTTAATTTTCTCCTACTCTTGCTCTAGCTTTTACCTGCTGAGCTCTTATTCTAGCTTGCTGAAATCTTGTGCTTGCTTTCTAAGCTTTTACTTGCTCAGTCCTCACTACCACCCTATCATCCATACCCTCTTCTTTTCTGCAACAGAAAAACTCTTCCTGATTGTCACTCATGACAATTTCTTCATTCTCTACCTTCAGCAATTCTCTGGACTGGTATTTAAATTTCCAGTCACTGTCATCATCTCTTTTCTTCTCCAGGAACAAACATTCTTTAATCCTTCCATCAGTACCTGCAATCATAAAAAAAAAATCAAAGTTATAGAATCTTTGTGTCTCTACATCCTCTTCTGGCAACACTTCAATCTGCTGCTCTGACATTTCCTCCGCCAACACTTCAATCTGATGCTCTGCCATTTCTTCCAGTAACACTTCAATCTAATTCCCTGTCATCAGCACATCAGTATGTTGATTCCAATCCTTCAAATAATTCTCGAGACTGTCAGCTAGTCTCTCTTCTGCATCATCCTTCTCAAGGATGTTTCTCTGCTTTAGTTCATAAAAATGAACCTTTTCATTCTCATTCATCTCAGCCTTTACAATCTGAACACTTATTCTCTGTGTTTCTATCTTCTGCTCTAGAACACTTAACTCGTGCCACAAATCTATTATCTCATCTGAGAAACTCTCTGTGCAATCTTCACTACCTTCACAAGTCAAGTTTCCTGCTGTCACCATCTCCTCATTTTTCATCAGAATAGAATTTTGATCTTCCATCTCTGCAATAACTTTAGTTATCTATCCATCACTCTCCATTTTTCCATTTAACAAAGTCAATTTGTCATTATCAATAACAATTTCATCATCATCAGACATAACTGTCATGTCCCCATTGAAACAATCTCTTTCATTAAACAAGGAATTTATAAATTCCTTCTGCTGCAGTAATTCAGTTTGATCTTCATCTGGAAGATAATCATCTTCATACTTTGCTTGGAAACATTCAGCTTCACTTATTACAGTTTCATAATATGAATTTTTTTCTTCAATGCCTGCATTCACACACAACTTGCCAGTTTTAAAACCATAAGACCCCATGGTCTTATTTGATGATTTGATCATCACATCCTCCTACTGTTCCAAGTCTTCTATACATTTCAGAAATTCTTCAATGGTCCTCTCTTCAGCCTCTTCAAGCTGTCCAATTGACTGCTCAATTTCCAACTTCTGGTCATCATCCCAATTTAGACTTCCTGTGCTTCCAATGTATTGGAAAGTGAAACTCTCCCCCAACTATGTATGGAAATTTTCAAAATATCTGGTTGTTCCATTTTCTTCCTTAGTGACAACATCACCAGTTTTTCCTTCTCCAAATGTTTTTCCTGCAAACATACAAAAATTTTCAGATGTAAAGTCATTCGACCCCTTGGTCTCACTTGAATTTTTAGTATCCAAGTCCTTCTCCAAATACTCAATCATTCTGAGTATTTTCTCTTTCTGCTGAGCATGTATCATCTGCTCTTTCTTCATCTGTAGCCTCTTCCACTTCACTCTCTTCTTCATGAGCCAACTAACTCTCTGGATTTCCTCTATCATCATTTCCAATTTGTTGAACTGCTCCCTGATCTCAGCTACCTCTTTCTCATACTCTTCTTTTCTTAACTGTCTTTGTATGCCATCTGTCTTGGCATCCTCTTTCTTCATCTTCATTCTGTTGTGGCCTCTCTCAGAACCTATGTCACCTCTGCTGTGACTATCAGTAGCCATCTTCTCCTTCATGACTTCTCACTCACTCATCACGGGCTGCACTGAAACCTCTACAGTAACAAGTCCTCCTTGTCACAACTTACCTCACCAATCCTCTCTCTGGATTTGGTCTTTTGGAAAGTACAGGTCCACTATGTCTGGAACCTCTTAAGCATCCTCTCTGCTCCTTCAGGCTTCACTCCTATGCACCCTTTCAAGAACACATTTTTTCTCCTTTCATCCAACCTCTGTTGGGAATTCTCAAGGTTCTGCCACACTCCCTTTTCACTTTAGAAACCTTCACTAGCTTCCTTCCTCACTGCTTTTCAAAGATGTGATATTCTTACTGAGATGCTCCTCAATTGTCTGCAATCTGCATTCTGCAAACAATATCTTCAAACAGAATAAAAAATACCTAACCTTCAGAGTTTGTTCAACATCCACTTGTAATTGCTTCTGCAATTTCTCCCAATGCTTTGCTTTACTGCACGTTGTCCTGTCAGATTTAAATCTGATTTCTTTGCCATCACCATCACACATGTGCTCACATCTTCAGAACATATACTGGAAATCTTCAAAACACCTTGCCTTCAACTTCAGATTCTGCAAATCTGAATACCTTCACTGCACACCTCTTCAAATCTGCAATCACTCTTAAACAGATTTAAAACTTCAAATTTTCCTCACTGCTTCAGTACATATGCATTTCAAAAATTAATTTTCAAAGAGCTTATCCTGCTCTGATGCCACTTGATGGTGGGTCACCCTGCCAAACCCACAATCTTTCTCTATCAGTGCATATAAAAATACATCCCAATTTAAAGCCCAATTAAATCTCAATCTGGGCAAACTCACAACTTTTGCAGAAGCTCTTATATCTCAATCATAGATTTGAGATATTAAAATAAATTTAATCTTCAATTGAAACCCTTATAAACAAAACCCCCTTCAATATTCATATGCGGGGTTTCCTTTACATACCATACTTTTAATTCTAATCTCACAGCTTAATAACATGTCGCACTATTTCATTCTCGTTGAACATATTTGGGCTATGTTAACATTTTAACCATATAAATTTACTTATGGCCTCAACTTCTCTTTCCATTCAAAAGTCGATTTGGGTTTAAATAAAACCATATAAAATTAGGCCCTCGACTCAACAATGCACCTTATCTTTAATCTTCAAGAAGATTACTCTTTGCCTTATTATTCATCGTATGGAACTTTGAGGTATATAGCATTGGTTTTAAATTAAAATCATCAGACCTCAACATGTATTAATGAGCAAAACCAAGCTTTTATTAACATACCTGACTGACCATTTGTCGCGTTTAACTCCAACTCTTCATCTAACAGCCAGAAGCTTATCGCATTTCACCTTACCAAATCAACGATCATCACACTACTCAGATGCATGAGTTTTCATTCTCAGAATTTATGCGACAAAAGGGAGTTAACGAACCGACAACTTTCCCATGCGAACACCCTTTGATCTTCTGCCCTCAAGATCGGACATAAATCACATTTTTTTTAACAGAACTTTAACTCGAAAAAAAAGTGTGAAATAGGCAGTTTTAAAATACCGCCTTATGCCATGTGTTGGACGTTGACCAATATCACGTTATTTTCTGTGAAACCATTTACCATTTATTTACAATGCGAATACTGCTGGTTTGTTTTCAAAGCCGCTTCTAACGGTTCCCTTTCTATTCACGGTTCTGCTCCTTCGCTTTATTAAACAGCTCGGTTTTAACCTCCACCACAGCATTTATTCATTTGTCAAATCCCTGCCACATTAACACTTCAATATGGCAACCATACCTGGTTCAATTCCGCTCATGCTTTCGTTATCCAAAGTTACTCCTCATCTGCAGAACAAATCAAATTACTCTTCCAACAGTGCCTTCACTTAACCATTTTCTTCGCCTTTGTATACCTGTCTATTCACTCATTGTCGGATCTTCTTTGAAGATTTCGAGCCACCCTCAAACAATACTTCCACAGTAATATGCATTCACCACAATTTACATAATAATCGACTTTCACATTTTACGTAGAGCATTATAATAATCCCTATTTCAGCTCGCTTATGGGTCATGTTGTTCACTATCCTCTCTTTATGAAAATCTCCATGAGCCAGCTGATTTAAATCATCACATTCCCTCGCCCTGTCTTGCAAAACCCTTTGGTTGTCTATCGTTGCCCTCTCGTTGCTTTAAAATTGTATTTTTAATTGCCAGAATCCATATTTGAAATTATATTGTGCCCAGCCCCTTCTCCGCTAGCCCCGCGCCTTTTTCTCTCCAAGTGACCCGACGTCGTGACCGAAGCGTTTCCCCTGCGGGGGCTTTACTCTATCCGTAGGGTCAAACCTTGGTGCCCCCATAGTTGACTCCTCGGGATGGGTGAAGACTTAAATCTAACTGTTGCCATTCACTACAGGGGATTGCTCCAAAAGTCTCGTGTCCGTACACCTTGGCCCCCTGCAGTTCATCTCCGCCGTCCGATCAAAAACCAATCGACGGAGCGGAACTGTTTCCCGTGGTGGTCCCCGCGCCCGCGTTCATTGTGTGAAAACCAGTGGTTTCATTCCGCACCACCCATCCATAGCCGGCGGTATTTCCCGTGGACCCAGCGATTCCATACGCTGGGTGACACGTGTCCGAGTGTACTATTTCGAAAACCACCCATTTCGCGCATTACCTCCCGGACGAAAGCTGGGCAGTGGAATTCACCTGGGCCGTTCGATCTTGGGGACCACATCTAACGGTTCCCACTCTCCAGAGATGCACGATTATTAGTGTCCGTGTAAAATGCCCCAGGCCCGCCATTACATCATCCTCCAGTTCTGTTTTGACCGTTGATATTGTGTGATGATCGTATGGCCTAGAATTATTTACACGTCACTAACCAAGTCCGCCGCATCTCCACGTCACAGCGTCCACGTGTCATCCGTGTTCCCCTCCACCATTTACATATTTCATTTATGTGTCATATTACTGTGTTTACATTACATATCTCCCCCTCATGCATTCATCGTCGTTTCCCTGCATATTTCACTGTCGCCCTGCATCTCCTCGCCATTTCTCCCAGTCCACATCATCATCCCGTGGTCGTGGTCCCATTCGCCACCCCAGTGTCTGGTTTACTTTAATGTGTTTGTGGATTTTTGCAGGTGTTCGTTGCTGGAGAGCCATTATAATTTGGGATTTGCATCACAAAGGATGAGTGCATTTCAAAGAGCTATTCAACAGGTGCTGGATGATGAAGCAAAAGATCTGAGGAAATATTGTTGACAAGACTTTTATTTAATGAAGCAGGGCTAGAATTTATCAAACCCTTCGGAGCAATACAAAAGGTAGCTTCTAGTAGATGAAGACATTTATTTCATAGCATAAGGATATCAGTGAAAGATCGAGAAATGCAACGCCCTGCATTAAAGATCTGGGATTTTAATTCAAAGTTAGAGGGTCGAGAGTACTATGCACAATTACAAGCAATCTCAAGGTTTCATGGCAGCAGATTTTTCCCTTTCAGCAAAGGGCAGAACATTCGTATATTTTATTATTTGTGTCTTGTTTATAAGGATATTTTCATCCTCAGCATTTATTTCTGGAGGTAGATTACAAAGTACAATTAATTATATTTAGTCATTCACAGTGTGGGCGCGAATGTTTTCCGCCATTTTATTCAAATCAGATCATTAAATGTATCACCTACCTCATTCTCTAGAGTTTTCTGCTTCTCCTATAAAAACTATGAAAAAACACATTGTAAGGGTTCCAGATTTCTATCAGCAAACTGTGCAGTGAAAGGCTTTGTATACATCTTGTAAAGTTTCTGTATGAAGGCTCAGAGCCCGTAGGGTCTCAGTGAGGAGGAGTTATAATTGTAATGAGGATTCTGGTCTTTGGTATCCCACAGTATGTAATATTTTCTTATGTGTTAATATAATATCTCATTTCATGCTATTTATCTTCTTGTATCATGTTCTAGAATGCAAGTGGCTCACTGGTCTTAAGTAAGGATTCATCCTAGTTGGTGCCCATACTTGGATTAGTCAAGCGCTTTAAATAGGCCTAGTCATGATATACTGTTCCATGTTCATTTCATCCATATTTTCTGCTATATTAGTTACTTGAGGAGGGTGCTTTTTAAATGCTATTTTCATGTATGGATTCTTAGTTGGATAAGCCCATATGTGGTTTTGTTGTGTATCTGGGTATCAGCCTCATGCTAACTAGTATCTTCTTCATGTTTCTTCACTTCATCCACTTTCTGATATTTGATTTCTGTGGCATATTATTTGAACTGGCCCTCTTTGCAGTAAGCTGTCTCTTAACTGTCTGATGCTTTTGTATTGGAGTTTTGCATGCTGTTCCTACATTATTCTTATCTTTTTATCAGCTTCTGAGAGAGTTTGGTTCCATTTAAACTAATTTCCTTATTTTGCAAGAGATAGTAAGAGAGCTTTTGGATTGACAACCCAAGCTATATTATGAGCTCCTTGCTATGTTAAGATGTCCTAGGCACTGGTCTATAGAAACTCTAGGTTGTCTCTAGGGTAGACAAGAATTGTCGACAACATCTTTCTGGCGCCGTTGCCGGGGAACGAATTTGAGAATATCAGTTTCCCTGGGCCTCGAAAAATCATATTCACTCTCTAATCAGGTGAGCACAGAGAGTTGAAGAGTTGTATATCTCTCACCTTGGCGACTCCACTGTTGTTTATTTGATAAATCTATTGGTAGTCCTGGCTCCTCGAAAGTCACATCTGAGGTCAGATACTGCTAAGTTAAAGACATCTTCTGTGCCTGACCCAGAAAAGATTATACATAGAAGAAGTTGGAGAGAAAGACAATCAGCCCGTGTTGAAATCCCTGAGTTTTCTCAAGAAGATTATCCATCCTCTTCTTCTCAAGAAATTCCAGTAGAAAATCCTGACTTTACTGAAGAAAATCATGAATATTACTCAGATAGCCCACCCAGGGGGAGTGCTAGAACCAAAGAAAACCTTCATCTCACCCCTGAGGCCGAAGAAGTTAAAGAAATCACAGAAGCAGTTGCTGTTAACCGTGAATTGTTTCCATCTACACCTCAGGCAGCTGTACAATATATTCCTATTGTTATTCATACCCCACTTCCACCTCCTCCTCTTCCTCCATTTGTACATCAGATCGTTGCACAACCCCCACCTCCTCCAATGGCTAATGTACTAGCTTTTCTATCGAACAAATATGCTCCACTGGCCTTACCCCAAGTGCTAAATGATATGCCACAGGATTATTTGAAGATTCTGCCCAAATTCAATGGAGAAAATGAGATTGATGCACAGAAACATCTTGAGGTCTTCTGCGCTTTTGCAGAAAACTTAAACGTTGAACATTTGGATGTAGTCTTAAGATTGTTTGTTCAATCTCTTGACGGTGAAGCCAGAAAATGGTTTAAAACATTGGCAGACCGCTCAGTCACCACTTGGGAAAGAATGGACGAAGTTTTTCTCAGAAAATGGGGAGAAAAGAAAGATCATGGAATGTGCCTCACTAAATTCAATACTCTAAAGAAGAAACATAATGAGGGAGTGGCAGATTTTATCAAAAGATTTAATAAGTTGTATTTGAGCCTGCCTCCTGAGATGAAGCCTCACCAAACTGCTGCTAAGGTGGTTTTCATAGCAGCCTTTGATTCAGATTTTGGCTTCTCTCTGAGGGAAAGGAAACCTGCTACTTTAGATGATGCTCAGTCAGATGCTCTTGAATTAGCAGCAAAATTTTCCTCCACTGGGAAATTAAAAGGAAAAGTTGAACACGATACTAGGAGGAGAGGCAAAGAGGAGGTATCTACCTCAAATCAGGACAAGGATTCTGACAAGATGGATGAAATAAGCAAAATGATTAAGAATATGGTCAAGCTTGAATTGGAGGCCAAGAATTCAGCCCCCAAGAATTTATATAATGCTCCAAACAGAGGATACAATCCCCAGTATAAGAGACCACCATTGCAAATATTGCCAAGGGAAGCAAAGGAGCAGCAAGATCAGGTACCACATCCCTTGTACCTGGAAGGTCCAGCAGATGACTCCACTGAAGATGCTGCTTATGAACTAGAAGATTCAAATCTTGCTTTCTCAAACCATGATGAAATGGAATTCCCATTGCAAGAAGAAGAAGAAGAAGCAGAGATTGATGCTGATGAAAGAAATTTGACACCATTTGATAGTCAAAGAAAGGAGGAACGAAATTTGGTGGAAGATTTTAACCCATGGAATGAAGAAATCAGGTTGCTGGAGATTATGTTGAATAAATATGATTCAATATAGGAAGAAGAGGAGGAGAGAAAAGAAGAGATTCTTGAGCAAGATGAAAACAGTGAGCTTTCTCTTGAAAAAGAGGAAATAATGGAGCAAGCCCCTGCTCAAGAATTCATGGATCTTTTCACAGAGCTCAGCACAGTAGAGCAGAATATACCAGAGCTCCAAAAGGACTCAGCTCCAGTATACGATGAGTCCTCCAGTTTATAGAATGAAGGAGATTCTCTCTCTCAAGAGAGTCTTCTTCTCGATCCAGTGAAAGGAGATAAAATCTTGGTTGAAGCCTGCTTGCCAGATACTCTTAACCAAGTATCATTTCATGATCCTTATGTGCATTTCCTGCAAACATTTGAAGAAGGATCAAGGGTCCTTTCTAGTAGCATGTTGCCAGCAGAGAGAAAATTTTTCAAAGCTGCTATTGTGGAACAAAAAGAAGAGATCCCACTTCCTTTCAAAATACAAGAAGAAGGCGATCAGGCTTTCAAGAGCCATATTGAAGACAGCAGTGGGCAAAGTAAGTTCCAGACAAAAGAAAAGCTGGACATGGAAATTGACAGCATCAGAAGACTGATGATGAAGGTGTCTCAGAAACAGCAGATAGCAGCAAGAAAGCAGAGAAAATTTGGCAATGGAAGAACAAGAACATAAAGTGAAAGCATAGCTGGAGGCAAGTTGCAGAACAAAATATGGAAACATAGAAGGGTACAGTTGAAGAATAATGCAACTAATGGATACCAGCAAAGCAAAGTATGGGACCCAGGAGGCAAAGACAACCTGGTGTATTATATTGTACATTAGTTTTCTTTTTTGTTTCATCATTCTTTTAATAATGTGTGTGTGCTGATGAATTATAAAATGAAAACTAGAGGTGTCGAAGAGTTGAATTCGCACAAAATGATCAGATGGTCTGCAGGTTCTCGACATTTCCAAGGATGAACATGCCGTCCCCAGATGGAGCCAATGTTGTTCACTATCATCTCTTTATGAAAATATCCATGAGCCAGCTGATTTAAATCATCACATTCCCTCGCCCTGTCTTGCAAAACCCTTTGGTTGTCTATCGTTGCCCTCTCGCTGCTTTAAAATTGTATTTTTAATTGCCAGAATCCATATTTGAAATTATATTGGGCCCAACCCCTTCTCCGCTAGCCCCGCCCCTTTTTCTCTCCATGTGACCCGACGCCGTGACTGAAGCATTTCCCCTGCGGGGGCTTTACTCTATCTGTAGGGTCAAACCTTGGTGCCCCCGTAGTTGACTCCTCAGGATGGGTGAAGACTTAATCTAACGGCTGCCATTCACTACGGGGGGTTGCTCCAAAAGTCTCGTGTCCGTACACCTTGGCCCCCCGCATTTCATCTCCGTCGTCCGATCAAAAACCAATCGACGGAGCGGAATTGTTTCCCGTGGTGGTCCTCGCGCCCGCGTTCATTGTGTGAAAACCGGTGGTTTCATTCCGCACCACCCATCCATAGCCCGTGGTATTTCCCGTGGACCTAGCGATTCCATACGCTGGGTGACACGTGTCCAAGTGTACTATTTTGAAAACTGCTCATTTCGAGCATTATCTCTCGGACGAAAGCCAGGCAGCGGAATTCACCTGGGCCGTTCGATCTTGGGGACCACATCTAATGGTTCCCGCTCTCCAGAGATGCACGATTATTAGTGTCCATGTAAAATGCCCCGGGCCCGCCATTACATCATCCTCCAATTCTGTTTTTACCGTTGATATTGTGTGATGATCGTATGGCCTAGAATTATTTACACGCCGTTGACCAAGTCCGCCGCATCTCCACGTCATAGCGTCCACGTGTCATCCGTGTTCCCCTCCACCATTTACATATTTCATTTACATGTCATATTACTGTGTTTACATTACATATCTCCCCCTCATGCATTCATCATCGTTTCCCTGCATATTTCACCGTCACCCTGCATCTCCTCGCCATTTCTCCTAGTCCACATCATCATCTCGTGGTCATGGTCCCATTCGCCACCCCAGTGTCTGGTTTACTTTAATGTGCTTATGGATTTTTGCAGGTGTTCGTTGCTGGAGAGCCATTATAATTTAATATTTGCATCATAGAGGACGAGTGCATTTCAAAGAGCTATTCAACAGGTGCTGGATGATGAAGCAAAGATCCGAGAAAATATTGTTGACAAGACTTTTATTTAATGAAGCAGGGCTAGAATTTATCAAACCCTTCGGGCAATACAAAAGGTAGCTTCTGGAAGATGAAGACATTTATTTCACAGCATAAGGATATCAGTGAAAGATCGAGAAATGCAATGCCCTGCATTAAATATCTGGGATTTTAATTCAAAGTTAGAGGGCCGAGAGTACTATGCACAATCACAAGCAATCTCAAGGTTTCATGGCAGCAGATTTTTCCCTTTCAGCAAAGGGCAGAACATTCATATATTTTATTATTTGTGTCTTGTTTATAAGGAGATTTTCATCCTCAGCATTTATTTCTGGAGGTAGATTACAAAGTACAGTTAAATATATTTAGTCATTCACAGTGTGGGCGCGAATGTTTTCCGTCATTTTATTCAAATCAGATCATTAAATGTATCACCTACCTCATTCTCTAGAGTTTTCTCCTTCTCATATAAAAACTAGAAAGAAAGACATTGTAATGGTTCCAGATTTCTATCAGCAAACTGTGCAGTGAAAGGCTTTTGTATACATCTTGTAAAGTTTCTGTATGAAGGCTCAGAGCCCGTAGGGTTTCAGTGAGGAGGAGTTATAACTGTAATGAGGATTCTGGTCTTTGGTTTCCCACAGTATGTAATCTTTTCTTATGTGTTAATGTAATATCTCATTTCATGCTATTTATCTCCCTGTATCATGTTCTAGAATGCGAGTGGCTCACTGGTCTTAAGTAAGGATTCATCCTAGTTGGTGCCCATACTTGGATTAGTCAAACACTTTAAATAGGCCTAGTCATGATATACTGTTCCATGTTCATTTCATCCATATTTTCTGCTATATTAGTTACTTGAGGAGGGTGCTTTTAAAACGCCATTTTCATGTATGGATTCTTAGTTGGATAAGCCCATATGTGGTTTTTTTGTGTATCTGGGTATCAGCCTCATGCTAACTAGTATCTTCTTCATGTTTCTTCACTGCATCCACTTTCTGATATTTGATTTCTGTGGCATATTATTTGAACTGGCCCTCTTTGCAGTAAGTTGTCTCTTAACTGTCTGATGCTTTTGTATTGGAGTTTTGCATGCTGTTCCCACATTATTCTTATCTTTGTATCAGCTTCTGAGAGAGTTTGGTTCCATTTAAACTAATTTCCTTGTTTTGCAAGAGATAGTAAGAGAGCTTTTGGATTGACAACCCAAGCTATATTATGAGCTCCTTGCTATGTTAAGATGTCCTAGGCACTGGTCTATAGCAACTCTAGGCTGTCTCTAGGGTAGACAAGAATTGTCAACAACAGGTCAAACCATCACCATTAACCCTTAACACAGAGTTATTCATGCATTGGTCATACAAATTCTTATTGAAACTCAAAACCTACCACACATAATTTAACCCAAATAATATTCATGTAATACTGAACAGATTCTTCATATATGCAGATTAAATTACTTACAAAAGCTTCTAGTTTTTAGCCAGGTCTTCAAAATCAAATGGCCCTTTTCAACTGCCCGTAGGCTTATAGCAACTCTGTTTCCTAAACCTACTCTAACTCTGTCTCTCCAGCCCTGCTACCTTTTTTATGCCTTTGGCTTATATTTATACAAAAACCCACTAATGAATCGATTCAGCTTCTTTGACAGCTCAACAAAACTTTTGGAATTCTCAAAGTCCTAAATCTAGACTTGATCCCTAAATTTACTGAAACTGACTCTAAATTGATTCCTAAATCTGAACTGTCTCTTCATATTCCCAACTAATCAACTTCCCCTCATGTTCTCCAATGATTCGAGAAAACTTACAATTTCTCACTATATTTATTCAAAATACTAATAATTACATAAGAAATTAGAAACATCAGACCCCCCTATGTCTACTTAAATACAAAGTATTTTATTGCGCCTAATGCCCCTGCATCACTAAGTGGGTCCGCAGGCTATTTTTGGCGTAAGTCTATTTTTAGACTATGTCTATTTTTAGACATGGTGATCATATTTCAGAAGTTGCAGGATGTTATTTGTGGATGGTTGGTCAAGTTGGAAAAATAGATGAAATTCTATTTTTAGAATATTGGGCAAAGTCTTTATAAATCGTCGATCTAAAAATAAAAGTGTCGATTATTATTAGCTCTTAATAATAATCCGACAATAAACAACAACTTATTCTCTTGGAGCACTTAATTTTAGTGCACATATTTGGAAAATCAGTTGGCTAAAGGAATTACGCAATTCCTAGGGTTTACTGGTGGTTCATGCATGGAGGAATTAGTTAGAACTGAACTGGCAAAGTTATGACAGAGTTGGAAGAGTAGTTCATGGAGTTGTTATTCGGTTTAACTCAGTTAATGGAATTAAACTCAGTTGAGCTAGTTGTATCTAGTCTAACTGAATGATACACTAGTGAGAGTGGAGTGAATAAATTATTTAATTAATTCACAAATAATAACTCATTAATCAACTGAACAATACAATGATTAACTAAATTGCATGGCAGTTCCAGTGGAGACCCAGTGGAGAGATAGGTGAAAGGGCAAGATTGAATATTTGTTGTGACTATAGTGATGCATTGATTGCACCACACACACATTGGAGTTTCCTATGAGGATTTCACAGTAAAGGCAAGGGTAATTCAAATTCATTCAGAGCTATTCTTCAGCAAGGATTGCGCAGTGGAGGCAGGCTAGCAGGTGGCAAGAAATTGGTGCATGGATTTGTAGATTTCTTTTGATTAGTGTGTGACGATTGATTGTACTGAGAGCTTGATGTACTAAGCTTTGTATGAGATTGTTACATGATCTCCATGATACATAATATATAATAGTTGGGGTTTTCAGCTTCAGGCTTTCCCGTTAAATAACTGTGTTATGTGCGATTTTTTTTATTGCTTCATGTGTTTGCAATTGATTTTTAAATTTATGAAAAATATTAACAGTGGAAGGATTCTGTATTTAACAAGAAGATAAATATTGTTATTTCAGGAGAATATGGATATATACATGCATCTTGTATATAATTTCTACATAAAGTGTATCTTTGGTGCCGCACTTGTCTTAATCGATCGTAAAGTAGTCCATTGAGGGAAATGCTTTTTTTGAATGTTGTGGATGATCTATGTTGTTTGATTCGTTAAAATATGATAAGTGTTTGATCACAGTCAAAGTTCATCATCATTCACACTGATCTCATTGGTCCCACACTTAGTCATTTTTTGGAAAATTCCTGACCAAGCAACTTAGCTTCACTCAACCTCCCCTGAGTTGCACACTACGTATTCTCAGTCTACTAGTTTTGACCTTACTGGTTGGCACTGCACAGTGCGAAGTTCCTACCTCCAAGGACTGTTTCATTGCTCAGTTTCTGTGACCAAGCCTTAACCCTGGCCTCCAAAATTTGGCAGTCATGAACCCAAGCCTGGCTTGAATTGTGAACTTCACAACCAAAATCCTCAAACTCATTCCCTGAACCCTTGAACAGCACAGTAGACTGACCTTCTTTGACTCCCATAATTGTGCAGTAATCTCTCCCAGTGCCCATCCCTTCATCCTAGCCCACTAGCTCCGAAAACTGCTCAGTCTTGTCCCTTAGCCCAGCCTGAACTGCATAGTCTCAAGGCTTAAGGCTTCCCCTTGCATGCCTGAATTGAGAAACTATATACTCACTGATATCCCCTTTCCATCGTGTAACTTGTTTCAGGCTCAGTTCATGGATCATAATGCATCATCTTAAGCTAGGGGTTTTAGGATTGATGCTTCTAGTCATGAGTGAATTGCAGGAACACGTAATTTTTTATGTCATGGAAATATGATGAAGAAGGTGATAAAGGAGGGAAACATGCTCAAAGACACTCTTGCAGATGAGCTTACAAGCTGATTGATCAGGAGAAAGTGAAGGGACAATAGTTTGCGACCACTATCCAAGATTTGAGATCATTAAAGACTCCTTATCACCAATACATTCAACTCTCAGCAACAGTAGTTGCTTGACTTTGACATGTCATTAAGAAATCCATGTCAGCAGTGTCATGAGTGTTCATATGCCACATCACTAGTGTGGACCATGTATATTGTATTCAAAATGTATTGTAAAGTGGAAGTACAAAATACACACATGGAATGTAAAGAGTCATGTAAGTTGAAAATTCATGGGAAGTAAAACAGTTATGAGGGTAGTCAAAGAGTCGCCCTTGGTTATATATACTCCCTCATTGTATGAGCAAAGGATTTTTTCACCTTGGCTCCACCAGCAAAGAATTAGAGAGATAAGTTAATTCTTTTGTGGAGCAAGGAGTGGCTCCAATGCTCCACTATTGGAGCTAATGATGTTCATTGTATATATGTGTATTGGAAATTTTACTTAATAAAGGAAGCCTTCTGAGGCCAGCATGTTCTTCATGCATGGACTATGAATGTTTGTAATACTATTATGCGAATGTTTGTATTTCATGTTTTCTTTCACATTTGCTAAGATAGTTGAACTATTTCTGTCATTTTAGTACTTATCTTATTGAGAATGTGTTTTAATGGTTTCTATTGATATCCCATGCTTGTGGACTAATTCGCAGGATATTATGCATATCTTTCTCAATTGTTGGTTGTAATGACCGTCGCATCCCTTGTGGACTATTCCGGTGGATGTTAGACGAATCCTTTAGTTCATGTGTGTCTCTTCTTGGGTGGTACTATTACCTCTCTCTTATATGCTCACTTCTCTCTCTCTCTCCCCACAATAGAATAACCTTTACACACTTTCAATTAGACATTCATCAGGCACACCCCCCTTTCTTTTCGAAAGTACGTATGCACCCCTCTCTCTTGCTGACAATCAAAGCCAAGGTATATATTTAAGAATATGGAAACCGGGCCTTTATTCCAGATGGGAATCCTATACCAAATGGTGTGAGGTCTAATTGGTACTTCATATCGGGGATATCCCCTAAATGATGGTGGGTCTAGCATCGTCAACATTTATGGTGCTAGAAGGAGGGAAACGAGTTTTTTATGGATGATAACCCCACTGACCCCAACATCTCATCTTCTGATCAAGGCAACAATATTCAGTGCACCTCCCCTACTCGTGCTTCTCAAGTTGGTAACACTTCCCAGCCACATCCCACTCATAATTTTGAAATCCCATACAATGAGCTTTGGGATATCCATCCTATAACTCGTTAGTTCACAAAATAAGTTGTATTGATCCCGAGAGTACTCAGTATTCCATATTCTTCATAGAAGAACAAAAACCACCCCTACAAGGATAGTGGTTTCCTCCCTTGAAGACATGGTTCTTGCCACCCTTGAAAAGTTAGCATATTTTGTGGAAAATGAAAAAGAACCTTGAATTTTTAGTGGTGGTAATGGAGATAACCATGTACTCTCAGGAATAACCTTCCACAGGTTGGGTGGTGAGGAACAATAGGAAGAGACATCATATTCTGAAAAAGAAGAGGAGGAGAGCGAAGATGAAAGCATAGCATACCAAGATCTAGATTGGATGACTCAGGGCCCAGTTGCACTTTCGGGTATTTTTCACAAGATGTCGAAGCACCCAGAGAATCTCTTAACGAAGTATGACCCTAATAAAATAGTGAAGGTTGAAGATCATCTGGAAAAATTTTACCTACATCTGTAAACACTTAAGGTACGTCATAATAATGTTGAATGTAGAATTTTTCCATATACCTTGGATGGTAGAGTAGTTGTATGGTATCACAAACTTCCTTTGAACTCCATCCAGAATTGGAGGGGGTTTAAGAAAATATTCCTTGAAATTTATTTTTATGATAAGACCCCCACCATGTTATTGAAAGAACTAGGTAATATAAAGATAGAGCAGAAAGAGAAAGTGAAATACTTCAATCAGATGTTTAACCGCATCTTGAATATATTTCCAAAAGACATGAAACCTCGTGATTACATCACCAATATAGATTACTACACTTCTGCCTTGTAGGCAAGCATTGCGCAGTTCTTGAAGCGAACTGTGAAACCAAAATTAATGGAAAATTATGAAGAGGATATCGTGATTGAGAAGGATTTACGCGCAATCGGAGTCATCAGAGACGATGAAATAACAAACTACTCCAGAGACACATGTAAAAGGTCTTAGGCCTCTGTAAACAAGGCCAAAGAGAAAGAACAACCCAATCTTGAAAACTTGACCTGTCTTGTCAAGAATCTATCAAATGAGATGGAAGAACTCAAACAAAGGTCAAGTGAGACCACCGTGAGTTGCAAGAATCCACGATTCAACTTGATCATAAGGGTTGCACATTCGAGTAGCAGCAGTAATCAACCGGTAAAGTATGCGCAGAGCTCGAACGTCGTCTTAAATCTTGACAAGTTGGGCATGGACACATATTGTTTGTATCATCAATATTACCATTCAGAAAACATGCCCACAATGGAATCACTTCATGAATTTTCTTGCTACGCATATTTGCGATGTGGTGCTTGTTGATGAGAAAACTGAGCCTGAAGAAGAAAAGGAAGAAATTGTTGCAACCGATGAAACTCCAAGCGTTGGGCATAAACTAAAAATGTTCAATTGCATACTCATAGCCCAAAAGAGCACAACCGAGGAACAACCTCCAATTGACCATCCGACCCATAAGTAGACCAACTAATATAATTTGAGAATTCAAGGGCCAACCACTACAATAGAGTTTACGAAGCAAATACTCAAAGAAGGCTTTTTAATGAAAACCAGTCTGCCTGTCAACTCAGTGCAGAAAAATCAGAGCAAGCATGGGAAAGTGCTCTCAACGAAAATCACTTCCACAAAAAGAAAATAAAAAACCATCACTTCGGAAGTCATAAGCCAAGCTACTTCCTTAGACAGTTTTTCCATCCTTCCTGTTGTAGAATATAACATATTTGAATATATGAAGAAGGTTTGTGCGAACATTTCAATGTTTGAGTTAACAAAGATCACGAGCCAGCGGGATATCCTCTTACGAGCACTTAGGAAGTCCCTCGCAGGAAACGATGCCCCTTCATACAAGGGATCAGGTACATCTTCTGGTTCCCTCAATTCAGTACTTAATGCTTTAACAATGGAAGCTAATACATTTTTTCCTCCCTTTCTATTGATGTTTGAAATTTTCAATTTCAATGTACACAATTGCTTGGTTGATTATGGTACATCAATAAATGTAATGCCATTATCTATCGCAAGGAAAATCAGTGTAAAATGGAAAAAAATAGATTCATATATTATTCTGTTGGACAAGACTGTTTTCCACGCAGTTAGTGAACTCAAAGTTGTGATCATTCATTTATCATCCGATGGACGAGTTCAACATTGTATAAACATAGCGATTGTGGACATACTGGAGGCATACAAACTATTGTTAAGCAGAGACTGGTCAATTAAGTTACAAGTATTGGTCACACATATGGCTTCCGTATAAGTGCACAAACAACCATATTTGAGTGAACTCAGAAAAATACATGAAACATAATCTTACTCCCTTGAACGGACCCAACAAACCAGTGGCTTTCGTTGAACTCATTTTTGGCAATTGCTTCTTGGAAACTCAACTGGGTGTTATCTTGCACATCCATCCCCATTCCCTCCAGAAACACAGTTGGAGCTCCTTCCTAGTCTAACTGATGAAAATTACCTTTACAGTTAGTAGTAGTACTACTACTACTACTACTAGTGTAATTCATGACCCTTGTACATATGACATGTGTACTATGTACTTTGATTGTTCTAAGACATAGGAAGGCTTTGGAGTTGGTTGCATTTTAATAGACCGGCTACAAAGAAAAAATTTGATCTCTAGCCGCTTGGAATTTGAGTGCACAAACAACATTTTTGAGTATGAGGCACTCATCTTGGGATTCCAAAGAGCCATCAACCTCAATGGTGTGTCCTTAAAAGCAGTAGGTGATTCAAAAATTGTGGTTTGAAACATACGTGACACCATCCATTGTGTTTCACCTCATCTAAAGAGTTATCAACAATATGTATGGCATTTATTTTCGCATTTCCAAGATTTTAATATTATTTATGTTCCAAGAATGTGTAATGTGGCTGCATATGCATTAGAAAATGTTGTTGCTCAGGTGTCACCATTGAGAAATGAATTTTCTATAGAAATTATTTACAAACCATTTTTCTCTGACAATATCACTAATTTACACATTTTTAATGATGACCATCATATATTGTGCTTCATGGTGAAAATTAATGTGTTCAAAGACATAACGTTCAAGGAGGACAAGCACAAAAAGGAATTTCACGATGTAGTCAACACGAGTAAAGGAAATATCATCCCAAAGGGAGTGGTATATTTGGAGAAGTTGTATGACCTGTAGAATAGCTTTCAGGGACCTGTTAATGCTAAAACCCACATTTCCACATTTTCGCATGAGCAAATTAACTTGGGAACATAAAAGGATCTTAAGTATGTTAATTTTGGTACTTGTTGTACACCACAAGAGAGGAAAGACTTTATTCGCTTATTCAAGTAGTACTAAGATGTGTTCATGTGGAAGTACAATGAGCTTAAAACTTATGACACACATATCATCCAGCATGTAACACTGATAAAAGAAGGGGCCAAGCCATTTCAGTAGAAACTAAGAAAATTACATTCGACTCTTGAGCCTCTCATTCAAAAAGATTTTGGATGCTCGGATTATATACAAAGTGCGGTACTCCACCTAGGTGTCAAATTTTTTCCTAGTAAGAAAGAAGTCTAGGGAAATCCGTTTATGTGTTGATTTCTAAAATATCAATCCTACCTCAAACAATGATAAGTACCTCGTGTTGTCCATGGAACAAACATTGCAAATAGTATCGGGGTCTGAAATTTTTTCTCTTCCTAATGGTTACTTAGGATACAACCAAAGTTTTGTCTCAGAGCCTGACAGACTTAAAACCACCATCTGAACATAGTGGGGTGCGTTCATTTAAGAAAATTCCATTTGGGTTGATCAATGTTGGTGAAAAATTTCAACGTGTTATGGACATCGCATTCCGTGGATTGATTGGTCAGTGCATAGTGATCTATATCGACAACGTAACTATGTTTTCGAAACAACAATCAAATCACATTCGCCACTTAAAGAAAAATTTTGAGCGATGTCTCAAGTACCAATCCTAAGAAGAGTATCTTTGAAGTGTCCGAGGGTAATCTCTTAGGCCACATTATTGCTAAAAGTGGGATTAAGGTAGACCTGAAGAGGGTCAAAACAATTAGGTAGATACCCTTCCTAGTGAAAAAGAAGGTTATGCAGTCCTTCCTATGGAAGATCAACTTCCTGCGGAATTTCATCTCTGATTACGCTCAAATTGTAAAACCAATACAAGAGATTGTGAAGAACGATGATATCTACAAATGGTATAAAATGAAAAAGGGCAAAATTTCCCATATCCAGGAAGCTTTCGCATAAGCACCCACATTGTACAACCCAGATTTTAATAATAATTATTTGAACTACACATTTGCTTATGACACATCTCTTTCTGTTGTACTCATGCAAAAGGATGATATGAACAATGAGCAACATATTTGTTTCATGAGAGTGAGTCTACAAGGACTTGAGCTTAACTACCCCATTGTGGATAAACAAGCTTATGTGGTGTACAAGGCAGACAATCACTTTCATCCCTATCTATGGAAAATTCACTGTATTATCTTTGTTTCGCACCCAGCAGTCGAATCACTACTTTTTCAACAAGAGCTAGGTGAAAGGAGAACAAACGAGATGACTAGTTTGTAAGAGTATGATCTAGAAATCAAACCATTTCACACAATTAAGGGCCCTGGTCTTTTTCGACTAGCATCAAAAGCAGTGAACGCCAAAGAAGAAGAAGATCCTTCAAGGTGGGAGCAAGAAATTGAAATGTACAACATCGAGCGAGCCTCCCCCACTACTAGGACAAATCCTTAGTACATGGGCGTGTGCCAATACCTTGAGAGTGGCACCATGCCCTACCATTGTTCTACATGGCGGAAGAGGGAAATAAGGCTTAAAGCATTATCTTACTAGTTGGTGCATGGGGTGATTTTCAAAAAGCACCATAATGGAGTATTTCTCAGGTGTATGGACACACATGATTCACAGAAGGTATTGCTTGATCTTCACAATGAACCAGCCAGGAGATAATTTGCGGGAAACACAAAGAAAAATAAAATCATGCAAGCGAGTTTTTATTTGCCTACACTATTTAAAGATGCTTATGGCCATATCCACAAATGTTTGGTCTATCAAAGATGTGCCAACAGAAATAAGAATTCAACCGCCCCACTGCAGCCTATCGCAGTGGAAGAATTGTTTCAACAGTGGAAATTTGATATTATTGGAGAAATATTTCCACATTCATTAAAGAAACACCACTATATTCTCACTATCACATATTATTTCACGTGGTGGAAAGAAGCAGTTCCACTCAAATAGGTGAATGATCAGGAAGTCATCAACTTTATGTAGCAGAACATCATCTCCAGGTTCGGCGTTCCTACTTCACTTTTTTTTGACAATGCAACATATTTATCATCATTAAAACTTTATTAATTTGCATTGGAAAATGGAATTTTATTGAATCATTTTTCTAACTACTACCCTCAGGGGAATGGTCTTGTTGAATCCACAAATAAGAACCCGGTCTACATCATTAAGAAGGCCATATTCTCTGAGCAGAGGAATTGGAACTCTGCTTTGGTAAATGCTCTTTGTGCTGATTGAGTCACGCCTAAGCCTTCCCTAAACATCTCCCCTTGCTTCCTGGTATATAGAAAGAAGCCACCCTCCTGCCCAACATCTACTTGCCTACTCTCCAACTCTCACAATAATCCCAAGGAAAGTCATGTACGTTAGTGTAGTGTAGGATGGACACCCTTCATAAGCTCCAGGAAGAAAGGTTGAAAGCCAAAGAAAAAATTTTACTTCATCAAAGTTGTATCAATAGGTGGTTCGATAAGAAGTTTGCAGGGAATAATAAATTTAGTTTGGGAGACCTAGTCTTGAAGTGGGACAAAGCCCATGAAGACAAATACAAACACACTAAGTTTCAATCCATGTGTATTGGGCCATTCATTGTACATGAGAAGCTTGGCCAACACACTTATCAGCTTCAATCACTTTACGGGAATATTGAATCTCTCCCCTATCAATCGCCAAGATTTAAAACATAATTTTCAATGAGAATCAGGGGTTATTCCGTACACTATGTACATAGTTTTCTTTTCTTTTGTTTATTCTTGTTCTTGTCATTTTCTTTGTTTCTCACTTCATTGTGTGAATAAATGTTATCCTTATCCACGTGTTGGTTTATAATAATGTGTGTGGCTGAATTGTGAGGAGTCTTGTGACACTTCGACAATTGGTTAGCCTTTGATCTGTCTTCCTTGTGTTTCTTATGTATTTTAGTCGATGAAGTTCTGACGGAAAATATTATCCATTAATAAGGATATGTTTTGGAAGACCATGAACTCATGTCTATCCAAGAAACCTTGTGCCTATATTTGGTTCTTTATGTTTTGTTTTTTTCATGCTTATTCAATCAGTAAACAAGGATAAGGGGAAATCTAAACGAGAAAAACTAAATCATAGGTATCTATATGCTTCTCTGAAGGAACAATGTCTCCTACTCTCAATAAGTCGGGATACCTCTTCCACCGAAAATTAATGAGTGCTACTGCACATTCCTCTTTTAAATAAATAAATAAAGGTAGAAGAAGAGAAAGGCTTCCTGCATAGAGAGGTAAAGCAAGAAAATTCATCGAGGTAATATTCAGGTTCGTTGGAATTGGAGAAATGTTTGTGTTCCTATAGTGACTATGTCGGGGTACTGTCTAGGCCTGCTGGAAACAGAGCAATGCCAGAGATGAAAAATTATACTCTGAAAAATATTAAACTCGTGAGGTTCACTACCCTTCATGCATGAAACTTTGTGATAATGTTGAATGTTTGTCGAGTAAACTGAAATTTCATAACAAGGACTTTTTCTATTCATGGGGTAAGTGGGGAAACCAAAGTAATTTTCACGATGAATCAATACTACCAGAAGGACCAAGGCCTTGCACGAAATGAGTTAACCAAGACAAAGAAGCTATAACTATACTAGTGTGTCACCAAGTGTTGTAGCTGCTACAACACCCTCCAAAATTTTGGCCTATACCAAATTTCAAAGCCTTCCTTGGTCTTGTTCATTATTATCACAGATTTTGAAGTTAATTTTATCGATTTTATTAGAATTTTGTGACCCATTTAGCAAGATAGGCAAAGTGTCATCTTCTGGCATGTTGGTTGTCGCATTGTATGCATGAGCCTATTATAGTGGTTCCAAGAGGTCACCTTTGTGCAAATGAGTTTTTCTAACCTTGTTAGTACCAGTCGCACTCATTTCCAAATTTTTGAGCATTGTCGCATAAGTGTCGTCATGATCGTCATAAAGTGTATTTTTGGTGTTGCACTTGTCATAACCGGTCGTAAAGCTATCACACGGAGGGAAATTATTTGTTTGAATGTCATGGATGATCTATGTTGTTTCAATCATCAAAATATGTTAAGTGTTTAATCATAGTCAAATTTCATCATCGTTCACAATGATCTCATTGGTCACGCGCTTTGTCATTTTTCGAAAAACTTCCCAACCAAGCAACTTAGCTACACCTGGAGTGTTGCACGGACAAATCCCTCTTGTGGACAAGAGTGATCTCCCTAGTATCCTAAGGATATCTAGAAACAAACAGACAGATGTAGACCATTTTCTCTATACTATTTTGCTTAAGAATTTCTCATTAACTACGGATAGATACTCCTACCTGAAGTCCAACGCTTGTTTTGTCTTCAATATAGTCACTCCAGAAGTTATGGATCCAACATATAAGATCTGCAATCAAAGACAAGCAAACTAGATCAAAAGCATCTGTAAAATATGATATTTTGAAAGCAATAATCTATCTCAGTGATCAAAGAGTCTAAGAATTAAATCATTCAAAAGATAGATGAACAACTCAATGAGAAAATAGAATCCATTTGGATTAACTTTGAATAAAATAAGAAACCTTACAACCTTGATGCCTTGATGTTTGTACAGGCTCTTTAGGGGTCCCGAACAGTCGTTTTCCTCAGTTTGACAAGACTCTAACTCTCTGAATCAGCATAAGACTATGGCCATGAGTATTTAATCTCTCTAATGCCAATTATGCCAAGTATGGAGAGTATAATTCCTTCAGCAATTCTCTTCTATAAGCTAAGAAGTAAGTATCAACTACTAAGTATCCAAAAAGTATCCTTGAGACTGAAACTTGGTCTCAATTTATAGTTGAAGACAGGTAGTTTCAGCTCCGAAAAGGAAGGGATAAATCCCTCTCATTATGGAATTTTAGCTCCAAAAACCAAGGGATAACTCCATTTATGAAGGGATGAAGGTTCATGAATGGAAGGGATGAAGCTTGACCAAATAGCGCTTCTAGAAGGCCCCAACTAGGAGAATATTTGACCAGCTGGGCTTCTAGAACTTACTTTTCTCTTTATTTTACCTTTTACGGGGATCCATAGTTTTAATGAGCTTTACGTGCGAGATGTACTGCAGTTTTTATAGCAATTAGCTGCGGTACCACATGGAATGAATAGGAAAAGTGCGAGAGTAGGCTTTTTAGGATTTTTAAGAGCTTCTTCCAGTTCCAAGACTTGATTTGGGGAACTTTATGTTTTTAGACTTCTGAGGAAGCAATAAATAGGTAACGATGAACCCATATAGATAGCCAAATGTCATGGTGACAAATTTTAGTGTAACAGATTGCCCCCTAAAGTGCGAAGTCTGATGAGTTCTGAAGAATTTTGAATAGTGAAGTGCTTTATCCTTCTGAGGATCAGGTTTTAGGTACATTGGTTGAATCCCTGAAAAAAATTCAATGCAAGAATATATATATATATATGTGTGTGTGTGTGTGTGTGTGTGTGTGTATGTATATCATCGCTGAGGTAGTTATTCCCATACTCAGATCAAAACTAACTACATGTTCTGATACAGAAATGATTTTAGAATTACATGAAGAGTAGACAGAGTATGGATGCAACCATCTGTTAGAAGTAGTCTACTGTATGATGAATAATAAAATACCTCGCAACCTGGATGGTGGAAACTAGATCTAGGGTCTTGATTCCTGCTTCTCGAACCAGTACGATTCTATCCATGCGATTGATTTTGTCGGAGTCAAACATGGTAGAAACCACTTGATTACCAATCAATGATATAAATTGTTAACAAGTGTGAGAGAAACCACCAATAATGACAATGGTTCTCAAAGTACTTAGTACAATCCATGAAATGTGAATTTGTGATCTGAAGTCAAACATTTCACAGAATCATTCGATCGAAGGTCAATGATACAACCTGTCGTCGAAGGTGAGAAACCTACCATTAGGGCATGCAGATTCCAAGGTACTATTATGATTCTAGATCAAATTTCTAGATGATGAGCTGTCGTCAATAGAAAGTGATCCGTCGTAGGAAAGTCCATGACACGAAACAATTAGGTCAAGTTTTGAAGAAATTTTTAGCAAGGAATGACTCAACGTGAATAGAGACAAATTTTTGCAATGAATGGTTTATTAAACTGATCTCTTGAACACATAACGACACTGCAGATGGTGACGATTGACCTAAATCTAATACCCAGAAACTAGCTGAAGTATTTCAATGTGGTTTGATTAACTATTTGGTTAAAGGATTTTCTCAACCCAGACATGAGTGTGACAAAATTGTCATGTTCAAGAGTGGTATACAACTTTTTAAAATGAAGTATGACAATTGGATTCATTTTCTTTCTTTTCCCCCACCATTTATAGCAAGTACCTATTTATTTTTGACAAGCTTGAAGAGGATAACATTTGCTTGTTATATAAGCTCATCCTTCGGATGAGTCCAACTTATTATTAAAATCAAACCCTAAGAAGGAGTGGTTCGTTCCTGTTTATAATTTACAGGTCATTTACTGTTAAGTTTTAACGAGTCCAATACAAGTGAAACTTGATGTTTTTGTAGAAATTTGAATAATAGTTGAATTATTCACCGAGATTATCCTGATTACACACTATTTAAGCTTCATGCATAATACATAACCTCTTCTACAATCACTACCACCTGCGGAAATGTGTTTACGCATGCGCACACAAAGACAATCAAGCACACATACAACACAGTATGTAATGGGGAAAGATTACAACTGAAAACCCCCAACTATCTGTATATTATAATGATAGAGAACATGTAACAATACATAGTACAAAGCTCCTCACATCTCTCAGCACTATCTCACATGCTACACACAAACTAGCTTAGATCTGAACAAGTCACAGGTTCAAATCTCCTCCATTGTTTGCCTGCCTCTACTGCACAATCCAAGATGAGAATGAATGAGATCCAAGTTTGAATCCCCTTGGCTTGTACTGTGCAATCCTCATTGGAAATCTCAATCAATGTGTGTGCAAATCTCATGCACAGCTATAGTCACAACTGATAGTAGACTCACCCTTTCACCCACCTCTAACACTGGTCTCCACTAAACTGTCCATGCATTGCAGTTAACTGATGTGTTCTTTAGTTGATTTATGAGTTAATAATTAGTGAATTAATTAATAATTAATCCACACCACTCATCACTAGAGTATTTGTCAGTTAGACTAAATACAACTAGTTCAACTAAGTGAAACAGAACACAACTCCACCAACTGTCTCATCAACTCCACCAAACTCTGCCACATGAGTCAATAACGAAGTCAACCATGCAATATACCAACCAACCCTGTGCGTTTTCGTATTTCCTTCGTCGCCCACATGTGCCACATCCAAGCATCAAACTCATGCTCAAGAGACAGAGGAATGAGTATAGTCCAAACATTATTAAGGCTAATAATATTGATCGGGTGGGTTTAGACTGGCAACAAAAAATAGGATTTCGCCCAATGTCTAAAAATAGAGGTCCATATATTTTTACCAACTCGACCAATCATCCATAAATAGTATCCTGCAACTCATAGACCATGATCCATATGTCTAAAAATAGACATAGTCTAAAAATAGACTTTGCGACAAAAAATCACTTGTGTGGCCCCCACCTAGTTTAGGTGATCACTTTCCAACTAGGATCAGGAAAGATGTTTCAGGATGCCTCCTTCACTGTTTCTTGTTGCAATATTCAACATTTTTTTCAATTTTAGGGAGTCAGAAGAAAAACTTAAGAAAACTCCGTCGGTGGAATTTTTCGTAAATTTAGTTTCTCAAGCCTGAAAAAGGATAAAATAATGCAGGAGAGAACTCTATTGACCATGATTAGTCAATGTATAACTTTTTTGTAATAGTCCATTTCAGTCTGGAAAAGGGGTAAACTTATATTGAAGGGACAACTGTTCATTTCCTTTAATGAGTTTGAATAATCAAGTACTGGACAATCTTTTCATGTTTAGAGAGTCTAAAAAGGGCTTAAAAGAGGACTCCATGGTTTCTCTTTTTCTGTTAGCTTTAACGAGTTCAAAAAAGTGAAAAAAACGTACTCATATAATGCCGCTTTTTCTGTAAATTTTAACGAGTTCGAAAAAGTGACAAAAAGCATACTCATTTGCCAAAATTATTATTTTACCCGAAAAACCTATATTCTGCATAAAAACCCAAAAAATTAAACATACCTGTTTTCGATAAGTAAAAATTATTTGAAAAATAACCTTTCAAAGTGGAAAATAAACAAAATATCATTTTATTTGTTCAAAAAAACCTTTACAAAAAGTAGTTTAACCAATTCATTTTTACCATTTGCATCCAGAGTGAAAGTTGAGAGCTTTTGATAGAAAAAGTTCCAAAGGAGATATCAGAAGAACCGACCGTCCAAATCCAAAACCGTCGACTCCAGGTAATCCACAATTCATTTCTCTTCATTTTTTTCCATTACATTCTCTTTTTAGGCTTTAGAACCATTTTTTTGGAGAAAAATAGGTTCAAAAAATTGCTCTCGGGGTACCGCAGGTAAAACACACGGTACCTATGGACCCTGATAATTTTCCAAAGGAAAATTATCGAGGTCTCGCACTTTTCATGTATAACGCGTGTGGTAGCTTGCACTGTCTTAATGCAAGAAGTGCGGAGGCACCATGAAAAAAACAAAAATATTTTTTCTCTCAAATTAAGCCAATTTTTTCCATTTTAATTGAATCTAATCTTTCAATATGTCTATTGCAGAGTATCCGCAATGCTTGAATGGAGAGAACGTGAACATGAGGCAGTATATGAGGCGGATATGGTAAGTTTACCCACAATGCGTGTTTTGAAAAATTGTGGATTATACAAATATTGGGCAATGCAAGACATGAGGGCTCAAGTGGAGCTCTTGACATGGTTGGTGAATAGGTGGGATGTTGAAGAACAGTGTTTCATTATTGGTGATCACCGGCTCAAAATTGTGCTGGAGGATATATACTTTCTTACAGGTTTGTCCAAAAGAGGAGAACCTATTTCCTTGTTTGGGGCTAGGCAAGGTGGCCAGTCTATAGCTAGCTACCAACAAGAATTTTGTAACGAAGAGGCTAATCCAAAAGACAACCGCATTGATATAAAAACCATTATCCGTCTTGAACTCAAAGTGATTGCGTTCACAGTGGCTAGATTGTGTGGAAGTGCAGCTCCACACGTGGCTACTAAAGTCCAAATGTAGACAACGGTTGAATGATACAAAGGCACCATCTTCAACTGGTGTGAAGGAGTATTGGCTAATGTAAAAGGCCAATTGACCAAAGCTAAGAACGCAAAGTTGAAAAACTTTGGATATGGAGCTATTGTAGTTTCTTTTGCTCTGGAGAGGATTCCATCTCTTTCCCCCCAGCTTATCTCAGTTGATGCTGTTAGAGTCAGAGAGCCTCGGATGGCCCGTTGGGTACAAGTCATGGCCTATCATGGAGAGGGTTTTGATATAGTTCGATTTACACCCGCATACTTTCATTGGCTACAGAACTAAATCTTTTCCATTGAAGATTTTTTGTATGTTGGGATAGATTTCTGTGGCGAACCTGATATGCCTCTTCCTCTAGGAACATAGTGGGACGAGTCAGGTAAATAAATCATTTTGATGTGTTTTTAATTCTAATTTTTTTTTATTTTTTTTTCAATCGCCTTAGTACTGATGTCAAAAATTTAAAAGCACATGTTGGGCCATGAAGACAAGCCAATCTCTGCTGCTTCGAGAGGAAGCGAACAGACGCTATTGCACCACCAGAGAATCAGGTAGCAAATATTCTCACTGATTTAGAGCAGAACCTGGAGAGGTTAAATAGAGATATTCCAGAGACTACTATGGATGATATTCCTTTACGCCTCCAGAGGCATGTTGTTGGTGTTCCTGGCCAGTTTCGGAGATATCTGCGTAGAGTGGCACGAGCGATAGTGTATTATCATGATCATCACCACGGATAGTGGATAATCATCACATATCATTGTATTTTTTCTTTTTGTATCACTACCTTTCGGATCATAAGGTGTTTTAAACCTATGGTCCTAGACAATGTAATATTTTTTGAAACACAAACTCTATCTATGATATGACTACTTTCGACGGCTATCGTGTTCAACACTTATCAAATGTTGTTTTAAATTACTGTTTTAATGTCGCAAATGTCTATTTATAAAATTATTAGCTAATGCATCAGCCAATGTATTTAAATTTCTTGGAATGTGTTAATATTCAATTTAATCAAATTGTATTTCCAAGAGATGAACCTTCAAGAATAATCTCAGTAACAATGGATTTTTAATTGCATATACTATCTTTAAATGTAATACAATGAGTTCAGAATATAACCTAAAGATCAAACGCCGAATTCAAAAAGAAATGGCAGCAAATAATAACTCAATCACTACGCTATACTCTGCAACATTATTTGTTGTTTGACCGAGGCTTACCCCATGCATAGAAACTAACTCATCGGTGGGTGAATATATGACCCAGGCCGCGGAAGAAATATTTCATGTACTACGACGGGCACCATCAGCAAAACCAATGTAGGCTTGAAGGGACGTCGACATCTGCAATACCAAGAGTAATCAAGATAAGCAGGAATAGTAGTCAATGCAAACTTTTAACTAGACACACTGATATAATCTAAAGCAGCTAATCTAGAAAAAATAACTAATCTACATGTAATATCTTCACAAAAAATCAAGCATAATATCTCTTTAGATAAAGTCCATTTCTGGGTTTACCTAAATAGACCCCATCATAATCAATCAATTCGTAAGCCCCTTTTGCAAGCACTTGCTTGACAATATAAGGACCATGCCACATAGGTTCAAATTTTCCAGCTCCTAGTTTATCATTAGCTTGGTCATTTACCAATACTAGGTCACCTTTTGAAAAAATACGAGGTGAAACACTTTTATCGTACTGAGATTTAACGCGTTTTTTATGAGCTTCAGCTGCCAATATAGCGGTGCGTCGAGTCTCATCTAATTTTGCCAGGAACAAAAAGCATTTTTCCTCCTCAGAGCTAGCTGGTAGTAACTCTATTTCTAATTGGAGTGACGGAATTTCACATTCAATCGGTAACACAACTTCTAAACCGTAGACCAGTTGAAAAGGAGTGAAACCTGTTGCAGTTTTTGCTGAGGTTCGGTATGCCCAAAGTGCTGAGAAAAGCATAGTATGCCAATTTGATTTATGAATTTTGATTATCCATTTAATCATAATGGTTAGAAATTTATTGACAGCTTCAACCTGACCATTAGCCTGTGGGTAATATGGAGTAGAACTATCATGGCACAGGCCAAGCTGGTCAGAAATTTCGATCATCATAATGTTTCGAAAATGGGTCCCATGATCGATAATGATAGCTTGGGGTACACCAAATCGAGCAATCACGTGATTGAATAAAAAAGTAGCTGCATTTTTTCCATCTGCTGCAAATATAGGCATCGCCTCAGCCCATTTGGTAAAATCATATACTGCTAGAATAATATATCCATGCCCCCCCGCCAAGTGAGGGTTACATGTAATGAAATAAATGCCCCATTTTTCAAAAGGGCCGACAGCAATTATGGGGTGAAGAGGAATGGGTGGTGCATGCATCTTCCAATCAAAAATTTGACAATTATGGCATTTTCGGACCGCAAGAATACAATATTTAAATAACGAAGGCCAAAAATAACCAGCGTGCAATATCTTTTGGGTTGTGGCATAACCAAACATATGACCACCACATCCTCCGGAATGGTAGTCATTAAAAACTCGTTCAACCTCTTCATGAGTTAAACAGTGATGAAATACAGAATCTGCACCACGACGATAAAGCGTGTCTCCAACAATATTGTATTGTTGGGATTGGTAATGGATCTTTCATCGATGTGAACGTGAAATTTCAGGCTGAAAAGTTTGGGTTTGGAGATAAATGATGATATCTCCATACCAAGGATCTAACATATTGATAAGAAACAGAGATTCATTAGCGATCGGATGCTCTACCACAGTTTCTGTTTCAGTATTTGGGAAGTCACACATTCATTCTGTGAACACTAGTGATTTCTTTGATTTAGATTTTTCAAATTCTAAATCAAACTCTTGAAGGATAACTATCCATTTAGAGTATTTTCCCCCAAGTAATTGTTTAGTCAAAATATACATCATCGGGTTACAATTAGAAATCACAGTTTTTTTTCGTAACAAAATGTAATGACAAAAACGTTGGACAGCTTGAACTGCTGCCAAGGCCAATTTATCCACATGTGAGTATTTAATCTTTGTAGGATTGAGATTTCGACTAAGATATTAAATCACATGTTCATTGTGGAATTCATCTTCCTGAACTAAGACCATTCCAATAGTGGAATCAGAGGCTGCTAAGTATAAAAAGTAATCCTGGCTATAATTGGGTGGATGCAGTAATGGTGCATGGGTCAACACGTGTTTTAAAGAATCAAAATATCGATCAGCGATCTCATCCCAAATTAAAGGAATATTTTATTTCAAAAGCCTGGTAAAACCTTTGGTTAACTTAGCATAGTTTTGTTTGAATCTATGCAGAAATTTTTCCTTCCCTCGCAAACTTTGGAGTTGGTGGAGTGAGGAAGGAGGACGTAAATTGATAATGGCCTCAACCTTGGAAGGGTCAACACGGATGCCTTCTTTCAAAATGACAAATCTCAGTAACCTACCAGATTGTACATAGAAAACACACTTATGTGGATTCAAGCGAATCTTATAATACCTACATCTCATAAAAATCTCTCGTAAGTGAGTAGGATGATCTTCCCTGTGTAATGAATGAGCAGTGAAATCATCAAGGTAAGGTTTCACAATGTGTTTAATGTCATGAAAAGCATAGGACATTTCCCTTTGAAAAGTTTCCCCAGCATTATTTAATCTGAAAGGTAATTTACAGTAAGCAAACGTTCCCCAAGGACAAATGAACGTTGTTTTTGGTTGATCTACAGGGAGTATGTTTATTTGATTGTATCCGAAAAATATGTCCATGAAGGAATACATTTCATTTCCAGCACAATCGTCAATAATTTGGTTGATATAAAGAGTTGGATAATTCTCTTTAGGAAAAGCTTTGTTAATATCCCTATAGTCAACACATACTCGTATTGTTCCTTATTTTTTCGTAACAAGAACGATATTAGATACCCAATCCGTTAACGGGATCGGATAAATAAAACCTGCTCTTAGTAATTTCTCAACTTCGGCTTTAATGGCAGCCGCTTTTCGTGGATGTATCGGACGTAATCACTATCTGACAGGTTTAGCATCTGGGTAAGTCTTTATTTCATGAATGACAATGTTGGGATCGATTCCTGGAATTTCTTCATAAGACTAGGAAAATATGTCGCGGAATTCTTGAAATAGGGCTTTATATGTAGAAATTTCATCTGGTGTACATGAAGCACCTATATGAATGTTTTCAATAATTCCGGGTTTTACTGAGATGTCAATAGGAATGGTAGAATAAATATTCCCCAATTTTACTTCAGAATCCAAATTTGTGATCGATATTGGACTCTGAGGTTCCTCGACATAATCAGCTGTAAATATAGAGGAAAAAATATTTTCAAATTTATCAAGCTCAGATAAAAATGATGACCTATGATGGAGATCATCCCATGGTAACTCATCTACAGACAAGAATTCACGAATGCTTTCATCAGTATGAAACACTTGTTGAAAAGGATCAGGAATTGATGTTGTATTCGAGCTTGACATTGAAAATGGTTCTTCATTGATCACATTCATCGGATCATTATTAGTTGATAAAGAATTAGAAAATGACTGTACTGCTTGATATGCTATCTCAAAAGGACTCAAAGGCATCCTGCCATTGAATGAATCCAGTTCTAATTCTAAAGGCATTATCCAAGGATCAGCAAAAGAAATAGTGCTTCATGTAATCATATTGATATTAGCAATATTATGCAGTACGTTAGGTGGAGGCATAGAAAAAGTTCCCATTAAAGTGGAATCTTTGATTAAACCTACTCCTACATCCTCATAAGGGATAGTCGTTTTTCCTATGTGCTGAATACTATCAGTAGAAGCTGGGTCAGATGAATAATATGAGAGTTGATCGACTTTCACAATCTTTCTTTGATTAGGAAACATAACTATTTGAAAGACGGATGACACGATAGCAGTCATAGCATAAGACCAACTTCGACCCAGAAGAAGGTTTTAATCTAGAGGGGCATCAACTACTTCCACATCTAAATTAACGGTTTTCCCTTAGACTTCTATAGGTAGATCCTGTAAAATTCCAAATGGATGGAATCCTCTTCCATCAAAAGCTTTGAGGATTGTTGGTGACTGGTTAAAGGTTGGAGAACCAAGTGATTTCCAATAGTTTAACGACATGATACACATAGATGCTCCTTCATCAATAACAGTACGAAAGCGTCTGTTTTTTACTAGTACTGGGATCTGAAAAGCCATTTGATGAGCGAGACAAGGTGTAAATTTTTCTAAATCAAAGACCATGAGATATGAATCCTGAAGATCTACAGCTCCAATTGCTGATAAGAGTAATTTCCTTTGTGCTAGACATGATTGCAGCACTTCCAAGGCCGACATTACTGAAGGAGAAATTGCTAAATCCTCCACAATGTTGTAATTCTGAGCAGCTCTCACATGTGGATTGAAAGCTGATTTACGAAGTACACCTTTGGCAGGCGGTTTGATTACTAAATTGAGATTTGGTTTCTTGATATGTAATGGATCAGAAACCGAAGGAGATGTAGCTGGTGCATAACTAGAATTTTCTACTTCTTTACCAGCAATAGGGTTTTTACTACCATAATATTACGATCGAGTCGCACCCATCAAAATATCTGCTGATGTATTAGAGGAATATCCAATCATTTTGCTACCTTGAAAAGGAAAAGGATCCTTCAAAACACCAGGGGTGGATGAACCTTTGATGAATTTAGATACCTCGGCCCTATATGGTCATTCCTTCGTGAAATGATCCTTGTCGCAAATAATACAAGGATAACGAGGTTTCCGTTTATCATTATTTTATTCATTTTTATGATTTTTTTCCTTGGGAGATGAAGTCTTTTTATTCTTTTTCTTCCCTTTCTTCTTGTTGCCAGATTTTGACTTTGCAGTAGATGAATCTACAATGTGAATATCGGCAGAAGTTTCCAGGGAAGATTCTCCTTTTGGTGAATCAGGTAAAGTTATTATGGGAGAAGTAACCTTTGAATATTTCTTCTTACTCTTAGTTGTACAAACTGAACCGATTAAACCATCAGCGGCATGAGACCCTAAAGGAGTTGTTGTTATCTAACTAGGACGGGGTAAATCGGGAATTTTCTCGTACAAAGTTCTGGACTGGGTATATACCAAGTCAAGATACTAAGCTTGAGAAATAACTTGTTCTTCTGTGACAAGTCCTGCTTTGGCTACATCTTCAGTGATATTTGGTAGCAATGATTTGACAAACCATTCTGCCAATATTTGATCTGGGATAAAAAAATTTATCAAACGTCTTCTACGTCTCCATTCATGAATATGATCCGATATTTATGTAGATTTATATTGTTTTAGTGAAGTTAATAATTCTGTGCCATTGTCGTATCTGACTAGCAACTGAAAATGAGATAAGAAAGCATTTTCTAGAGCGTTGAAATTGGTAAATGAGCCTCGTGGTAATTCAATGTACCATTTGGCAGCTAAGCCTATTAATGTTCTCTAAAAAAGTCTAAGTTGAATGGAATCGTCGATTAATGATTTGGATGCACACCAAAGGTGGTAATTCATGACATGGTTAGAAGGATCCTCTCCTGATTTTCCTTAAAACTTTGGGATATCACTGGGAAACTTATGCGGCATAGGCGGCCAATATGTATGATAATAGATAGGATTGTTCGTAAGGTGAGATAAATCCAGTAAATATAAAGTTTCTATGAATGGAAATCGATGGGTAGGGTCTTGTTGATAACCTTGTGAGACTAAACCAGTCCCAGGAGGAGGATATCCAGGATAACCTGGAATAGGTTGTGCATTTGCAATCGGAGTGCCCTCTGGATAACCAATAATAACCAAACCATACTGAGGTTGAACAGGTGTCTGATATGTATACCCAGGGTACGGTTGTTGCGGGTAGACTAGATTTTGAACAGGTCCATATTGATATGGCCCTTGATATAGTTGATAATTAAACTGAGGTTGACTTGTTATAACTGTACTTGTGCCAGGTTGTCCTGTCGGCATCTAAACAGTAGTCTGAATTGTAGGTCCAGACTGCGGAATAGAAACTTGAGGAATACGTACTTATGTTTGAGGGGCGGATGTGATAGTAATTGTAGACACCCCAGGAATAGGTGTGGTTTGTTGAACAGAAGTCTGAACAGCAGTTTGGGGCGGAGTCACAGGTGTACTCGGACCAGGTTGCTGAACAGGACCAGATGCAGGTGTTTGAATGACAGTTTGGACAGGTTGTCAACTGGTTGTCCAACTTTACAATAAGCTACTTATATATTTTGTTGTAAATTTTGTTGTACTTGAGATGGATCCCACACCATTCCGGGATATGAAGGTCCTAATGAAGGTTGTACATAAGATGGACCGTAACTTGGTTGAACATATGGTTGATAATTGACTGGATAATTTCCACCTCCTTGTAACATTTGTTGTTCTGGATAGAACTGTTGTCCTAAATGAGGCTACAATCCTTGAGCTTGGTACTGCCCTTGAGGTTGATATTGACCTTGAGGCACCTACTGACCTTGAGGAATATACTGTCCCTGAGGCTGATACTGACCCTGAGGTTGACCTTGGGGTATGTACTGTCCTTGAGGTTGATACTGACCCTGAGGTATGTACTATCCTTGAGGTTGCCCCCGAGGTTGTATTTGACTATTTTGAGATTGACCCTAGGTGATACATTACTACCTTAAGAACCGGGGTTTGGGATATTTCCAGACATCATAAAAACTTGCTCATTGTTCATTGTTGATTCATTTGGACCATATGATGAAATTGGTTTGTTAGGAAGAGGAGATTCTCCTGAGAATGTACCAGAGAGCGACTGATAGCCTACAGGAATAGACAGACCACCATACAAAAATGTTTCTGGCGATTCAGTAAACATAGATGACTCACTACACATGTTTAGCTGAGGTCCATAACCTATTGGTGTAGGGAAAAAGGGAATTTGAGGTGGCGAGTACTGAAGACCTACATTTTGTAGAAAATGTATTAATGAAGAATACTAAGCATCTTGTCTAAAAGGGCTATAAAAAATTGATTCACGTTCTCGAAGTTCTAAAGTTTCCTGAGTTGACGGAATAACAATTTCTTCCTCTATATAAATGATTTCTTCAATACTAATGAGACCAGGAGGAAGATATTCTATAATCCGATTTCTTACTCTGGGTGAATCAGGATAATTGGAAGTTGGAGTAGCGAATTCTAAAGTAAGTTCTGATGTAGCAGGTTCAGCTTTTGGTTTAGAAATTTCAAGTTCTTCAAGTGATAATTCACTTGTTGTAAAAGCAACTTCAATTAATTCGGAAAAATTATGGATGATTCTCCTTGTTCCGTTAATCGAATTCTATCGATAACGTTTGGTATCAGAGATTTAATTCCTTCTAGTTGGCTTGGTGTGTACTCAGGGGGCTTCCCCTGAGTTCTACGTGATCGTCTCAGTAATTCAGCCACGATTAAAACTTTTAACACACGAAAACAAAGAAAAATTCAAACAAACCCTAAATTCGCTAAAGAAACAATCAAAATGAATCACATGCCTATAAAAATCTAAGATCAATCCACACACAAATAGTAGATTCCCGCACTAAAAACACTATTTGGTGATGAAATCCAACATCGTAGAATTTTAATGCAAAAATGGTGGTTGGAACAATTACCCTGACAACCTGCTTAATGAAACAGACCGGTTCAAGTTTCTCCACTTAAACCATCTCGAGTGAAGATAACCCTCTGGAGAGTCCAAGTGAGTCTAGCCGATGTCTGATCCAGGTACAGTGGGATCTCCCCTCCACCATCACCTTGGGAACAAATCCTAAATTTTATGGTCACTAAGGTCACCAACGGGAACACATATACCTGGGGGAACAGTATACGATATGATATACAAGCAAGGGCAGAGTAACAAGCTCAATCCCCTTGAAGGCTCCTTGAAATAATCCAAGGTTTACCGACAAGTGACCCCAGGCTCCTCGACAATGGTCAATCTGAGGTTTACCATTTTTAATACATGCACACCTTCTATCGTTCCCAATGAGATAGGTATGATTACCTCACTGGTTCGGATGTGATCTCTGTTGGGTGTGGAGCCTGATTATCTTGTTTATTTTGTATCACAGCGTTGGACCCCTGTACCTTAATGGGGCGGCAAGACCGCCCGTAATTAAACGCTACCTGGGGGGTCTGGGGGGGGCGGCTACAACTTTATGGAGCCCCCCCTGGCAGGGGGTTTCAGGGGCAACGCCCCCGAAGCTAAAAACAAATGTAAAATTTCCTTGTAAAAGTATTGTAATTTCTGTTCAATCTGGGTCGTTCATTAGGCGGATGATCTGACGGTAGAAGTAATGTTTAGTTTAGGTTTTTTTTCCCTAGAAGGAAACCCCTCGCTTGTATGAGGGTATTGTATTGTGGCTGTGTATTGTATGTGTATTCTCAGAGCAAGAAACAGATAGGGATACTGTGAGAGAGAACATAGGATATTACAACAGATCTGTTGTAGGTTGTGTCTCTTCATTTTGCTGGATAATAGAAAGGAAGGACTGGTTGTTCGGGGTGGACGTAGCCCAAACTGGGTGAACCACATATATTTGTGTCTCTCTGATTTTATGTGTTTTGTGTGCTTGTGTTTTCCGCATATTTTATGTGTTTCATTACTCTGTAATATATATAATTTTCTGACAATCTCGTGCTTGACTCCTTTAGGAGGATCTTCCCAGAGCATATATGCTACAATTGGATTTTACTACCACAAGATCGACTACTTTTTTGTTTTTACTGTCTTGGAGAGTTAACTAAAACCTATTCCAAGGCACTAGCCTAAGCTATATTTGTGAAAAGAGCCCTAGAAAATATAAAATTTCTAGATTTATTTTAATTAAGCATTACTTTTAATTGGCAGTTTCTTAGGACAATAGGTATGGAAATGAAACTTGATGATGTTTTAATGACCCGACTCAAAATTAGCTACAAGGCATCTATATGATAAACAACTCATTTCTTTTCAATGAAGTCTAACTAGAGGAAAGATTTGAAATATTTTCAGAAACTTTCAAAATATCAATTCTTTCTTTCCTATATGAGAAACTTTGAAAAGAAGACAATTCAGAGATTCCAATTCCAAAAAATATCTTTTGCTCAAAATGAAATTCCTTATATCATTTAGATCATAAAAAAAACAAACTTCTTCCAAAAGAAAACTAAAAAATACTAAAATGATAAAATTCAAAACTAAAAGAAATGTGTAATCTTGAACTCTATCTAAAAGTTGGAGGATGTTTAAGCCTGGTTTGTAATCTAACCAATAATTTTCTGCTTATTCCAGTTGTTAGCTCTCTGTAATCAGCAAGATTGGCAAAGTCTGATCTCAGGGAGAAACATCATTTCAACCAACTTTGGGAGCTAGGATCTAGCCCTCCTGAATCCGGAGAGGGATCTCTCCAATAAGTGCAAAGATGGATTTGTCTTTGAAGTTTTGGGTAATGATATTAGGCTCGTTATGAAGGCCAAGGGTTTGTTTTGGTTTTGGATGGTTGAGCATGATTACTGTTTGAGGTGGAAAGTTCTAAATGAAAAGAGTTTCAAAGGTGAGAAGTTGCAAGCAAATAGAACAAACTTTGGCCAGGAAGATAGATAATTACAGGTTTTAGTCCATTGGGCTATGGAGTCATAACAGGGTTTGATTGGAACAGAAAGAGGCAAGAGTGGTCCATGGGGCAAGTCATCTATGTCTAAGGATCTCTTTGAAGATTGATTTATGGAATGAAATGATACAACAAGAAGGAAAATTTAAACAGATGCAGAACAAAGAGCAGCCCAGGATCTGGTAAGTACTTTTAAACTAGCCAGCCTTTGACAAACACTTAAGAAGAACATAAAATAAAACTAGGATCTGGTAAGTACTTTTAAACTAGCCAGCCTTTGATACACTTTCAATAGAAAACATTTTAAAATAAAGGGGAAACTTGAAGGCAACTTTTGGAGTAGAAATTAGCGGGCCGGGCTCACCACAAATCCTCTCCTAGCTATGCTTTACTTGGTCACTTTCAAGACAAACACAAAGATAACACAGAATGGCCTAAGATCTGGTAAGTACTTCTAAACTAGCCAACTTTTAACACATTCCAAGAGAAACATTCAGACAGCCTTTGGGGATAAGACTAGGACCAGGGCACACCATATCTTCCATAGTTCATCTCTACTTAACTAATACTGAACATAACATTCAAGAATAATATTCAGCTAAGGCAATAAGACGAGGGAACGCCAGCATTCCTATGCTTAAACTAAATTAAATCATTCCCGAATAACACAGTTTGGAAGAAAACATATAAATAAAGATTTTCAGTCAGAGAAGGTTACTGATATACAGTAGGTCCTAACTCTATGCATGCTATTCCTTATAAGATAAAATGAAACACAGTGAAAACAGAAACAAAATAACAAGTTACAATTAGAAAAAAATCATTGTCAACATAGACCAGGATCCCATAAATCAGCTTGTATTGATGCTCCAAACCAGTTACAGCTTTAAGTCCAATGCTTTAGTTTAACAATCATCCATACATCTCAGCCTAACTTATCTATCACAAGCAGAGCTCCAAGGGCCAGTGAACACTATTTACAATCAGAAGTTTAAGCTCAAATGTATTTCAAAGTTCTGCAACCAACCCTTCACTCATCTTCTACAGAAGTATATATAGAAGAATGAGGAGGTGAGATTTGATAAAATATCTCCAATTACAATTAATACAGACTTAATGGTTTCTTGGCCTTTGAGGGGCTCAATAAATAAATTACATATTATTCCTCTGTATTAAATGATTTACATAAATATTTCAGCTCGGTGGAATCTCTTTTTGACCTTTGAGGCTCTGTGTGATGTCAAAGTAACTCTGCAAATGCTTGTCATTAAGTTCTCTGGCAGAATTTACTCTCTGGCTGCGTTTGAGACAAATATATGATCCTGTTCAATAAATTCGGCCTCGGATATGAATGCTTTGAGGCACAGGTGGCATCGTGGTAGCTAGAGGGATCAATTTGCCTCAGTTGTGCCAGTGGAGGCTTTCCTGTTGATAAAACACTTAAGATTTTCTTCAAACTATGTTTTTAATCGGGGATTAGGCTTTTGATAAACCATCTTAGACGTAATCCCCACAAAACATGTCTTTGATCTTCTTTCCTGGTACATGTTGTCTTTCGGCACTGATACTCTCTGACTGTGCTCGATTCATGGTTTTTTTCTAATGTGTAGGGCTACGCAGGGGTCGAATGGCATCAATGCCTTATGAATGATTGATGAAAATGTGGATTTAACACCTATGAATGATTTCCCCTGGTGAATCTAAGGTAGGAGGATCGTCACCCTCTACTTTCAAATTTTTTTTAGACATTGCAGAAAAATCACTTAAAACCCTGCACAATACAAAAAATATTATAAAATCCATGCATTTATAGGTTTATTGTTGCGGAGGACATGTGGGGGAAGCATGGTCGTTGGATGGCATCATCCAACGGTCGATATTAATCAAGAGAAGTCATAGGGAAGGCGGAAGAATCATTTAAATTAGAGCCGTCGTTCGCGCAAAGATCGACGGTCAGGAGCGGAAATGGAAAGTCAAAACGGAAAACGTTTGACCGGGCGATGAATCAGGGCAATGAAATATGGGTCATCGATCTGCAGATCAGATCGACGGTGGAGATATATTGAATGTTGCGCCGTAGCTTGGTTAACCATCGAGCATCTTCGATGAGCGATAGTCGTCGGATGGCCTGCCCCAGATCGAACGGTGTACAGCGATATCGCGCTAGGTTTGCTGTCGAACTTTAATGCGCGATGGGGGGGAGGTTTTCAAATAGTGCACGGGACACGCGTCGGTCAGCGTATGGAATCGCTGTGAAATGGAAGAAATCGTCGCGCGCTTGGAAGTGGTGTGATGAAATCCGCCCAGTTTTGCAATCGGTGAGTGGATGGCGGGGACCACTGGGGTGATGGACTCCGCGCTGTCGATCTGCAAATTAGATCGACGGTGGGGATTGACTGGGGCTTTGAATCGGCAGAAAATTAGAAATAAATTACAAACCCAAAGTTTTGAAAATAATATAAGTTTTTTAATATTTTCAGGGCGGGATATATATAATATGGCTAGGCGCCCGTCTGCGGGGCTGCGGGTTACATGGAGGATCATACGACCAGGGTTTTATTTCTACTCCTTATTTCTCCATGGACTCAGATTAAACATTTGAGCCCATATGATTCTCTACTTAATCTACTATCTGTTGGGATTAAACTGTCCAACAGATTTTTATTCTCTAAATTCTACAACAGAAATTTAAAAAGCGTTCAAGTCAGGATTGAACAGTCTAACTTGATGTTGGTCTATGGCATAAAATACAAGCTGCATATAGACGGTTTTTCATAAAACAAAAAATGGAAGGCTTAAGATATGAGAATTCAAAGCACTTCCTTCCTCTTTTTACAGCTCTATTTTGACTCTTATGTGAGTTGTTTCTTCCTTGCTCTCTGGTTCAGATTTTGAGCTAATTAGAACCAGATTTACATCTTTTTGACTCAAGAAAATAGAACATATTTGAGTCATTTTCTCTTTGGAAACTTAGGTTCATATTTTGATCATGTTTGAACCTTTAATTTCTATCTTAAACTATCCACTGATAAGCCAAGATTAAACAGTTTGGAAAATCGATTTCACTATCCTATCAGCAAAAAATTTAAAGCTAATTAGTCAAGATTAGATAGTTTGACTAACTAGAAGTGTGTTCTTAAGGAGTGGAATTTGAGCTTGCACACTTTCAGATTTGTTTCTCTTTTTGGTATGGGGCTATACCTCTCTTGTTTTCATAATCTGCCCTCTTTTCTTTCTTTCATTGTTTTTTTTTTTTTGTATTTTGATTTTCTAACTTTGAATGCAATGGTGGATGAAATATTTATAATGGAAAAAATATAAAAGGCTTCAAAACATATCATGGATCAAGAGAAGTAATGTTTAAGAATCCTGCCATTGGCAGGACCCCCAAACAATTCTGCTCCATTCAACTCCTGCAAGAAAAATGCATTGTTACCATCAGTTGAACGAATATAGTAAGGGCCAAGCCATAAGTTGTCAAATTTTCCATGCTTGCCCTTTTCTTCCCTCCTTGAGTCCCACTTTAAAACTTTGTCCCCAATTTTGAAATTATTGGCCTTTTTTCTTCTGTCAAAAATATTTTTAATGTTGTCTTGTTTCTGCAATGCTTTGTTATAAACCTCCTCTCTAGTTTGTTGAAGATGAATGGTCTGATTTATTCTTCTGATCATTTCATTCTCTTCAGTTTGCAACTCTTCAATCAACTTTATCACTGGTACACCAAGGCTACTTGGAAAAATTGCATCAGTGCCATACACCAGCTGAAAAGGTGACATGCCAATAGATTTCTTCAAAGTCAATCTGTCAGCCCACAGTGCATGAACTAGATTTGTGTGCCAAGACTTTTTATTGTCCTCCAGGAGTTTCTTTATTATGTTCACTAAACTCTTGTTTGAGGATTCTGCGAGTCCATTACCTTGAGGGTAATAGGCTGTGGAATGCCCCAATGTTATCTGATATCTGTGACCGAATTCAACCATTTTCTTTGATCCAAATGATGCTGCATTATCAGTGATGATCTTGGTAGGACAGCCAAATCTGGAGAGAATGTTAGTCTCCATAAATTTTATGATAACTGAATCATTGGCTTGCCTACAAGGAATGGCTTCTATCCACTTAGTGAAATAGTCTGTGGCAGTGAGAATCCATATATGCTGGGCAGAAGATGGTGGATGGATTTCTCCTATAAATTCAAGTCCCCACTGTTGAAAAGGGGCTTCAACAGTGATTGGATGTAGAGGTAGGGGTAATAGTTTTCTTTTTCCTTCAAAAAATTGACATTTATGACAGGCTATGATCATCTTATGCACATCATGGAAAAGAGTAGGCCAATAGAAACCAGCCCTCAAAATTTTGTTGGCTGTTGTCTTTTAGTACAAATGACCTCCACACTCTCCTCCATGGAACTGGTATTTAATCTTCTCTGCATCAAACTCAGGCAAACATTTAAGCAATACACCACTTGCATTTTTCCAATAAAGACATCTATCTATAATGCAATAGTTTACAACTTTTAACTTTAGGAACCTTGCCTTTGTTTTTTTCAAACCAGGAGGTGTATTCAATTTAAGCAAAATATAAACAATATCAGCATACCAAGATGAATTCATAAAATGGTCTTTAACAATGGGAGCTGAGAGTTCCTCTTGATCATCTAAAGCATTAATCATATTAATATCAAGAACTTCAAAATTGGATTCAGCCATCAATCTAGCTAGACCTTGGCCTTTGATGAGTTTAGTGGGTTTTATCTCTAAATCATATTCAAGGATAACAGCAATCCACTTACCTCTCTTACCATCTGGGTCCTGTGTTATAATGTCTTTAACAACTAAGTTTGGGACAAAGGCAATGATGTGTGAGTGGAGGATGTATACCCTGAAGTCTTTCAATGCTTTGACCAAAGCAAAAGCTTGCTTCTCCATAATGTTATACTTCAAAGGAGCATCCCTTAATGCCTTGATAAAGAATGCAATAGGTTTCTCTTATCCTTGTGGATTTTTCTGGAGAAGGACAGCAGCTATGGTATGTTCTGATGCAAATGAAAAAATATAAAAATCCTTTGAAAAATCAGGACTTATAAGAACCGGTGTTTTGGTTAACGCTTGTTTCACCAGCTCAAAGGATGTCTTTGCTTCCAAGGTCCATTTTATCCCTTGCTCCTTTTTTAACATGTTTGTGATATTCCTAAGGAGCTCAGCCAAGTTGGGGATGAACCTTCTCAAAAAGTTAATCTTTCTAATGAAAGATTGCAACTCTTTGATGTTCCGAGGATGAGAGATTTGTAATATGGCCTCAATCCTTTTTGGATCTATCTTAATACCCTCTTCTGAAATGATGTGCCTAAGAAGTTTACCTTCTTGGAGACCAAATAGCATCTTCTTAGGGTTTAAATATATTCCAAACTTTCTGCATTTCTCGAAAACCTTTCTCAAATGTTCTAAGTGCTCTTCATCTGTTTTTTAAAACACAGTGACATCATCAAGGTATATAATGATGAAGTAGCCCAATTCTTCCGAGAATGCTATGTCCATGGCTCTCTAAAAGGTTTCTCCAGCATTCATTAGACCAAAAGGCATTTTCACATACATGAAAGTGCCCCATGGTGTAGTAAAGTATGTCTTTAATTGATCAGCAGGGTAAACCAAGATCTGATTGTACCCTGAATAGCCATCCAGCAAATAAATTATTCTAGACCCTACCACCCTTTGTAAAATATGGTCCATCTTAGGTAAAGGGTAGTTGTCTTTTAATGAAGCTTTGTTTAAGTCTCTAAAGTCTATACAAAGCCTGATCTCTCCAGTTTTCTTCCTAACAGACACCAGATTAGACACCCACTCAGAGTATCTAATAGGGACAATAATACCAGCTTCATACATTTTCATGATCTCTTTCTGAACCAAAGGCAACTGAACAGGGTTTATTCTGCACAGTTTTTTTTTTAATGGCTTTTGGTTTTCTTTGAGGGGAATTTTGTGCTATATTATTTCAGTGTCATAGGATTTAAGATCTTCGTAACTCCATGTAAAAACATCAGAAAATTCTTTAAACAGCTCTATGTATTTGAGTTTAATGTGAGTTGGTAAAGTCTTAGACAGTTTAATCATCATAGGTTTAAGTTCACTGCCTATATTTCACTCTTCCACTTCAGCCTCTACAGGTTCCAGTTTTGGATTTTTGGCCACATCGTTAAAATCAAACAACTCTTCTAAAGGCACTAGACCGCTTGGCAAACTTTCATCTTTAGAGTGCAGAGTTTCTAACTCTTCTGTTTCTGACTCTGCAGTCCTTTCCTTTTTGTTTTTAAGTTTGCTAGATAACAGATTTATATTAGCAAGTTCAGGAGACGATTCTTCTTCACCAAGAAAATTTTCTTCACTGCAGTCTGTATCATAATCTGAGTCCAAACTGTTTAGTTCGAATTCATTTCTGAATTGCATGAAGTCTTCTATTTGTTTGTCATTGTCAAACACCTGCCAATACTTCTCATTATTAGGCACAGATGGTCTAAATTTTATCTGAGTTGTGCAGTCTTTGGTTTCATATGGCGTTAAGCATGTCCTCGCTGCAAAGGCTAAATTGTGGGCTGCAATATTTCTTTTTCTTGGGACAAAAATCAATTTGGACTCCTCGAATGTTTTCAAAAGGTCCATGACATCGTTTCGGTAGGCCCTAAGTCTGGGATGATTTGCGTTATACTCCCCATTGACTTGCCTAATGACTAACTCTGAATCCCCATACACATTGATTCTTGTGGCTCCTAACTTTTTCAATAGATGTAAGTCTAAGAGAAGGGATTCATATTCTGCTATGTTATTGGAACACTGAAAGTTTAATTTGCAGGAGATGCTTTCTGTGTGGTTGTTTTCAGTGTTGGTAATCCAGACACCTGCACCAGCATTGTTCTTAGTGCATGACCTATCAAAATACATACTCCACAGAGGACTATTTTCGATTTCATCTATTTGGTGAATATCCTCTTCAACTATCGTTCTTTCTGATTGTTGTTGAATCTCAGCACTTAGTTGTAAATGTTTTTATTCCCCAAGGTTTTTATTTATTTGAGGGATATTTTCTTGACTCTCAATGTTTAGAAACAAAGGACACATGATTTGTAGTTCAAGCCCTTTCTTTGGTTTGCTACTGTCTTCGAATGCAGCAAACTGTTTTGACACTTCTGCGTTGTGTTCCTCTTCCTCTCTATCGGCTATTAATTCTGTTAAAGTGACTTGTTCACTAAGAATGTCATCGTTAAACATGATAAAAGAATCAAGGCCTGTATTGATAGAATATAGAGGAGAGTTTTGTGGTCTGCCTTGACTTGTAACTGTGTATTTCATATGGGATTCCCTGTATAGTCTTCTATTCTTATTGAAAACAGGGATGGTCGCATAGGTCATGTCCATTTTCATAGTCCCTTGTAACTTAGCCCCCCAAGATCTTGATAATAGTATTCCATATTTTGGGGGCACATTAGCCACAACAATATCCATTACTAAGCATTTAGCTGGAATTTTGGCTAAGTTAACACAGAGGTCTTTGATTAATCCTAAACATTTCACTCTGCTTGAGTCAAAGGAGTAAAGATCCTTACAAGTTCTGGTGATTTCTAGACCCAAACTCTCCATTACAGCTTTTGGCATTAAATTGTGAGAAGCCCCTGAGTCATGCATAGCATTGTGCAAAATTTTGTCATGAACATTCAAACTTACATAAAATGGAGGAATAGGTCCCTCTTGATACATACCTTCAATATTAGGACCAAAAATAAGCTCTGGTTGGTCATCATTAAGATTGACAGTGTCCTAATTCTCTTCAATGTTTAAAGCCTTCAAAATTTGGGTCCTATATACATGATGGGCAGCTAACTGAGTTAAGGGAATAGAGATTTTTATTTTTGAAATTTCCTGCTCAAGGCTGAAGGGAATTTGGTTCTTTGAAGAACTTGTTTCAGCCTTATTAGCTGTCATTCTATCAGCAACATCATCTTGATGATTTGTTCTATTTACATTCGACAAAATTTTTTTCATAGGAGTAATAGTTGAAGTGTTAGTACTACTAAGGTTTGCACTCTGTTTTTCATTGTTTTGAGTGCCTTTCTCTTTATCATTATCAGAATTTGCAGCCACTGTTTTACCCTTTTGTTTAACAACTTTAGGCTTGGTTGCAGTACTGTTTTGTGAGGATTTATCAGAGGTTTTGGTGTTGGGGTTTTGTTGACTGGTTTTGCTTCTGAGTTCATATTCCTTTTGAGATTCTATGATGACATTTTCCATGTCTTGATAATAATTTTCATCATCATCTCTTTTGTCGTCATAAGGTGTATAAAGACCTTGTTTTCTATCACAATGAACTTCAAAGTCATCATCCTCTACCCCAAACATATTGATATCATCTTCCTATGTTTCCTCAACCTCACTTACATAGTTTTGATGAAATGGAGGAGTTATCTGTTGATCATCTTCCCTAGGTCTGTTTGGAGGTTGGTTCCTTCTAAAATTTTGTTTCTGGTTCTAATTTCTACTTTGAGGAGCATTTTGGTTTTGGCTTGCTTGTTCTCTCTTAATTATGCTCATTTATTTCATCATCTCCTCCAGCATTCTCTCCATCTTTGAATTGGAAGTAGAAGGGGTGGATTCCTCTCTAAAAGATACTCTCTTTTCAGTTTTCATTCTCGCTCTCTTCTCCATTAAGTTGACTTCCACAGAAAGAGCACCCTTTTTCATTCTTCAAGAGTTGCAAAATCTCTCTCTCTCAGCTGATAGGTCATATCAGAGTCAAACCCTTCAGGAAACTTGTTTAAAGCTGAGCCCTGTGGAGGTTTTAGTTCTGGGGAAAGTGCATTATACACACTATTGAATCTCATGCAATAAGCTTGCACACTTTCCCTAGTGTTTCTATGGAGGTTCTTATAATCAGCGAGGACTTGAAGAGGGTTTTTATTTACTTCCCATTTGTTTAAGAATGTTTAATGGAAGGCTTGGAGATCATTAATACTATGGGGGGCTAGGCCTTTGAACCATTTTCTTACTTCTCCCCCTAAGCTCTAAGAAAATAACCTAAGCTTGACAGAATCATCATCAATTTCATTTCTGTCAAAGTATTCATTCATCTTATCCACATGTTGTGATGCAGTTGTAGCATTTCTAGCATCATATAATGGAATTTTGGATTGATAGTCCTATGGAAGATTGACTAATGGTACAGGAAGGACTAACGGAGCATACCATGCTGCCATGATATGTGGTGGAGGTGGATTTACAAGAGGTGGATTAACAAAATGGAAATTGGGCTGAAGTTGAGTGGTTTGGACAGTGAATGTAGGGTGAGCAGAAGTGGATGGACCAGGAATATATTGATGAGCTAATCTTGGATGAGAGACACCTAGGTTGTGAAGGAAATGCAAATCAGGAGGTGTTGTTTCTCTACTACCAGGATGTTCACTTGTCTTCGGGGATGAAAGTGAAGACTCAGAGTCTAGCTGGATTATATCATAAAATTACCTAGTTCTAAATGGATTAACTAAGTCAGCTTGTGATTTTTTTAGAGCTGTAATATTTTCAGGAACTGAACTAGCTCTCAAGGGTGATCTGAAAATATTTCATAATTTGATCTTAGGAGACTTCCTAAGGATACTTTCTGGGTTATCAATTATCTCAAGTGGATCAGGGTCAGGATAATCTCTAGTGTGAATCTTTCTAGAAGCCACTATGTTGTGTTTTTTAGACCCAAATAAACAAGAAAATTTCAACTAGGTATGACAATCTTTGAAAGGTTAACTAGTCTTTTTACACAAATCTTAATCCTACAGCCTTCTAACTGAGTTTGAATGATATTATGATGATAAGGGTTCTTCCCAGTGGATTCTTAAGGTCTGTTCAGGATTGTGGAGTCGCCAAGTGGAAGTTTTTAGCTCTTTTCAAAGGTAAAAGGTTTTATGGTCCACCACCATGTTTATTGAACACCAATCTGAAATATTTTTAGGTTTTTCTGAGTTACTTTTCAATTGTGTGGTTTTTAAGAATATCCTAAATTTGTTTCAAAACTTAGCTACAGTTATGAGACAAAGATAGTGTACTCTTATGGCTAAGCCAGCTGATTTTTCAAGGTTAGATAAAGTATTATGAGAATCCTAGGGTTTACCTAGTTTGTCACTGATTCAAACAAGTTTTACCATGATTACCTTTCTTTGGTAGTGCTTGAAAAGGCTGCTTTTAAATCATGACAATTTTCTTGAATCAAGGATTTTCTGAGGTCCTTAAAGGTATCAAAAACACTCAAGTCCCCAGCGGAGTCGCCAGAAATGTTAGCTCCCTGTAATCAGCAAGATTGGCAAAGTTTGATCTCAGGGAGAAACATCGTTTCAACCAACTTTGGGATTCTAGTATCTAGCCCTCCTGAATCCGGAGAGGGATCTCTCCAATAAGTGCAAATATGGATTTGTCTTTGAAGTTTTGGGTAATGATATTAGGCTAGTTATGAAGGCCAAGGGTTTGTTTTGGTTTTGGATGGTTGAGCATGATTACTATTTGAGGTGGAAAGTTCTAAATGAAAAGAGTTTCAAAGGTAAGAAGTTGCAAGCAAATAGAACAAGCTTTGGCCAGGAAGATAAATAATTGCAGGTTTTAGTCCATTGGGCTATGGAGTCATAATAGGGTTTAATTGGAACAGCAAGAGGCAAGAGTGGTCCATGGGGCAAGTCATCTATGTCTAAGGATCTCTTTGAAGATTGATTTATGGAATGAAATGATACAACAAGAAGGAAAATTTAAATAGATGCAGAACAAAGAGCAGCCCAGGATCTGGTAAGTACTTTTAAACTAGCCAGCCTTTGACAAACACTTAAGAAGAACATAAAAGAAAACTAGGATCTGGTAAGTACTTTTAAACTGGTCAGCCTTTGATACACTTTCAATAGAAAACATTTTAAAACAAAGGGGAAACTTGAAGGCAACTTTTGGAGTAGAAACTAGAGGGTCGGGCTCACCAAAAATCCTCTCGTAGCTCTGCTTTACTTGGTCACTTTCAAGACAAACACAAAGATAACACAGAATGGCCTAAGATCTGGTAAGTACTTCTAAACTAGCCAGCTTTTAACACATTCCAAGAGAAACATGCAGACATCCTTTGGGGATAAGATTAGGACCAGGTCACACCATATCTTCCATAGTTCATCTCTACTTAACTAATACTGAACATAACATTCAAGAATAATATTCAGCTAAGGCAATAAGACGAGGGAATGCCGGCATTCCTATGCTTAAACTAAATTAAATCATTCCCGAATAACACAGTTTGGAAGAAAACATATAAATATTTTCAGTCAGAGAAGGTTACTGATATACAGTAGGTCCTAACTCTATGCATGCTATTCTTTATAAGAGAAAATGAAACACAGTGAAAACAGAAACAAAATAACAAGTTACAATTAGAAAAACATCACCATCAACATTAACCAGGATCCCATAAATCAGCTTGTATTGATGCTCCAAACCAGTTACAGCTTTAAGTCCAATGATTTAGTTTAACAATCATCCATACATCTCAGCCTAACTTATCTATCACAAGCAGAGCTCCAAGGGCCAGTGAACACTATTTACAATCAGAATCTTAAGCTCAAATGTATTTCAAAGTTCTACAACCAACCCTTCACTCATCTTCTGCAGAAGTATATATAGAAAAATGATGAGGTGAGATCTGATAAAAGATCTCCAATTACAATTAATACAGACTTAATGGTTTCTTGGCCTTTGAGGGGCTCAATAAATAAATTACATATTAGTCCTCTGTATTAAATGATTTACATAAAGATTTCAGCTCAGTGGGATCTCTTTTTGACCTTTGAGGCTCTGTGTGATGTCAAAGTAACTCTGAAAATGCCTGTCATTAAGTTCTCTAGCAAAATTTACTCACTGGCTGCGTTTGAGACAAATATCTGATCCTGTTCAATAAATTCGGCCTCGGATATGAAGGCTTTGAGGCATAGGTGGCATCGTGGTAGCTAGAGGGATCAATTTGCCTCAGTTGTGGCGGTGGAGGCTTTCCTGTTGATAAAACACTTAATATTTTCTTCAAACTGTGTTTTTAATCGAGGATTAGGCTTTTGATAAACCATCTTAGACGTAATCCCCACAAAACCTGTCTTTGATCTTCTGTCCTGGTACATGTTGTCTTTTGACACTGATACTCTATGACTGTGCTTGATTCATGGTTTTTTGCTGATGTGCAAGGTTACGCAGGGGTCGAATGGCATCAATGCCTTATGAATGATTGATGAAAACGTGGATTTAACACCTGTGAATTATTTCCCCCAGTGAATCGAAGGTAGGAGGATCGTCACCCTCTACTTTCGAATTCTCTTCAAACATAGCGGAAAAATCACTTGAAACCCTGCACAATACAAAAAATATTATAAAATCCATGCATTTATAGGTTTATTGCTGCGAAGGACGTGTGGTGGAAGCATGGCCGTTGGATGGCATCATCCAACAGTAGAGATTAATCGAGAGAATTCGTAGGGAAGGTGGAAGAATCGTTTAAATCAGAGCCATCGTTCGCGCAGAGATCGACAGTCGAGAGCGGAAGTGGAAAGTCGAAACGGAAAATATTTGACCGGGCGATGAAATATGGGTCGTCGATCTGTATATCAGATCGACAGTGGAGATCTATTGAATGTCGCGTCGTATCCCAGTTAACCGTCAGGCATCTTCGGTGAGCGATAGCCGTCGGATGGCCCGCCCCAGATCGAACGGTGTATAGCGATTTCGCTACAGGTTTGTTGCCGAACTTTAATGCGCAATGGGGGGGAAGTTTTCAAATATTTCACGGGACACACGTCGGTCAGCATATGGAATCGTTGCGAAATGGAAGAAATCGTTGGGCGCTTGGAAGTGGTGCGATGAAATCCGCCCGGTTTTGCAATCGGTGAGTGGATGGCGGGGACCACTGGGGTGATGGACTCCACGCCATCGATCTGCAAATTAGATCGACGGTGGGGATTGACTGGGGCTTTGAATCGGCGGAAAATTATAAAATAATTACAAACCCAAATTTTTGAAAATAACATAAGGTTTTTAATATTTTTGGGGCGGGATATATATAATATGGCTAGGCGCCCGTCTGCAGGGCCGCGGGTTACATGGAGGATCATATGACCGGGGGTTTATAAAGGAAGGGGATAAGACCCATATATGTCCAAAATGTGGGTGTTAATGGGTTTTCAATGGTTTTTAAGGCTAGAAATGGGCAACGATAGAGGAAAAAAGAAAGGGGAGAAAGGCTAAACAAGGGGTACTTTGAGTGAAGGAAGGGGTTTTTGGGAGGATTTTAGAGGGTAGGAGAGGAATTTTGTCAAGGGGGAAAAATGGTTAAAATGAGGTTATTTTGGAAGAAGGGGAAATGGGAAAAGGTGCTTGCAGCAGTATTCTTCCTTGGGAATCAGCAGGATTTCTAAATGGGGAATAGGCACAGTAGTAAAATTTGGGACAGAGGCAGGAGGCCTTCAAAAGTCTTCAAGAGCCAACACTTTTTAGTCATAAAAATTGTTCCTTGAAGGCTCAAAAATTCTTAGCCACCTTTTTCTATAACAAATTTTATAGGTCGCTAACACCAGCAACAAATCAAAGCATCCAAAAGTAGTTTTAAAATGAAATTCAGTCCTTATCAATATAAAGGTTTTATAAGTTTGCAAATGAAAATAAAATCAAATTTTCATAAGAATAAAAATTGCATCAAGTTCAATGGCTCAAAAGAAAAGTAATGAAATATCAAGTAGCTAAGGTATACAAAAGTTTTTGATCCAGAGCAATGGGAGGACTTGGCAGATTGTTTACTCATAATATGCAAACTTAACGGAATAGATCACTTAATCACAGAAATTGTTGAAAGAAACTTTTGACAGAAGTCTTTGATAGCAAAGACAAATTTGGTAAAGAACAAAAATCAAGTAATGGGATGCCAGAAAATAGATTTTTTACTTTTTCTAAAATTTTCCAGAGATCCGCAGTTTTTAATAGAATAAGGTGAGGTACCGCACTTTATTCTACTAAATATTGTGGATTCTACTGCTCTGTTTCAAAGGAAAAAGTGTGGAAGGCAGGAAAAGTAGAGAAAAAATAAAAATACAAATTTACAGTCAGGGATCCTATTGAGTTTTCTACCCAATCAATTTTTGAGCTAATCTCAGTCAAAGAATTCTCAAAGAAATTTAAAAAATCAAACTGAAAATGGAAGAAAACTAAGTTTAGAATATCCCCAGTGGAGTCGCCATTTTGTTGCACGGACAAATCCCTCTTGAGGACAAGAGCGATTTCCCTAGCATCCTAAGGATATCTAGAAAAAAACAGACAGATGTAAACCATTTTCTCTAGACTATTTTGCTTAAGAATTTCTCATTAACTACAGATAGATACTCCTCCCTGAAGTCCAACGCTTGTTCCATCTTCAATCCAGTCGCTCCAGAAGTTATCGATCCAGCGTATAAGATCTGCAATCAAAGACAATCAAATCAGATCAAAATCATCTGCAAAATATGATAATTCGAAATCAATAATCTATCTTAGTGATCAAGGAGTCTAAGAATTAAATCATTCAAAAGATAGATGAACAACTCAATGAGAAAATGGAATCCATTTGTATTAACTTTGAATAAAAGAAGAAACCTTACAACCTTGATGCCTTGATGTTTGTACAGGTTCTTCCAGGGTCCCAAACAGCCGTTTTCCTCAATTTTACAAGACTCCAACTCTCTAAATCAGCATAAGACTATGGCCATGAGTATGTAATCTCTCTCATGCCAACGATGCCAATTGTGGAGAGTATAATTCCTTCAACAATTCTCTTCTATAAGCTAAGAAGTAAGTATCAATTACTAAGTATCCAAAAATTACCCTTGAGACAGAAAATTGGTCTCAATTTATAGTTGAAGAGAGGTAGTTTTAGCTCCAAAATGGAAGGGATAAATCCCTCTCATTATGGGATTTTAGCTCCAAAAACCAAGGCATAGCTCCATTTATGAAGGGATGAAGGTTCATAAATGGAAGGGATGAAGCTTGACCAAATAGCACTTCTAGAAGGCCCCAGCTGGGAGAATATTCGACCAATTGGGCTTCTAGAACTTACTTTTCTCTTTATTTTACCTTTTACGGGGGTCCGCAGTTTTAATGAGCTGTACGTGCGGGATGTACCGCATTTTTTATAGAAATTAGCCGCGGTACCGCAGGGAATGACTAGGAAAAGTGCGAGAGTAAGATTTCTAGGATTTTTAAGAGCTTCTTCCAGTTCCAAGACTTGATTTGGGGAACTTTATGTTTTTAGACTTCTGAGGGAATAATAAATAGGTAATGATAAACCCATATAGAAAGCTAAATTTCATGGTGACAAATTTTAGTGTAACATGGAGCCACCTAAGCTGCGCACTGTGCATTCTCAGTCCTCTAGCTATGACCTTCTGGTTGACACTATGCAGTGTGAAGTTCATGCCTCCCACGACTATTTCACTGCTCAGTTTTTGTGGCTAAGCCTTGACCCCGACCTCCGGAATTGTGCATTCATGACCCCCATATCGACTTGAAATATGCACTTCGCAACCACAAGCCTAAACCTCATTCACTGAGTGCTTGAACTGCACAACTGCACAGTAGCCTAACCTTCATTGACTCTCATAACTACGAATCAATATCTCATATTTCCCATCCCTTTAGCATGTCCCACTGGCTCCGAAAACTACGCAGTATTGTCCCTCATCTAAGCCAGAAATGCGCACTACACAATCTCAAGGCTCAAGGCTTCGCCTTTCCTGCCTGAACTGTGAAATGCACAGTCACTAAGCCTCCCTTTCTAGCTTGTCACTTATTCCAGTCTCAATTCATGGATCATAGTGCGTCATCTTAGGCTAGGGGTTTTCGGATTGATATCGTCTCGTCATGAGTGAATTGCAAGAACATGTACTTTGTCATGTCATGAAAAGATGATGAATAAAGTGAGGAAGGAGGTAAAATGCTCAAATACACTCTTGCAACTGAGCTTACAAGTTGATTAATTAGGAGAAAGTGAAGGGACACTAGTTTGCCACCACTATCCAAGATTTGAGATCATTGAAGACTCACATGCAAAGGTGAAAAGGAAAACTCTTTCATGAAGACATTCAACTCTCAACAGCAGCAGTGGCTTGAAATTTCCATTTCATCAAATAGTCCATGTCAGCAATGTCATGTCATGTCATGTCATGAGTGCTCATATGCCACATCACTAGTGTGGACCATGTATATTGTATTCAAAATGTATTGTAAAGTGGAACTCCAAAGGACACACATGGAATTTAAAGGGTTAGGTAAGTTAAAAATCCATAGGAAGTCAAACAATCATGAGGGTAATCAAAGAGTCACCCTTGGTTATAATACTCCCTCATTATATGAGAAAATGAATTTTTCACCTGGCTCCACTAGCAAAGCATTAGAGAGATAAGCTAGTTCTTTTGTGGAGCAAGGAGTGGATCCAATGCTCAACTATTGGAGCCAGTGATGTTCATTGTATATATGTGTCTTGGAAATTTTACTTAATAATCGAAGCTTTTTGAGGCCAGCACGTTCTTCAGCATGGACTATGAATGTTTGTAAGACTATATTATGGATGTTTGTATTTCATGTTTGCTTTCACATGTGCTAATATAGTTGAAATATTTCGGTTATTTTAGTACTTATATTATTTAGAATGTGATGTAATGGTTTTTATTGTTGTCCTATCCTTGTGGACTATTTTGCAGTATATTAGGAAGATATTTCTTAATTGTTGGTTGTAATGACTGTCGCATCCCTTATGGACTATTCCACTGGATGTTAGATGGATCCTTCGATTCATGTGTGTATCTTCTTGGGTGGTACTATTACCTCTCTCTTAGAGGCTCACTTCTCTCTCTCTCCCCATAGTAAAAGAACCTTGACACACTTGCAATTGGACATTCACCAGGCACACCTCCTTTACTTTTTGAAATTACATCTGCACCCCTCTCACTTGCTAACAGTCAAAGCCAAGGTAGATCTTTAAGAATATGGAAATTGGGCCTTTATTCTGGATGGGACTCCTATACCAAATGGTGTGAGGTCTAATTGGGACTTCATATCAGGGAGATCCCATGAATGTTGGTGCATCCAGCACCATCAACATTTTTGGCACTAGAAGGACGACAGTTATTGTTTTATGGCTGATAACCCCACCAACCCCAACATCTCATCGTTTGATCAAGGCAACAACATTCAGTGCATCTCCCCCACTCGTGTTTTGGAAGTTAGTGACTCTTCCAAACCACAACCTACTCGTACTTCTGAAATCCCATACAATCAAATTCGGGCTATCCGTCCTATAATTTGTTTGTTCGCAAAAGCATTTGGATTGATCCGAGGAGTGATTAGTCTTCCATATTATTCAAAGAAGAAAAAAAAAACCCTATAGGGATATTGGTTTCCTCACTTGAAGACGTGGTTCTTTCCACACTTGATTATTTCATAGAATCTTTGAAAATGTAGAATAACCTACAGTTTTTAGTCGTGGTAACAGAGATAACCCCGTACTCTCGGGAATAACTTTCCACGGGTTGGATGGTGAGGAAGAAGAGGAAAATCCAGTAGATTCTAAAAAAGAAGAGGAGGAGAGAGAAGATGAAAACATGGTAGACCAAGATCTGGATTGGATGACTCAGAGTCCACTTGCACTTATGGGTATTTTTCACAAGATGTCAAAGCACTCAGAGAAGCTCTTAACGAAGAATGGTCCCGATAAAATAGGGAAGGTTGAAGATCATCTCAACAACATTTACCTACATCTGTAAAGACTTGAGGTATGTCATGATGATGTTGCACGTAGACTTTTTCCATGTACATTTAATGATAGAGTATTTGTATAGTGTCACAACCTTCCTCTGAACTCCATCCAGAATTGGAGGGGGTTTAAGAAAATATTCCTTGAAATATTTTTTGATGATAAGACCCCTGCCATGTTATTGAAAGAGATGATCAATCTAAATATGGAACAGAAAATGAAAGTGAAAGACATCAATAAAAGGTTCAATCGTGTCTTGAATATATTTCTAGAAGACATGAAACCTCATGACTCCATCACCATAGATTACTACATTTTTGCCTTGTCGGAAAAAATTGCATAGTTCATGAAGCGAACTGTGAAACCAACATTAATAGAAAATTATGAAGAGGTTATCACAATTGAGAAGGACTTGCACACAATCAAATTCATCACGAATGATGAAACAACAAAATACTCCAAAGACACAAGTAAAAGGTCTCAGCCCTTCGTAAGCAAGGCCAAAGAGAAATAACTGTCCGATCTTGAAAACTTGACCCATATTGTCTAGAATCTGTCAAATGAGATGGAAAAACTCAAACAAAGGTAAAATGAAACCATCATTGCTCAGAAGGATTTCAAATTCGGGTTGCAGTAGTAACCAACTGACAAAGTCTACGCAGAGCTCGAATGTCCTATTGAATCTTGAGAAGTTGGCCATGGACACATATTTTTCATATTATCAAGATTACAATTCTAAGAAAACATTCCCACAATGGAATCACGTCATGAATGTTCTTTCTATGCATATTTGCGATGTGGTGCTTGCTAATGAGCAGACCAAGCCTAAAGAAGAAAAGGAAGAAACTGTTGCAACCGATGAAACTCCAAGTGTTGGGCATATAGTAAACATTTTCAATTTCATACTCACAACCCAAAAGAGCACAGCTGAGGAACAACCTATGAGTGACCCTCCAGCCCAGAAGCAGACCAACTGTCATAATTTGAGAAGTCAAGGGTCGGACACTACAATAGATTTTATGAAGAAGAGACTCAAATAAGGCTTTTTAAGGAAGATCAGTCTTCCCATCAACTCAACATAGAACACTCAGAGAAATTATGGGAAAGAGGTCTCAACGAAAATCACTTCCACAAAGAGCAAGACCATCACTCTGGAAGTCATAATTCAAACTACTTCCCAAGACACTTCGACCATCCCTCATGTTGTAGAATATAACATAATTGAATATATGAAGAAAGTTCGTGTGAACATTTAATTTTTTGAGTTAACAAAGACCATGAGCCAGTGGGATATCCTCTTACAAGCACTTTGGAATTCCTCCACAGGTAACGATGCCCCTTCAAAAAATGGATCAGGTACGTCTTCTAGTTCCCTTGAGTCACTCTAATTAATGATTTAAAAAAGGAAGCATATACACTATGCCCTCCCTTTCTCTTGACGTTTTAAATTTTCAATTTCAATGTACACAATTGTTTGGTTGATTTTTGTGCATCAGTAAATATAATACCATTATCTATCGGAAAGAAAATCAATGCAAAATGGAAAAAAAATATATATGCACGGATTATTCAATTGGATAGGACTCTTGTCCATGCAATTGGTGAACTCAAATATGTGATCATTCGTTTATCATCTGACGGACGAGTTCACCAATGTATAAAAATAGTGAGTGTGGACATATCAGAGGCATACATACTATTTTTAAGAAAACACTAGCCAAGTAAGTTACAAGGATACTTTGTTACAGATTGATCACACCTATGGCTTCTGTATAAGGGCAGAAACAACCAATATTCGATTGAAATAAAAAATATACATGAAACGTAATGTTACTCCCTTAAACGGACACAACGAACCAATGGATTTTGCATAACTCATTTTATGCAATTGCTTCCTAGAAACTAAACTAGGGTTTTATCTTGAATAGCCATCCCCAGTCCCACCAGAAACATAGTTGGAGCTTCTTCATAGTCCAACTAGTGAAAATGACCTTTGTACAGTTAGTAGTAGTAGTAGTAGTAGTAGTAGCACTAGCACTAGTGTAGTTCATGATCCTTGTACATATTACATGTGGAATTTGTACTTTGATGGTTCTAAGACATTGGAAGGCTTTGGAGTTGGTTGTGTTTCAAAATACATGTTGCAGAGAAAACATTTGATCTCAAGCCACTTGGAATTTGAGTGTACAAACAACACTGCTGAGTATGAGGCACTCATATTGGGCTTGCAAAGAGCTATCAACCTTAATGTTGTGTCCTTAAAAGTAGCAGGTGATTCATAAATTATGGTGCGACAGGTACGTGACACCACACATTGTGTTTCACCTCATCTAAAGAGTTATCAACAAGAATTAGGGCATTTAATTTCACATTTCAAAGATTTTAATATTATTTTTGTTCCAAGAATGTGTAACGCGGCTACAGATGCATTAGAAAATTGTGTTGCTAGGTTGTCACCATTGAGGGACGAATTTTCTACATAAATTCTTTCCAAACCATATGTCCCTCACAATATCACTAATCTACGTGTTTTTAATGATGACCAGTAGATATTGTGCTTCATGGCGAACGTTGATATGTTCAAAGACGCAGTGATCGAAGAGGACAAGGACGAAAAGGCATTTCGGGATGCATCCAACATCGATAAATAAAATATCATCCTGAAGGGTGTGGTATCTTTGGAGAAGTTGTATGACCTGCAGAATCGCTTCCAAGGACCTTTTAATGCTAAAACCCACAGTTACACATTGTCACACAAGCATATTAACATGGGAATATAAAAGGATATAAAGCATGTCAATATTGGTACTTGTTGTATACCACAAGAGCAACAAGCCTTTATCCACTTATTCAAGAAGTACCGAGATGTGTTCGCATGGGCGTACAATGAGCTTAAAACTTATGACAAGTGAATCATCCAACATGTAATATCGATAAAAGAAAAGGCCAAGTCGTTTCAGAAGAAACTAAGAAAATTACATCCACTTCTTGAGCCTCTCATTCAGAAAGAGTTAAGGAATTTTTTGAATGCTTGCATAATCTATAAAGGGCGGCACTCCACCTAGGTGTCAAATTTGGTTATGGTAAGAATGAATTCCGAGGAAATTCGTTTATGTGTTGATTACTGAAATCTCAATAGTGCCTTGGACAAGGATAACTACCCCATGCCATCCATGAAAAAAATATTGCAAACAATATAAGTGTTTTAAATGTTTTCTTTGCTTAATGGTTACTCGGGATATAAGTAGTTTCTGGTCTCAAAGCCTGACAAACTTAAAATTTCCTTCCGAACAAAGTGGGGTACTTTTGTGTTTAAGTGAATGCCATTTGGGTTGATCTACGCTGGTGCAACATGTCAATGTGCTATGGACATTGCATTCCGAAGATTGATTGGGAAGCACGAAGTGATCTATCTCGACGATGTAACTGTGTTTTTCAAACAGAGGTCACATCACATTCGCCACTTCAAGAAAAAAATTTAAGCAATGTCGAAAGTATAGGATATCCCTCAATACTAAGAAGAGTATCGTTGCAGTGTCCGAGGGTAATCTCTTGGGTCACATTGATGCAGGGCTAGCCTGCAATAACCAGGATCTTCATACCATGCATGTATCTCAGCATTTTGACAAATCAAACCCTCAATGTCTGTCAATTCCAACAATTTAATTTGCAGAAGCTCTCAAATATCTTGTTTACAAACTTCTATGGTTTAGAAAAAACCCATGCTTCAATTATCAATTTTATACACTCAACCCCAAACTTTCTTTTCAATCCGAAATTAGAAACTTCATGTGGAAGCTTCCTCTTTTAAATTCCTGGCAATTCACAACTACACCATAAACATATCATAACTCACAATTTCATTCTAATCAACCCGACTTGGATTCAACCCAAATTCCCAAACTTTTAATTCAACCCAATGACTCAACCATTTGAGTTCTCATATATATAAACATCATTCATATATGGCTTGAATTTTATTAAAGAGTGTGCCCTTAACAACTTATATCTCAGTACATGATCTTAAACTCAATTGGCAAATTATACCACTGTTTGAATTCAGATTTGCAAATCTATATGTGCGCCTTTCACCAAGCGCATGACAGCACTCTCCATAAAATATTTTGATAGCAATTTAATCCAAATTCCATACCTGTAATTTCCACAAAGGATAATCATTGTGCCTCCACCTTTAGTAATCTGGCAAATTATAATTTATGAATGTGTTCGCTCTTCAGCTTTATAAGGTTGCTTTGATCAAGAACCTGATTCGTTCTTCAAACACGCACACAGACTCTGCCTCTCTGCGCTTTTATTATTCTCACTAAGTGGTGTGGGAACTTCAGTGTTTCTCTATTCAGCATCCACGTTAATGGCGTATTGAACCAATACGTATCTATTTAATTCAATCAAACGTTATTTCACTTACCTGTATATCTGCGCCTTTGATTATGAGTGGATTCCATTCCACGACTATTCTGCCTTTGATTTCTTGTATGGAGATTCCAACACACATCAAAATCATTTTATGCCATCGATTTCTCCTTTGGAAAGTACGCACTTGATTTCTGTGCTTCGACTTCCATCGTTTCATTTCAAACCTGCCCTTTAACATACATTAAAATTGTTTAAATGGAAACAATTCAACGTTGATTTCAATATACAGCTTCAGTTCTTTAACAGGTGCAAACCACAGGTAATGAACTACAGGATTTAGAACCTGCCTTCTGCAAATCTACTCATGAAATTGACCTTCTTCATTTCTGAATATTCAATTCAACATATCAAACTAGCTCCAACCTCATTGTATGTTTGTTTATGCCCAACCATCCATGCGATGAGAAACACAAAATTCGTTATACCAAATATTAAATAATCACCAGTCTTCAAGCTGGATAATGAATTCCAAAAGGTCGCGCTACACGAGCTTTAATCCATACTGAACTGTGGATTCAAATACATTCAATTTAAGAACAACCAATCAACGTAATGATCCAGCACCTATTCCACACATTCCACATTCAACAGTTTTTCATTTTGGGTTTTAATAATATCGATGCCAAGTATTCAAGTCGAACTGTCAATCCCTTGCAAAGTTGATTCATTCAATTGTTCTTAAACTCATAAACAACGATTTCACAAAAAAATTATACAAAGCGTGCATTCTCTGTTTAAAACCTAGTTACAGAAAAATATACACCACTCCATAAATCAAACCATACAATCTGAAATCACTTTTCACCTTAACATTAAAAATACTTACAAATTTTCTTCGTGGCCAGATGTTCAACAGTCGTGGCCCTTACAATTTGCTGAAGGCTTACAGCCTTGAAATCACTTTTCACCTTAACATTAAAAATACTTACAAATTTTCTTCGTGGCCAGATGTTCAACAGTCGTGGCCCTTACAATTTTCTGAAAAATCAGGAAGATTCCCTTCCCAGTGAAAAAGAAGGCTATGCAGTCCTTCCTAGGGAAGATCTCATCTCTTATTACACTCAGATTGTAAAACTAGTACAAGAGAAGGTGAAGAAGGATGTTATGTACAAATGGGATAAAAGGGAAGAGGATGCATTTTCCCATATCAAAGAAACTATCGCAAAACCACCCACGTTTTACATCCCAAATTTTAATAAGGATTTTTTTCTCTAAACCTTTGCTTCTGACATGTCTCTTGTCGCTATACTCATGCAAAAGAATTATCTGAACATTCAACGGCCTATTTATTTCCTGAGCATGAGTCTACAAGGACCTAAGCTTAACTACCCCACTGTGGATAAACAAGCTTATGCGATATATAAGGCAGTGAAGCAATTTTGGCCCTATCTATTGAAAATTCACTATATTATCTTTGTTCCTCACACAAGATTCATATCACTACTTGTTCAATAAGAGCTAAGTGAAAGGAGAGTGAACTAGATGACTAGCGAGCCATCCCCACTACTAGGACAAATACTTAGTACGCAGACATGCGCCAATACTTTGAACACAACATTGTTCCCTTCCATTTTTTGACACGGTGGAAGAGGGCACTAAGGCTCAAAGAAATATCTTACTAGTTGGTGCATGGGTTTCTTTTCAAATATCACCATAATGGAGTATTGCTCAGGTGTTTGGACACACATGATTCAGAGAAGGCATTGCGTGATCTCCACAACGGACTAACCGAGGGACACTTTACGGGAAACAAAACAACGCATAAATTCATGCGGGTGGGTTTTATCGACCTACACTATTTAAATATTCTCATGCTCGCGTCCAAAATTGTATGGTCTTTCAAAAGTATGTTGACAAAAATAAGAACTCTATCGCCCCAATGCATCCTATCGCAGTGGAATAATCATTTCAAATATGGGGCTTGGATATTATTTGAGAAATATTTCCACATTAATCAAAGAAACACCACTATATTCTCACTGCCACAGATTATTTCATGCAGTGGACAGAAGCAGTTCCACTCAAACAAGTGAATGATCAGAAAGTCATCAAATTTATGGAGTAGAACATCATCAACAGGTTCGACATTTCTACTTCACTTGTTTTTGACAATGCAACATATTTCTCATCATTAAAACTTCTTGGCTTGAGGGGTCCTGACACAGGTTTGGAGTTATCGCGCAACCAACAAACCCTCCAATTACTGGCCCTTTCAGCAGTGACCTACTTGCGCACATCAAAGTCTCACCTGAAGCAGTATGGGGGGGTGTTGGAACCAGGCTTCTGCACCCTGAGGAAGAATTTAATGTAGTGACCCTAAAAAAACTTGTAATGAATACTATAATAGATGTGTGCATTAACAGGTCAAACTCTTCACATATTATAACAGAATGCTTCAATATATATTTATGCACAACAATCAAATATATTTCAATCAGATATAGTTATCTAACTTCAAATTATATCTGTGCATGTAAGAAATTAATAATTAACAAAAGTAAATATACAACACAAAACAAATTCAGAACTTAAAAAACATCATAGATAAACAATACAGCAGAACGCATAAAATTCCAGGTTCGCAAAAACAATCTTCTTTATTAAGAGATCTATCAATTCAAGTACATTATGTCCTTCAATACAATCTATCCTTCTGTGCACACAACCAGTGGAGTCTACACATAGCCAGGACTAAGGTCTCATTGCACACGGCCAACAAGATCCTTTCTACCCAAAAAAGCAGACTTAGCTAAAAACATTAACCAAAAATAGTTCACCATGAGATATATTTTCGTGACTCAATCCTTACATATTTATACTATCTTAGACGTGCGCATACCATGGTCTCACACCATGTTTTGAGACTCATGGTTTTCATTTTAAACCCATTACATTGATTAAGGGACTTTGACCTGCCCCAAAGCTGATCTAGGTGGATATTGGTTGCCACTTGCCTATTCCACTTGGGGCCCCACCATTGTTTCTTTCATCAGTTTCCTTAATTATAGCACAATTTACTATTTTTAACAGTTTTCAGGTCCTGAACTTCAGGAGCCGTTTTGAGGCCCTAAACGATGTTTTTTGGGAAAATCGGGAGCAACACAAGTCACCAACAAATGTTTCTCACTCAAAAATTGTATTCCTCAGATATATTTTTCTAACGAGGTATTGAGCACGTCAAATGGAGATCATATTCCAAAGCTACGTCCCCAGGAACTTGATGTACCAATTTACCCAAACGAGGACCATACTTTTGGCGCTTCCTCTCCTAGGGTTAGGTTTTTGGATGTTTTGGGTTTTCTATTGTTTCTCAATAATAAATAGGCCCTTGAGCCTCTTTGTAACATATTTCAGAGGCCTTTAGCCACCACATCTCTTCTTAGAGATAAGCTACCAACACCCTAGTTAGTTTACTTCCATGATGTTTGTAAACAAATTTCAGTTCTTTGATATTAGTGAAATGAAGTGTTATTTCGGCTGTATTTTTGTATTTATGGTTATGTGTGTATTCTGTTTCATTCCTACATAAATCTGAATCAGTGGTATCATAGCAGTCTGCTCTTTCTCGATCCTTCTTTGCATGTCCCCAACGAGGTCAGGGTATAAGGAGTTAGGGCCTGATTTAGTGGAACCTTTGCAAGATCAGCCTTGCAAACCCTGACGGTTACCCATGGGGGAAGAAAAGAAAGATGAAGGAGCAGGAGATCCTATCAAAATATTTCTCAAGGAGGCCCTCGAAAAACAAAGGAATGTGATGTTGGATAGCTTTGCCCATATCCTTCAACGACTGCCCACCGGCGGCACATCTACATCCAGCAACCACTCTGGAGGCACAACTCCTTTTAAGGTGCAAGTAAACTTTGACATTCCCATATTTGAGGGGAAAATAGATGGATACATCGTAGATATAGGTTTGAATCTATTATAATGATATTTCTTGGTTCATGACTTTTCCGACCGGGAGAAGATTATTTTTTCACTCCTGAAAGCTACCCCCCATGTCAAGGACTAGTGGGAAACCTACTGTGAGAAAAATGACGAGGGGGAACCCTCTCTGTTCTCAGTCTTACCCACTTGGAATTATTTTTGAGAAACCATCAATGATAAGATTTGGATCAAGGACCTAAGTGATAGCTCAAATTTCAAAGTGTTTGAAAGTGTGTTGAACCTGAGTGACCAGATAGATCTCGTCTTCTTGATTTTGGTGCCATGAATGGTTTGAAAATCTGACACCGTATGAAGAAGTTATCACATTTTGAAACGTCCAGTAAACTGCAATTTTTGACATTTAACCAAGGTTGACTGGGTTTTTAAAAAGTCAAAAAAAAAATATTCCAAGGAATACTCCTCAAAATATTTCCAGAGAGATAGCAGCTATTCTAGGGGTATGATAGTATTCTAAACCAAATGGTACAGTCCAAATAACCATTGGAGTTGAGTTAGTAACTTGTAAAAGAAATTTTCCATCATAATCCCAAAGAACCAAGTCAGTTGAAAATGGCTCAAGGAGACGTAGCCCACGACATACAGGTGAACTCCTTTATTAAACTTGTTGTTTTGTGTTGATGCTTATTTTTTTCACTTTATGGTTGTTTTACATGCTTAATATCAGCAAAAACAAAACCTTAATTCCTCACACTTAAAGGATTAAAACAGTTTAAAACACATACACCTATTTCAAGAATTCAATTCTGCACAGTAAAGTATAAGCAAGATCTTATTTTTTTTAACTCAGTGGGAGGTCCTTGCAAAGCATAACAATTAATCCATGCCAGAGCTCATTTTGAGAAAATGATTACTTTATTTTGGATTTCTGATATGTGTTGGAGATAGTAGAAAAGGTTTCAGAGACATAAAAGGAGTTCTTAAGGAGTTAGTGCCACAGAGAAGCTCAGGGAAGCTTAAGGGCACTGACAGAAGATGTTAAGTCTAAGGGAGATGAGATCCATTTCCAGAGATATAGCAGCCATTCCAGGGGTATGATGGTATTCTAAACCCAATGGTATGGTCCAAATAACCATTGGAGTTGAGTTAGTAAATTGTAAAAGAAATTTTCAATCATAATCCCAAAGAGCCAAGTCAGTTGAAAATGGTTCAAGGAGACGTAGCCCACGACATAAGGGTGAAATAATTTATTAAATGTGTTGTTATATGTTCATGCTTAATTTATGCACTTTATGGTTGCTTTACATGCTTAATATCAGCAAAAAATAATGTGTAATTCCTCACACTTAAAGCATTAAAACATTTTAAAACACATACACATGTTTCAAGTATTCAACTCTGCATTATCAACACTTTGTGAAAATTTTGATTTTTGGGACAGTTTAGCATACAGAAATTATGCTAAATGCGAAGCGCCACTGGCGTTGAGCTCTTTTTTAGGCCATCCAAATGGAAAAAGGTTAGCATATTCATGTTCCTAATGACAAGTACATCAACCTCATAAAATTTCAAGAGATTTGGAGCAAAACTGGTCCCTCAAAAAGGCCAAAAACCATCAAAAAATCATGTTGCTGCCCTCTTTTTGGCCTTGGCACTACGTGTTTACCAGTCTTGGGAGAATAGGTTTTTGGCAGGGCAGATGGGAACCATTTTGTAACGTGAAAGCATATCTATAAATTAGACTCAAATACCTTTCCAATGAGCTATCATGGAGCTGATTTGGACAAGGGTAAGGCCTCCAAAAGTGGCTCATAAAACAAGTCAAATTTGTTGTCATGGCACTGCACGTTTACCAAGAAATTCATAGTTTGACTAGTTTCAACAAATTTTGAAATTTCACCTCTAATTTAATGATGCGGGGATTCTGGTTAAATCGGAATCCTAGCATATAAACACAGATTACTTCACCCAAAATGAAAATTCTCAATTCTTCATTAAACATAACAACGGATGTTGCCCAAAATATGCATAAAGAGAAAGAGAGCCATACAGAAAGAAAGAAAAAAAATATTGATATTAAGACAAAAAAAATCTTAGGCCAAATATTACATTGGGCAGCCTCTTGGCTCTTGGCCCTTCAAACCATCTTTCTGATTCTCTGCACTCCTCACTTCACACTCTTTCCGTCATCCTCACAAAACCCTCCTATATATACATAAATAATGAATTTATTTCCCTCCATAAATTCCTCCACACAATTCTCAACTTAAATCTAATTTAAATTAATTCTAGTTTTGGACTCAAAAAAGTCTCGTATAAGGAATTCTTACTCCCTATATTATCTACCTAATTCCACTCCACTCATATCCTTTAATTATTAAATAATATTTACAAGAAATCCTCACATTTATAATTTTCTCTTAATTTTAAAAATAAACAATTTAATTAATAAAATAATTAAAATATCTCACCCCCCTTATTACATAATTGAATAATGAAAATTTGGCTTGGATGCTCCTGCATCAGACTCCCCATGTAGAGAAGTTTCCATAGACTCATGTCTATGAGGTCCGTCGCTTTTCTGTAATACTGCGACAGCCACAAGTCCTGATGACTTGCTCCCTCCAGGATTCCATACGCTATTCTTCCACTGGTCCTTTGAAGTACCAACTCAATTTGATAACTCATCCTTCACTCTGCCAATCAAATTCCATCGGCTTCTCCAACATTTTCTTTCACCAATTCCTCGGAGTAATACTTCTTTGTCGAATTCTTTCGTCTCCAACTGAGTTGAAATCTCAACTTTCTGCAATGGAAAGTAAGCAAGAACTCCTTCTTGAGTACAATTAGCAACAACTCTCTCATCCATTGTTGTACCTGCATTCACCAAAAAAATGTTAGTTTTAAAAAGGTAAGACCTTTTGGTCTCTTTTGATGCTTCAGGTATCAATCTCCCGTCATCGAATTTCTAGACTTCAACATATTCTGTTTCGAACTGTTGGTTGCTTCCATATTCATCTTACTAGATCAATATTTTTGTCTCCTTTATGTCTCTACAGACACAACTTCCTTGTTACTTCTGATCTTCCATCTCAATGCCAAATAACTTCTGCTTGATTTCTCTGATTTTGACATCATATCTGCTAATGTCATTTTTTGTACCTACAGTTACATCATTATTTGAAAATTTATAACATTCATTTAACTCCATATGTTAAAAAAATTTCATTTTTATCATGCATAGTAACTGTAATTCCGTCTGGATCAGGTTCTGCAGGTTTTTCTTCTCCATTGGGTTCCTTCAGCCACCGTTCCAAAAACTTGATTTTCATATGAAATCTTTTTAGTACTTCAACACAACCTTCATTCCTAGCTTCATTCTTCCTCCGGAAATCTTCCTAAGTTGTCCTGCTTTCAGCATCATTACATTGTAAACTTTTGTCAGCAATTTCATTAAACAAATATATTTGTTTACCTCCTTGGAATTTTTCTTTGGCATTTCCACTTTGTTCCTGTTCCATAAAAACTTCACCTTGTTGTTTCACCCCAAACAAGAATTCATTTATGATTTCTTCCTGTTGTAACCAATCAACACTTTCCTTCTCTGAAAGGAACTCTCTACCAGACTTTACCTCAAGAGTTTCATTCTCCTTTGTGACAGTTCCATCAGACTGCTCACCATCTTTCACACATCCTGCAAACATACATAAACTATGAGAAAAAATGTAAGGCTTCATGGCCTCATCTGTTTCTCTCACCAACACATCTTCAGATGCTTCTGAACTATCCCAATAGTTCATGAGATCTTCCTCACTGATCTCTTCACCTAGAATTTCACCATGTTCCGGGACACAAATGGAAACATCCATTTTTAACTCAGCCTCTCTGAGTTCTTCACAACTCAACATCTACTCGAGCTTCCTCAGCTCTTCCATCAACTGTATGTTTACCTAATTTTCCCTCTTTTCCTGTAGCTTCTGCCACTTTACCTTCTTTCTCATGGTCCAACCATGTGTCTGGTTTTTCACATTTTCCTGCAACAACTCCATTAACAATTCAAGGTGAATTTTTATCTCATCCTTCTCCCACTCATACTCTTCATCTATCAACTATTCACATATGCCACTTACCTTGGCATTTTCCTTCTTCTCCCCTCCACTGTGGTCTTCATCAGATCTTCGGAAATGACTACCAACAGTCATCTTACCCTTCTTTGTGAACTACATTTGTTCACGTGTGGACTTCATTTAATCCACTTCTCAGCAATCCTTCACACTTGACATTCATCAAAATGCAAGTTCTCCTCCTGCTCTTGGTTCTCTATCTTGGAACCAATCTCTGGCAACCCTCTTGCTGCAATTTTGCTGCAAACAACACTTTAGTAACGCATGTGTTACAATAACCAATTCTTTGGGTGTCGGGCTCTGCCGATCATGCACCCCATTACATTCAGACTCTTGACTTATTTTATGACTCTTCGACTTTAGGCTTACACCAATTTGTCATCTTGGATGAAAATACTCAATCTCAACTCAAAATATCCAAACTTTCATTTGACTCTAACATTTGTTTTCACTTCAAGCTTTGTCCCAATAACAATGATAGTGGATATTTTGACTTAATTGAAGTTATACAATTTTTCAATAAACATACACCCCTAATACATTTTAGGATGTAAAATCTTCACCCTCTTTCATACTTCATTCTTATGAAAAATCAGCAGTTTTCCCTTATCATTTCACATGATAATGAAGTCTTTAGTCGAATTGCAATTTAGGTTTTCCAAGATTTATTTTAAGGTGAAAATAAATAAACCATTCAATCTTCAATGTTTAAAATTACTTTACTGAATTTCCATACCTCATGTCATGTTAAGTCTATTAATAAAAATCTCCCTCTGCAGGCTCAATTCTCTGATTTCCACTCTTCTGTGTTGTCTTTGTCACTATAAACACTCGCGTGCCCATAATTTTGTCATCTTAATGCAAACATTTCCCTGCACTTTTATACACCATGCAACATCAATTCACATCTCTTCACCTGTGTATAGAGAACAATCAACCTCTTCGACGTACAACCCGTACATTGTTTTCATCCTGTATATCACCTCCTTAAATGTTGTCACATGATGGTAAAACAAAGGTTTTACAACATCAAGCAATTGTGGTTTGTCTTCTACGCCCATAGCACATTTACCGCTGCTCTCTTTAGTTTTAAATCTCCACCATCTTCAGGCCTTTCAAAATGAAGCCTCATCTATCAATCCAATGATTTCATGATCAACAGATATATTCTCTTCAAAGCTGTGTGAAAACCCCTATTGGTTTTCAAAACCGTCTCTACACCTTTTCACGCTGATTGCACAATATTGAACAACATGTGAGAAAAAAAACTCAATAGTACAAACATATAATAAAATTGATTTTCTCACCAAACTTCAAAACAATAATGCTCCTAGCACTGTAATTATCTCCACGCAATCTCTTTCTCACTTCTGACACCAAAATGATGTAGATCTACAACAACTCCTGCTTTGGAAAATTCTTTTCTCAATTAATTTAAAATTACCCACTTCTATGAATTCCCAAGCTTATCTTCTTCCATAAAGAAATTGATTAACTTGTCAATTTATCATTGCAATTTCAATACAAACATTTTCTTACTCAAAAATTCCATTAAATGTTTGTTAGGTCTACAAGAGATCATTGCAACTATTCATCACCATAAGAATTTCATTTTAAAACCATACCTTTTTGCAAATGGACGTTTTCACAACACAAATTATATGTTGATTGCACCGTTGACAAACCAATTAACCTTTCATACTTACGCATGCATCTCACGATGTTGTGTTATGCTATGACACTAGTGTGATCCTTTACAACCTCGCAAAGGCTTCAATGCTACTGTTATGATATACGCACTCAGCAATGGCTCCATGTTGGCTTAGTTAACAAGGTATGACACAACTTGTAACATCTGATATAATATAATGTGAGCACTGTAGTGCTTTCCACACTGTAGATCTAATCACATCTCCACGCGGATTGGTAACTCACCAAATACAACTCACGCAGCTTTCTAACAACTCGTGTTACCTCTGGGTACTGTATACTGCAATTCTGACATAGTAATAGCTTCCACGCTATGGCTTGTTCACATTTTCATGCATACTTCACCAAATGGAAACTCACACAATGTTCCAACAATTCACTTTATGATTCAAGCACTAGTATAATATGTTATAATCAGCTTCAATGCTGTGATTCAACCCTCGTCCAACGCAGACCCTTAACTCACCAAAATGGCATCGTTGACATTTGTTACCCATGCAAACACTTCAACAGTTGTTGTGTTATCATTTGGAAATCTGTTTCAATACTGTGTGTTTCACATACATTCACTCTACTATCAACAATTACAGCTCAGCAACGCAATTACCATGTATCATCTTTTGCTTCACAAATTATTAAACGCTATCTGGGTTACATTACCTGCATCTATGCGTTAGCTGCAACTTCAAAGTGCTAACGCTACTTTGTCCACTCTTCATTTGTGTTATTTCTCACGTGAATGCTGCTACTCTCTGTATTAACGCTGCCAACCAACTCGTCCTTACTTCAACGCTACGTATGGTAGCACGACCTTACACAGTCAACTTCAATATTGTGAACCACAATACCACAATCGGTCCTTCAACGATTGACGTTCGATGCCATATGCGGCATTTCTAGACTTTAACAATCGGTGTTTGATGTTGTATATGCATCACAACTTTAATAATGGTTCTTTGATGTTGTATGTGACATTTCCAGCCTCCTAACCCTTGAACTCAATGCAGAAATGGCAATCTCGGCTCCGGTGTATGATATCACAGGTGCTTTAACGCTCTGCACGGTATCATCCTCCAGTTTCAACGTGACCTCCATAAATGCATTCAACGCAATCATTGAATTTCTTTCCTCTTCTAACAAATTGAGCGTGCCTCCGTTGGCCGCAAACGAGGCTCAACCAAATGTGCCACCATTCAACTCAACGCTGACTCCAATGTGTTTCTCAGAATACGCAGAGTCGAACTCTGCTGCTAGTCCACTACTGTGCATTAGTATTAATTTCACAATCGGATTATCAGATCACCCGAACTTCTGTTAGACTACCTCCAAATATCCTTCACAAATTTGATTGCTGGCTTGAGCATTCACAGTATTCACTGTTTGTGTTGACTCCACTCATACGCTCACAATATCTGCAACATGAATCGCTGGCTTATACCACAATTCCATCGGATTTCACAGGTTTCTTTTGTTGTGGAGTCACAGCCTTTCAAAAGAGTGCAGAATCCAGTTGTCTACTAAATGTGCTCTCCATAATTGTAACTACACAACCTTTACCATTCTGCGAGAACGCCATTTTTCTCCTTCACGACTAACGCAGAGAGGAATCTCTGGCATTGGATATGGTGCCTCCTTTGATGTGAATTCTTCTTGCATTCACAGTTGCACACACTGTATATATACAAATTTGTAGATTCAAAATAGGCATCTTAACAGAATCTGATACCAAATGATGCAGGAATTATGGGTTAAATCAGAATCCTAGCATATAAACACAGATTACTTCACCCAGTATGAAAATTCTCAATTCTTCATTAAACATAACAACGGATGCTGCCTAAAATATGCATAAAGAGAAAGAGAGCCATACAGTAAAAAAAATAATGATATTAAGATAGAAAAACTCTTAGGCAAAATATTACATTGGGCGGCCTTTAGACAGAAAAACTCTTAGGCCAAATATTACATTGGGTGGCCTCTTGGCTCTCGGCCCTTCAAACCATCTTTTTGATTTTCTGTACTCCTCACTTCACACTCTCCTATATATACATAAATAATGAATTTATTTCCCTCCATAAATTCCTCCACACAATTCTCAACTTAAATCTAATTTAAATTAATTCTAGTTTTGGACTCAACAAAGTCTCGTATAAGGAATTCCTACTCCCTATATTATCTACCTAATTCCACTCCACTCATATCCTTTAATCATTAAATAATATTTACAAGAAATCCTCACATTTATAATTTTCTCTTAATTTTAAAAATAAACAATTTAATTAATAAAATAATTAAAATATCTCACCCCCCTTATTACATAATTGAATAATGAAAATTTGGCTTGGATGCTCCTGCATCATTTAATTTTCACTTGGGTAAATGAGAAGTTACCATTGTAATTATCATGTTTTACCTTTTACCTAAGGTAGATACGTTAGGTAAATGATTAGTTTGAAGTCAAATGTATCTATTCTAAAAGATAGGAATGAGTCACTTTCCTCATCCCAGTCTTTAGCATTCAGTTCAAATTTTGGTGTAACAACTCCCTCACCTCATGGATTCGACCCCTGGGGATGAGAGGTAGTGGTTTTGAGTCTATAAGGTAGAGTTATTCAGTCTTTGTTGTTATCACTAAAAAAAAAAAAAATTAAAACATGCCATGTCAACTCTGTTTTGATCATGATCTAAATAGTTTTGAAGGTCATTTGAGAATGGTTAAGGGTATGTCATACTCTTAAGAATTTTTTTGTTCACAATTCAAATTCAAAAGAGGTCTTTAGGTCCATTCCATAGTTAAAAAGTTCACATTTTTCATGTAAAGGTCATCTAAGTAGGTTTTAGTTTGATCTCCTGCAATTAGCTACAAAACCACAGTTTTGTAGCACCGATAGTTCAAAAAATGAGTTTTGCGCTACGAAAGCACTGCTACTTTTGTAGCGCAAATTTCAAAATTTACACTGTGAGTGCTACGAAAGCGCATTTTCATAGCTATCGTGTCAGATAATCCAGGATTTGTCAGTTTCAGTTGGAGAATTACATGATAGGAGTATGGTGAGTCAATCAATTAACAGATTCGTAGTACCCATTAGTCCTACATTCATCATTTTCATGATAGGGTATTAATTAAACATCATTTGGTCATGAAGTGACATCCCTAATTCGAATTTCTTTTGTCTAGTCATTCCTGTTTCATTCACCTTCACCTATGATGTCCAAGCTCTAAAACAGTGAGGAGAAGTTTATGGTTGTTCTATCCAAAGACAATTTTCATCAAATCAAGCGAGGTTGATTCATTGAATCTAGCAAGGTTGTTCATCTGGTCAAGAGAGGCTGATTTACAGGTTTTAGAGAAACAAACAGGGTTTTATACAGGAAACATGGCAGAAGAAAAGAAGATCCACAGAGGGGGACATTGTCTTAGATATGAACCTGAGAATGCAAATGTTGTTATGGAAGATCAAATGGTGATGGAGGCTTTTAGCAAGGCTGGCTGTCTAAAAAATTTTGAAAAGGTTCAAGGTTGTCACACTCAAGTTTCCAAAGAGTTTGCTCTACATTTCAGTGGAACCACCACCAAAGTTGGAATGATAAATATGTCAGTGAAACCTGAGATCATAGCTGCTGTGACAGAGATACCAAGGGGACATAAATCTTGGTTTAAAGGTTTCAGGTTTGATGTGGAGCCATGCAAGGAGTTTATGAAACCTGAATTTGTAGACATGGACTTGAACAATGCAATACCCAGGAGTTGTGTCAAGGATAACTATGTAAAGATGATATTCAACATCCAAATATATTTCACATGTAAAGGAAGGTACCATAAAGTCTACACTTATCATTTTAAACTACTGTTGCATTTCATAGGAATGAAATCATTAGATTTACCATTATTTTTGCATATAATCCTTTCCAAAATGGTTGACAAAGTCCAAGATAAATCTGATGGTTGTGAAACATCCTTGTTTCATCATGGTTTGATTAAGTTACTAGTTTTAAATGAGCTACAAAAAATAAATAGACATTGGTCTTCCTTTTTATTTATAAGTGGATTTGAAATGGAAGCCCTGACTCCAGCTAAAAACCCTAAGATCAAGGGAAATCCTTCAACACCAATAGAAGAATCCAGTCAGCCAGTGATTACCAAAGCTAAGAGGTTTGTGAAGTTGAAACCTAGGAAACAGGTTGAAGATAGAATTGAGAAAGCATCAGTGCTTGTTGCAAAAACCCCATCACCTGCAAAACAGAAAGTAGAAAAGGTCAAAGAAACAAAACAGAAACAGGTGGCCAGTAAGCAAGAGAGCCAGAGAAAGACAAGAAGTCAAGTATCAACATCAAAGGGAAAAGAAGTTATTTCAATGGCAGAAGACAGTCCAAAGATGAAAGATAACTTGGATGACATACTGCATGCAATAGACATAGAATAATCACCCATTGTGTAGGAAAATTTTATTGAAGTGAATGATCCTAAACAGAAAAAAATTCAAATCAGAAAAGAAATTGGATTTTGAAGGTGAGAATGCAGCTTTTCTTTTCCAAGCTAGGAAACCTCTAACCAGACATGAAAATAAACTCCAAGGAAGCAATAAAGATACCCAAGTAACTATTGAATTAGCTAAGGCCCCTGAAAAGGTGATTGATCTCTCATCTCCTATAGTAGAGCATGCAGTCAACAAGGTAGAGAAGGGAAAAGAGCACATGTCAGAATGTCAGCTGTTGGAAGAAAGGTTAAAAATAGAAAATCAAGAAATGGAAATGATGAGAAAGAGGGCAAGACAACACAACATTGAAAAGACAGAATTCAAGAGGTTGAAGGTTGTTTGGGAAGGTCAAACAGTTGTTAGGCCAGAGATCCCAAGCAGTTCCCAACAGTTATATACATGGACAATTCCAGCTATTAAAGAGGCAAGGTTTTTTAGAGTGATCAACACTCATTTGAGAGCAAGCAAGAGGAAGCTAAGAAGCCAAGTGAAATATTTGGAGCTACAATTAAAACAGTCTCAAAATGAACTAAAAAGCAGAGGTATAAAATGACAAATTCAAAACAAAGTCTAAATGGAAAAGAAGGATCAAATTTTGTGAAGATTATGTTTTTAGTTCAAATGTCTGATGGTTTTGATGAGGCTAATGATTTTCTAAAGCTATTGTACCTTTTTGTTTTAAAATTTTGTGAAAATCTGGAAAAAACTGCTTGCACAGCAGTTTCGTAGCGCCTGTAGTGCAAAAAGGGTGAAAAGCGCTACGAAACTGCTGTAGCAGCCTTTTCACCCTTTTCCTTATCAATTTTGAGGGGAAGTTTTGAAATTTTTGCCCTAAAATTTCTAGAAGAAACATTTCAAGTGCAGATGAAAGCCACCTTGAAGGGAAAATATCAAAATATTAAAAGAAATGGGCTAAAACACTGCGCTACGAAAAGCACTACGAAATTGTGCTACTTTCGTAGCGCAGGTCTGTTTTCAATCTTTTTGGATTATTTGAAGTCAATGTTGCACAACTAGCACGAGGAAGTGATTGAATACATATGGTTTTAGTTATTGACAGCAAATGGCATCTAAATAATGGTTCATAAATGGTCAGAATGTCCCAAGGAGTCAAAGAAATCAAAGGCCTAAAAAATAGGGAGACAGTTTCCTAGGTTTTAGGAGAACAGCATCATTAGCTTTATGGTCACAACAGGTTGGAGCTCATCGACTTCGTGAAAATAAAAAATTCATTTGATGTAATTAAATTTAGATAAGGTTGTTAGGAGTAAATTTAAATATTTTTAGTCCTATTTGACATAGGACTGCTCATTAGGTTTGCAACTGTCATTTTGTAATAAAGACCATGTTTATGGTTAGAAAAGGTGTCAAACAGTAGGATTTCGAGGTATCTAGTTGGGGATAAGGTTATCCTATGTTTTAAATGATCTATAAAGAGGAATAATTTTAAATGCTAAGGGTTGGACATTTTTAGCAAAAATATTATGTTTACTGTAAGTGACTATTTTCAGTTTTAATACAGAGAAGTTTACTAGCCAACTTGAGATTCATACAGAGTTTTAGTGTGTGTTTGTTCTATTGCATCCTTTCACTATATATTGCAGTGGTATTTGCTTATGTTTACTCAGAATTCATCCTTGATGCTCTGACTTCCTATGTAGGCAAATTGATTGTGTTTCTATTGTTTCACATGTGTATCTCTTCACTAAAACTCTAGCATGCCTCAATTTCCATGCTAAGTAGATTGATTAGTTTTACTGAAGCTATCATGACTCCGTAAGGCCAATGTACTCTTGCTAATGTGATTTACAACCAAATTTAATCATTTATCTATTTATGACCACACATAGAGTTAGTCATCTTCAATTTTATTTAAAATCAGTAAACCTTGAGAGAGCCCTCTCAGGTTGAGGAGGCTAAGCCTCAACAAAAAGCTTGGTTTGAAATAGTTGCACAAGATTAGTTTGTTGAGCAGCCTATTAGGTCTGATTTTTTGATAACATTTGTAATGTTTGGCATCAGTGGAAGAGATTGTATTTCTCAAGTAACATTTTGGCTTGGACATTAATGGAAATTTATAGCTATTTTCTTGGGATCCCTGTGGTATGAGTTTTAAACATTGTTTCTTCTATGTGATTCATTTGTTAGAATGTATTGTTAAGTCATAAGCCATTTCACGTCTCTAATATACTTGATTTCAAGTTTGAAAGACAGAATTCATATTTATTTATGCTCTGTTTTGGGAAATTAAGTATAATGTGTTTAATTTCTTCAGTTTAAGGAAAATAAATTTCATATGCTTTCCTTAGCTCCTTGTTAGTATGAATCTTGATTCGAAGTGTACAAAAAAATAACACTTTAGCTGCGCATAAAAAACAGCCCTAACAGCGAAATATGGCTGCTAATATCTTCAGATCTGCAATTAGTTAATCAAGACAAATGCTGCAAAAATCTAGATCTATGCATAAAAAGACATTAAGTAGTAAAAATAAGGTTTTGCTCCATGCATCCAATAGACAAGACAAGAACAATATTTTTTGAAGAATTTTATATTAATGGCACCTGGGAGGAAAACAAGAAAGGTGTTTCCAATTCTTCTCAATGGGATGGGGTCTTAGAAGTCCTCAGCACTTCAGATCTAGAATTTCTCTCTCTTGTTGGTGTAGAAAACCCAGACAAACATAGAACTCAAAGGGAGCTCACAAAGCAAATAATAGAAAATATGACAATGATAATGGCTCAAAGTCAGACCAAGAGTATAGATCCAGAGTGATCTAAGAGGAAACAAAAGGTGATGAATGGTAGGAAAAACCCTTCTATTTATAACAAAATATTAGGTCATTCTAGATCTTGGTGCATGATTAAAATAATATTAACCAAATCTAGATCCACCTTTTATAGAATATTTTATTATATTTGTTGGAAGGAAAAGGCATTTGACTTGGGTCAAATCCCTTTATTTGTAAATAATAAATAAATAAATGATTTATTTATTATTTTAAGGAAGTGGTTGAATGATAATTAAATAAATAATGATTTATTTAATTATTTATAAATAATTTAGTCATATTTAACAAGGAATATTATTTAAATAAGATTTAAATAATTATTCCTAGAAAATAATAAGATAAATAAGGATTTATCTAATTAATTTCCTTGTTTTGGGTTAAATATGACCAGGAATAATAATTAAATTACTATTTAATTAATTATTCCATGAGGAAAACCAAACAAATATAGATTTGTTTAATATTTCCCCTTGGGGTTTCCTATTTAGACCATAAACAACCTAATAAATGTGTTTTATTAAGTTATTTTACATAGTGAAAGCAATTTTACTTAGGGTAAAATTGGTCTTACATGGTGTACTTAGGTCCATCTAATGATAGTAGGTTAGATGACCAAAAATGGTGTAACAGATTGCACCCCAACGTGCGAGTGTTAGGAGAAAATCGTATGACTGAAGTACGTTGTAAGAACTCAATCACCATACATCAAAAGGGAATTCAGAGAGACAAATGTGAGGTAGACTAATGTGCTGAAGAACTAGACCCTGAGGAAATTTGTTAGAGTCAGCTTTTGCAGCCTTCCTCCAGTGATAAAACATGCTCTTTCAAAGTGATTTTAAAGTGTCAAAGTCAAATTTTGTCATTTCAAAGAGTCTTCAAGCAAAATTTGATCACTAGGCATTAGGTCTAGGGTTGGTTTTCACTCTTTTCAAATTTGTCCAAATGTCAGTCCATGTCACCATTCAGCTCAGTGTACCATCATTCAGAGAGTTGTCATCATCATGTCAAGTTCCATTGGGTCATTCTACATCTCGTTCATGCTTCAGTTGTGCCTAGGTAAGGTCCATTTCCCTCTCCTAGGGTTTTGGAGGTAATTTCTCTTGGATGGTCAAATCATCGAAAAACTTGTATCCTGATGTTCATACACCTTCCCCTATCATTAATTCACCTAATTAAACACTTCCCATCATTGAGATCCCCCAAATTCCTCATTTTTGCACAAACCCTAGTTTCTAGCCAAAACTTGGCAATTTCCTAGGCTAGGCCTGTGTTTTGCCTTTTTGGACCCCTTCCCCTCACTCAATCTCTGTTATTCCACTTCCCCCTGCTTCCTAACATCCCTCCCTACTTCCCAAAATTTCCCCAAGAATTTATAAGCCCCTTACCCCCTTCGTTTCGCTTCATTTCGACAAAATTCCTTGTTTCACACATCGGGGTAAGTTTCACTCAAAAGATGTTTCAGAGCAATCAAAGATGAATTTTGGAAAACTGAGAGAGGTTTTTTTCCAAAACATCCCAAGGAAGAAAAACCTCCTTCAATTTTTACACAGGTATCATGGTTTTAGAGAAATGTCAAATATTCCGTTGCCTTAGGAGAATTGAATGCACCTCTGAAGTGACCTTGGGAAAATCAATTTTTCTCCTAGAATGTTTGGCCAAATGACTTGCTTGATGAGTCAAATGATAACTAGACAGAAATACCTTTCCAATGAGCTATCATGAGCTCAATTTGGAGTTGAGGAAGACCTTAAAAAGTTGATTGCAACAGCGCTCTGCCTTGAGGCAGCCTCATTCTGCTCATTTTGACTAGTGTTGGGAGATTTGGTTTTTGACAGGGTAAATGGAATCCAAATTGCATAATTCCACTTTTGTTGGAAATTAGACTCCAATAGATTTCCAACGAGCTATCACACGCCCGATTTGGACACAGGGAAGGCCTCCAAACACTTCCTGCAAAATGCACTATGTGGCAAGAGGCAAGAGCGACCCACGCAGAAGGTGAGCGACCCACGCATCAACAGAGGTTCGAAATTTCGTTTTGAGCGCCCAGTCTTGTTTGGGATCGCCTCCATCGGCCTTCAAACAGGTTTTTTGCCATTGCTTGATGTTTTTTAAATGCACCGGTGGCATCGTTGATGGTTTAAACGTTTCAAATGGAGGATTTAAAACCCCACAGTCATGGCAATATCATTTTCAGGGTTTTAAAATGATAATAGGTGGTTGCATGAGTTTGTCTTCTATCTTATATCAGTGACACATCCAGCCTTGCCATATATTATCAAAACCATGTTTTTCTCATGCCCATTATACCATTGTGGTCGTTACTATTACTAATACCATGTTCAAAACTTTTGTTCCATGGTGATTATGATTAATTGTGTCTCACTGCCCAAAGATAAAAACATTTTCATAACTCTATTTCAAACTGCCCATTTGACACCTTTGTTGTTATTACTCATAGACAAAAACATTCATATGATGCCATGCTCCCTTTGACAAGACTTGTTCAATATTCTGAAGGTTGCCTGCTCCCTTTGGTCAAAATTTCACTTGCATTCAAAACAGATATTGTGCCTTTTCCAATCCATTTAAAACTGAGATATTATCATGGTTTTTTTCCTTATGGTGTTTTGACGGTGGGAATACTTGTTGGGTGTTGAAACACACATCATAACCTTGTTTGCACTGCTTTCATATCAGTATACATAGTGCCAATAGCTTGTTCAAAGCCATGTCAGGGACAGAGTCAGAGTATGAGCAGGAGTGGGACAGTGACTCAATCGTTGAGGTTGATGTACTGAGATGGAGCATAGCAGTGCGTCAATAGTGGTAGCATATCAGAGAGGCCACAGAGCTTTGTTTGCAGCATCCCGACGAGTACTATCTTCACCCGGGGTGGAAGGGGTCTCGTTGACTTCATCAGCAACGCGAGTACTATCTCCACATGGCGTGGAAGGGGTCTCGCCTTCTTCATCAGCGCAGGTACATTCACAGGATAATGATGGAGACAAAGACACCAAGGTCCCATTTTTCATTTTCAAGAGGTTGAACATACACATTGCTACATCATGACTGACAACAACACATCATACAACCGAGACAGTGTTTTCATCACAGGAACTGCATGCACCAGGAGAGCACTAAAATGGCGGAAAAGGCCTGATCCACTCTGGATTTTGGCCGAGGCTTCATTGACTGAGCAAGATACATGATGGAGGATCTTCGCTCCGAATTTGGGCAAATTCGGAGAAAATTTTGTCATTTTCAAATTTTTGGTCTAAAAAACAGGTTTTGCAGCTACGTGGGTCGCGCGCTCATGCGCTCGATTTTTTTTTAGACACTTGCTGGAGGAGATTTTTACATTTTTGGATTTTTCATGGTTAATTATGCATCCTCTGAAGTCAACTTAGCATTTCAACAAAATCTGGATGGTCAAACAGCTCAAAAACACCATGAAAACCACCTTGCTGCCACCTTTTGCACCAGCAGGAAGTACCTCTGGGAGAATGAAGTTTTGGAGGGTCAAATCAACTCCAAATTCCGAAATTCCACTTGGGTTGGAACGTAGACATCCAGGGCTTTCCAACGAGCTATCATGAGCTCAATTTGGATGTCGGGAGCTACCTCAAAATCAGCCTGGAACATGAGCGACCCACGCAGTTCAGGAGCGACCCACCTAGAGATTTTTTTGAGTTTTCAGCTGCCAGCTCAGTATTTCGCCTATTATGGACCAGTTTTGCTTATGGGTAGAATTTTTGGGTTTTTATGATGTAAATTCATGTTTGGCATGTAACTTTGGCTTGTTTTTATCTCTTCTAGAAGATTCACTCTCAAATGAGTAAAAATCATGTAATGGATCAGTTTCCACTCTTTTAGAGGCAAGTGGTTAGCTGCCTAGATTGTAGTTCCATGATTAGAATTGGTTGAAACTGATCCCTGAAGAGGGAATTCGACCCCTAGAGGTGGGGAAAGGTGTTAGAGTGATCTATATATTGTAATTTCTAAGGCATTCTACAGGTTGGACTCTTGGGAGACTTTTGATATCATTGTACATATTTTTCATATTTTGGCTAAGGAAAGATCAGGGGTTTTGCGGCACTTGTTGGGATCCTTGTGGTGTTCTGTTCTTGATGGTGTTTCTTCTTTGTTTACTGTAATTTTCTTCATGTTTAATGTATGCCATCCTTTCATTATGCTTCTGAACTAATTTGAATGAGTGAAATAAGGTTGAATCCATTGTTTACAGTGCTTGGCCTTTGAATTCAGTTAGTTCTATATGTTTTCAGCTGTTTGGAGAGGATCCAAGTTCTTCTTTGCCCTCTTCAGCTCCTCGTCGGTCTAATCTATCCATATATCCATTTTAAAGCATCAAGATCATCACCTATCTCGCCCCAGCTTGAACTCTGCAAAGGTCTGACCTTATCCCCGGACCCAAAAAAAATTTTCCCATTACTCCAGCGAAAACCCAAAAAACCAAAAACAAACATTCTTATCTCTTTACTAGCCTAAAATCAGTTCTTATTGTAAGTCATCTCGCATCCTATTGCTCATTTTCTCGAGATTGACGGAGAGAGCCCTCTCCTGTCCTCGTGGGGCTAGCTACGAGGCTGAGCGTGGTTTGATGTAGCCTTGAGTTTACTTCATTTCAGCCTGAGGTAGATTTGAGTGCCTACTTGACAGACTTCTGGGTGTGACAAGTCTCTTTTTATGAGTAGGTACCTGTGCTAAAGGCGGCGGGGGAGGCATACCTGTGCCCACCGAGACAAAGTACAAAAGAATAATGCATCCAGTAAACAAGGGACCAAACTGTAAAGTACATGCTGGCATAAACATCAGCCAAATAAAAGATATAATGATGAATCCCACATACATGTTGTGTCTGGGATAACATCCAGGACTTATACAAGAATATCTGAGTACGTGAGATACAAATACAGCCCCCATGCCCCTGTAAACGGGGAAGGCCTCGCAAAATCTGACTGATACATGCAAATCAAAGAGGCACTACAAGCGGCTAAGGCCGACATCATCAAATATGTGGAGCTGCATCGAAGGCTGAAGTGAAGAAGTCATCTGGGTATGTGGGGGGCTACCTGTAGGGCCACCCCCTCATAAGGGTTGGGACATCTCACACACACCCGGGAATCACCGATATCAGCTGCTGCATCACTGAACCATCAAGTATACGGATCTCGATCATGCTGAAATGAGATGGAGCTAAGAAACAATCAAGTCAAATGGAAATAAGGAGTCCCTTTGCCTGATCCAGGGCACCGAACAAGAGTGGAAGATGGAACCAAGGTACATCGCCCTCTAGACCTGTCTTCTGGAATGAATGAGTTGATGCTGATAGAAGGAGGTCTACCATAGGTGAGGCAATAAAGGATCCTCAACCAAGGCATGAGAGAAAATAGTAGAGCGACTGACAGACTGACACCAATGATGATGATGGAATGGGGGGTACTGAGTAGCGAATGAATGACTTCCCTTGTTAAATCATAAAGGACATGGATGATCTGGTAGCGACTGAAACAACATCATGAGGGATAGGGGACAGTGGGACTGAAGGTCATAATGTGTGACACGAGAGAGGGACCAAGCAATGAAGGATGGAGGATTAAAGCGAGATACAATGGGGCTCGGGATAGACTCCATGAATGCGATGATGACTCAACTCGGATGCTCTAGACAAGGCAACTCGATGGTGCTGCCACACCGTAAAGGTCCAATGGGGGACCATAAAAACATGAGTACAAGATGGTAACTCATAACGAACATCAACACGAGCATGGACAAGTATGGAGGCCAAGTGGTGCCCCTAGTATGAGTATTGCAAGTGAAGAAATTCGATTTTGAGGAGGGGTGAATTGATGCTTCCTGGATAAAATTTGTTATGGTGAAGTATCAAGTCACTAAAAACTAACAGATACCCATTTGAGGGCTCGGTGAGAGCTTTCCAATGGTACATATGGTTCATCAAACTGAGCTACGGTTTGGCCGCAGCAGGTGAAAGAAAAATTAGGGGTTTTCTTTTAATAAGGCGTCTTCCCTCCAAATTCACTCATTTGTAGGTGGAGCTATTGTAAATGTCGTGAGGAGAGAAGGCCCTAAATCATGCGGCAATCGTAGTAGACAAACTGACCGTTGGAATTGAAATCCATCAGTTGCAGGTAAGAGGCCTAATCCTACTCTTTCATTTCAATGGATTGAAAGTTCAGTTTAGGTACCCAGAGCTCATGAATAGGCCAGGTCGCACTTTTTGGGGTCTGTTCTGTGACCTGGGTAGCAGGTACTGGGCAGAAAAATGTGACCTTTCCCAGGAAATGACCTGAAAAGTGCGAACTGTCAGAGAAAGGGGGTTTCAGTGCTGTTTTTTGCTGAGATCTAGGATTTTTATGGTTGAGGGGCATCGGTTCCCCCAAGCATGTTGTGGTCATGCCAAAATGTATTTATAAAAAGGGGAATCTAAACACATTTTAATGATGTGGTGTGCCATTTGTTTTCGTTATGGTTATGCAGTTTGAGAAAGGAAATGGAGGATTAAAAATCTCTTTTAGTACTGCATATAGGAATCAAATGGACTTTAAGTTTCCGGGTTGGCATACCTAGTGTCACTATCCCAAAGAGAGGATTTGGAGATAATGAACTGATGCTCTCCTAGAAAACCCATAGGTTGGTCAACAACAATGTCTAAGAGACTGGGTTGTTGATGTAAGATGAAGGAACGATAAGGGGTATCATCCCTAGAGTGATATGAAGTGATATGGGACTCTAGAGGTTCTTCTAAATGTGGAAGAATAATGGTACTAAAGTCGACACGACCAGATACACTAGGAGAGTTATGGAGAATTGCTTCTCCTGGTCTCTCAAATATGGGTGCCCCCTTACCCAAACATTGGGTTTCAATGTAATGGCCACAAGGTGTATGTGGTTTGAACGCATGGGTTCGATGTAAGGGGGAATAGATAAAGTCAGGGGTGGTGATTCCTTCCATAATGTATTCATTTGACTGGAAGATGGGGATACTAGAGGAAGGAGGATCACCGGATGAGGTAGCAATACCTGACTCATCATCATGTGGAGAAAGGCTTACATGCGCAACATCATGTGGGGTGACCGCAGGTAGGAGGTTGGGCGAATCATCAGGGGAAGTCACCAAGGGGATTGTCTCTGAGGGTTTCAAGGAGGATGATAAATAAAAAATGGTGGCCGAAGACTCCATCATTTCAACATCGAGAGGGGGAATGTTAATGGGAGTTGGCAGATCCTCTGGTCCTCCCGAAGTAGAAATCGTAAACAAGTGAGAAGGTATCTTGTCATGCTTAGCCTTGAATTGGTGGTATGCGTCTAAAGAGGAACGATACTCACCAAGGTGGGGACAGAGGTGGGTATAATGGCTATGAAAATCGCACAAAACACAAGGGTGATTTGTGCGCAAGGTTTTGAGTTTCGGGATTGAATCAAGTATAGTGACATAGACCTTAGGGATATTGGATTTTAACCATGGGTTTTATACAAGGAAATTCGGGACAAGTATGGGTGGCATGACCAATGATATCACACAAGGCGCAAGGCTTTGCAGGCGGAGGAGGGGCAGGGTCAGTTAGGGTGGCCTTGTCTTTGGATGCCCCCTTGCAAGATTTTCCTTTCTTTCCCGGAGCTGTCACAACAGGAGAAGGGTCATGTTGAGGTGCGGGTGGCACTATAGCAATGGAAGAAGCAAGGGGAACCGGTTGAACTAGTTTCAAAGCAAGGTAGGGTTTGGGGTGACCGGGTGGGGTAGCGGCTGGAGGGTCAAGGTACCAGACGGGAATCCCTAGGGTCAAGTTAGGAAGAGATAGGGTAGCCATGACAGGTACCAAGTACACTCCAAGAGGTGGAATGAATAATGGTGTCTGACCAGAGGGTAATGGCCATGCGGAACGGCTCCAAGGTGGCTAAGGCCTGGAGGAACCGATCTAGGAGGGTAAAGAAGCTCATGGATACCAGCTGTATGCGAAGGGTCAGAAGGAAAAGGTCCAGAAGGCTCACACAAAGCACTAGGAGCAGGTGGTGGAAGGCGAGGTTGCTGACTAGCTGAAGCAAGCCGCTTGAGAGTAGAATGAGATGATTGCATCATGCAAAGATTCGATAAGCTGGGATCAGAGACAGGAGGAGGAGGAAGACCAGGGAGGGTTCCAAGAAAAGAGGAATATTTGTAGACGCCGGAAGAGACATTGGTCTTTCCATCTCATTTAATACTCTTTGAATGTTTAAACCTTTTACCTACCTTGCCCCATCAAGAAGACTGCAATTTCATCCTCTTGGCCCTGATCTATCCCCTTGACCTAATTCTTGTTTAGTGAGCCCAACCCTAAAATCAAAATCAAAACCCATTGTATTCCTTAGCTAGCCTAATATCTTTTTCATCCAGACCTCTTGGTTGTGATTCTATCGAGATATCCCTCTCCAATTTGGTACGGCTAGATACCAAGTCCAAATATTGGTTTTAGGTTACCTCGGGATTTCCTTCTTCAGCGTAAGGATCAATCCAAGTGATAACAGTTCCTCTTATGGTTTTTGTAACCATGAAGTTTCAAAATGCTAGAAGAGGATGAAGGCATACAGGAAACAGTTGTAGTGAAGGCAACTTTCTCAAAAGGTGCAAAATACTTGCACACATTTCCAGAAGAGGGGACATTTAATTTCCCAATGTTGGACATTGCATCCAACTAAGCATCCCAAGCATTTGAAGAAAGAGGATAAAAATACTGGTGAAATTGGAACCAAATATTCCATCATTGATGTGAGAATAGATGTTTCACATGAAGAATATTTTCAGCAGCAAAAATTGCCATGGAAGTGGCTTGGTAAGAAGTGGTTTGACTTCTTGACCCAGTAAGACATACATTCATTTGTACATATGCAAATTTCAGTCATGTATGCATTTCTATTGAAAACTTACGTTTGTTTGAGCCACCTTGGATCGATGATCAAGGAAGTGATGTTCAACTACCTTCAATTGAAAATTTCTCACCAAAAATTTCTAAATGAGTTCAAGGAAGATATAGTTCTTGACAGGAGGACAAGCACATCCAAGAGGGTAAGTGTTGACTACCTTCAAGTTGGGGCTCAAAGGCACTAATCCAAGTAAGGAAAAGTGTAAGGAGGTTGGAAATGTAAGGGTGTTGTACTATCATCTACTGAACAGGTATATCAGTCTTTTGGGGTCCAAAAGATTCATAATTGGGAGGAGTGATCAGATTTGGATCAAGGACCTAAGTGATAGCTCAAATTTCAAAGTGTTCGAAAGTGTGTTGAACCTAAGTGACCGGATAGATCTCGTCTTCATGATTCTGGCGCCATGAACAGTTCAAAAATCTGACACTGTATGAAGAAGTTATAGCATTTTGAAAAGTCCAGTAAACTATAATTTTTGACATTTGACCAGGGTTGATTGGGTTTTTGAAAAGTCAAAAAAAATAATATTCTAGGGAATATTACTGGAAAATTCCTCGGAATATTGCCCAGAATATTCCTTCCAGGCTAGTCAATGGAAGACACGTGGCATCGTTTTATTTGCAGATGGATGGTACGTTGGTTTTTCGGCCAATCATAGGGTGACACGTGGCCAACCCTAAGGCTGCCATGTGTCCCCTTAGTGGTATGGTAAAATTTGGGATGAGGCCATAGGAGTCGAACCCTGGACCTCCAGCCTGCGCGCATAGCTCTCCGCCAACCAGGCTACAATGTTTCTTAACCCTATTATTACATTGGTTTTATTTAAATGATAATGTAAAATGGAGCGGGGGTTGGGGACCGCCGGCGGCCCCGTGGAGTGTTCACATGTAAACCGCAACAAAAAATGTAATGTGAAATGGTTAATACACTGCCATTTTTGCAAAACATTAATCATAACCGTAACCGCAATACCTTGTCACATTGCAATGGGTGCGCCGACACACTACAAGGAAAAGACCCTCTAGTGGAGGTTATAAAGGAGGTTTTTAGTGTTATAAAATTGACCAAAATTGTTAAAAAAACATATGCTACCACATCCGTTTATGGTTACGAAGGTTTTGGCGGAGCTTTTAAGGGAAATTCAACACAACCAAAAAAAAATGGGCAGCCAGAGGTTATTACAGATTTTTTTTTTCATCGGTGCACTAATCAGGATTTAACGCACCGGTGCGTACCTATGGACGATGCCCCGGGGTGGTCTAAGGAGAATGCACCGGGATGTTAAGGTATAAAACAACACCGGGCGTAGTGTTGGTGATACAATTCACAGGGCAGTTATAATTGGTCTTGGGAATTGAGCGGTGCCCATAGGTCGTATCAACGTGCTGGTGCGTATACTTATATAAACACACTGGTGCGTCCTTTCACACAAATGCACCGAGCTTTATAATTGGTATCGGTATTCGTCCGGTGCAAATATGTCATACAAATACACCGGTGCGTATAGACTCTTAAATTCCACAGTGCACAGTATCACACAAATGCACGGAGATTTATGGTAGTGCGGTGCCCATAGGTCATCTAAATGCACCGGTGCGTATAGACACAAAAATGCCCCGGTGCATACTATCACACAAATGCACCGAGATTTATAATTGGTATCTGTATTCGTGCAGTGCTAATAGTCGTAAAAATGCACCAGTGCGTAGGTAGACATAAATGCACTAGAGAGCAGTACCGAACAAACACCTCGATATTTTTAACCGGTTTTGGTATTTGTGCAGTGCCCATAGGTCGTAAAAACGCACCGGGGTGCTTAAGAATACAAGCGCACCAATGTAAGTATACACACATCGGTTTTCATTTTTTATTTTTTAGAAACATCGACCTGTGATAGTGCAATTATTGTGATTGTTTTAAATTCATTATTCATCAAAAGTCGACACGTCTTATAACAATATTCATATTAATTAAATTTTTATTAATGCATTTGAATGTGATGTTTGGATTAATTTTTTATATCATATCAAAATTATTGTGGTTTTTTTAAATTCATTATTCATCAAAAGTCAACACATATATATCTTATAACAATATTCATATGAATCAAATTTTTATTAGTGCATTTGAGAACGACAATGGAGAACACAATAGCGACAATAGAGAATGCAATAGAATAAATTAAAACATTTTTTATTATATATATATATATATATGAATAAGACATTCTTTGTCATACAAAATGGGACAGTTATTAGTATCTGTTTATATTTCAATTGGGACACTATGTCCATTACATTAAAGAAAATGTCTGATTTCACAAACATTTTTCAAAAAATACAACGCCTTGCTTTTATATCCAAACATAGTGATCATCATTCTTCACTTGAATTGTTGTCACTGCTAGAGCGACTTCCATGACTTGGGTTATTTTCATAAATTTTTTGTTCATGGTGTTGATTGTTTTCTTCTTCTTCACCTTCCATCTAGAAACATAAAAATAAACTGTAATGAGGATATATACATTGCTGAGAATAATGAAATTTTGCAATATTAAATAATATACACCAATGTAAATCGAAAAGAGATGACGTACCAATGCAACAATTGACTCATAAAATATACACATTCTTTCAAAACCATGTAACATGCCATCTTTCAAGATTTGATTTGTTGGCGCGGTGCCATACTTTGTTTCCTGCAAGTTATATAACCCATAACAAATCATATATTTAATATAAAAGATTTATTTTTTCTATTAATTATAGACGGAGCTGAGTAAAACAGGATCGATAGATGCTTAAAAATTCCACAATTAAGTTCTGATATGCCAACATATACGCACAACCCATATTTAACCCAATTTCAATCAATTCCTATGATGGTTCTTCTTTGTATGTTAGCACCTGTTTGAATACATTCAATGATGATTTTTGTAAAACAACTTAAAAAATACAAAAATGAAATCTAGTTAAGTTGTTATAAGGAAGTAACAATTACTCACAAACATAGATATCAATCCTTTTCTTCCTTGTCGTCCTGTTTTATGTGTTGAATGGGTTCCATTTTATTTTCTTTTCTACAAGAAAATACTTGAAAATTAATATTTAATGCTAAATTGTTTATTTATTTTACCTAATGATCGAAAAAATCAATGATTACATATTATATTTGAAGCAAGTTGTTGTTGAGATGGCTCCTCCAGCGATGCAATTTTTTCCATTTCTTTGACCATCTCCTTGTACACTGTTTTGGACATTCCTACTGGCATATTTCTGAGATCAGCTCGTTCATCTTTTGAGATTTTCATAATCTTCCTGAAAATGTAACATGACAATACACTATTTAATTTTTATATTGATATACGAAAAGTAAGTATAACAAAAGTGATATTTATAAATAATTCTAGACAAACATCTAAAGGAATATTACTTTTTCATTCCTTCTTTTTTTTTTTGTACGTTTTTGCTATTAAAAGTCTGACCTGTCTCATTGACCAATTCTCTGGAAACTCTTCCTGTAGTTTACATAAAATTTGGTTCTTGGAATCATTGGATTGTTTTTTGTATTGTAAGTGGAAAGAACATCTATACATTCATTCCACTAGATCCCCCAAACTTTGTAAAAAAATTTCCCCCTTTCGTTAACCTCCAATACCAGTCCAGATGAGCTAAGGACCAATTCATTTTCATTTGCATGTTCTATTTTTTATATTTTCTTATAACAACATTCCTTTTATGAGTTGTTGGTCCCTGTATAACATTAAACAGATGTGAATTAATAGACTTTTTCGCACATGTTATCTAATAATTTTAATTATATTATTAATGAAAACTAAAAAAAGAAACTCATATTGGATCGATAGTATTTTTTCATTCACCTGATTCATCCTTTTGCAATTTTTCCATCAAGATTTTACGCTCTTCTGGTCCTAGATCAGAAATAATCTTATCGAGCTTGTTCATTTTGTGGCTCTGCATGATACACAGTAAAAAATACATATTAGTTAAACTTACATATAGTTCAAAAATAATTTTTTTGTAAAAAAATTACAAAAAACTTGCCTTTTTTGCTTTTCTTGATGTGTTATCAGTATTTTAGTTACTTGATCACTTGTCACTCATTTCTTTATCAATCCCAAACTTGTACCATATCATTCAATAATATATTTATAAATAAATTGTCAAATTTTCAATTAAAAAAAAATCTCAAAAAACCAGTGCGCCATTCATGGTTTACGCACCGACGCCGATGCGTCTCTCTCTTCCAAACGCACCGCCATAATAGTTTAATAGACCGTACGGTGCTCTATGTCAACAAGGAGCACTGGTGTGTTACATGTCAATGACCACACCGGTTAACCATGATAAAATAATAAAAATTGTCCAGTGTTAGTTTTTTAGCAGATCGGTGCCATATTTTACATATGGTGCACCGATTAAAAAAATATATATATATCACATTACATTGTGTTGTGCGCTTGTAAAATAAAGATCCCCGGCGCGCTACATACTCCAAGCGCACCGATAAAAAAATCTATTTTTTTAAAATACATGCCAAGGCCCACATGCATTGGGATCCGACTATGCTAATCGTCCTGTCAGTTGGATGTCTTAGGTCTATATTTAGCAATACAAACCCTATAAATATAAATTGAAAAGCCCTAATTTTGAAATCACAAAAAGAGGAAGAAGAAAGGGGAGAAACAAAAAGAATGTAAGGTTTGTATCTTTTGAAAGTTTTTTTTTTATTTTTTTCGAAACAGAACGTTCGCGGTGTGCCATAATGAAATAGTGCACCGGCTGCATATTTTACAAATGGCGCACTGAAAAAAATATTTTTTTTTCTAATTTTTTATCACAGTACTTGCACAGTGCGCTGGGAGAACAGAATGCACCAGTGTGGTATTCCGCACAGGGCACACCGACAACTTTTTTTTTTTTTTTTACGCAAGGGCCGACATGGATTGGTTGGATTTTTTAGGCTTATATTTAGAAATACAAACCCTATACATATAAATTGAAAAGTCCTAATTCTAAAATCACATAAAGTGGGAGAAGAAAGGGCAGAAACAAAAAGAATGTAGGGTTTGTTTCTAAAATGGTTTTTTTTTGCAAAACAGCACGTTTGCGGTGAGCCACAATGAAATAGCGCACTGGTGCCATATGTTACATATGGCGCACTGATAAAAACATATTTTATTTTTTCATTTTTTATCACTATACTTTCGCGGTGCGCTGCTATAACTGAGTGCACCAGTGCGCTATGTTACGCAGGACGCACCGATGAAAAAAAAGTCTGTATTTTTTTAAGATTGACGCAAGGGCCAACATGGATTGGGATCCGACTATGCAGGTCCTCCTGTTGGTTGGATGTCTTAGGCTTATATTTATCAATACAAATCCTATAAATATAAATTGAAAATCCCTAATTTTGAAATCACAGAAAGTGGGAGAAGAACGGGCAGAAACAAAAAGAATGTAGGGTTTGTTTCTAAAATGGTTTTTTTTTGCAAAACAGCACGTTTGAGGTGCGCCATAGTGCAATAGTGCACCGGTGCCATATGTTACATATGGAACACTAATAAAAACATTTTTTATTTTTTTTATCACTGTACTTTCGCGGTGCACTACTATAACTGAGCGCACCGTTGCGCTCTGTTACGCAGGGTGCACCGATGAAAAAAATCTGTAGTTTTTTAAGATTGACGCAAGGGCCAACATGGATTGGGATCCGAACATGCAAGTCGTCCCATGGGTTGGATTTCTTATAACTATACAAACCCTATAAATCTAAATTGAAAATAAAGAGGGAGAAGAAAGGGCAGAAACAAAAATAATATAAGGTTTTGTTTGTAAAAATGGATTTCTTTTTTATTTTTGTTTCTGAAAACTGCAAAAAAAAGAAGGGTTAAAAAAACAATAAGCTTTGATTTTTTTATTTTACTTCATAAAAAAAACTACAGAAAAAAATTTAAAAAAAAAAACAATAGACTTTGATTTCTTATTTTACTGCATAAAAAAAATTGCAGAAAAAAAGTACAAAAAAACAATAAACTTACTCACATCGTTTGAAATTCTATGGTACAGGGTTTGACTAACCAGAGGTTTGGAATTCTGATTGTTTGAATACTTATGTTCGAACATATTTCCCTACTCCACAGTGTTCTCGTGCTCTGTTTGCTCCAGGTATGTATCCTGCAAATCTCTGGCTGAAAATTTTTGCAAAAATAGTGAAATAATGAAAAGTGTTTAGTATTTAAAGAAATGTTTTATGAAATTAGATTTTCAAAAATATTTTGCCACCCATTTTTCAATTTACCGCTTTTTTTCACTTAAAGAAAATAGGGTTGCGCTTTTTTTATTTGCAGTTATTCGTTTACCTATGCGTCCTTTAATTTAACCGCACCGGTGCGTCGTTTTATAAAACGGCACTAGCGCGCAAAATAAAAAACTCACCAGTACGGTTATCTGTACATTACGCACTGGAATGACATTGAAGTTTGTGCACCAAAATTTATTTTTGTTTTGCTCAAATGCAGGGATTAAATGTCATATATTATATGGAATGGACAATTCTTCAAAATCCAGCTCGTTCCATAATATTTCTCAAAGTCCATTGCTGAGTTCTCCCTATCCATGTGGAGACGTAATATTTACTTCATATTTGTTTTATTTTGTCACTATCTAATTGAATTTATATATGGTTTTTATCCAAGCAATCAATCACGCACAACTTAATTAAATTTATAATGTATAAAAATGTGCAGGTTCATGTAGATTCAGCATCGAGTTCAGATGCACAAAATATTCAAACTGCTCCAAAACGTCGAAAGTTCTTATCAGGAGCTGCATACCGCAAGGCGCATTTGGTAGATGAAAATGGACAACCACTTCACCCTACCAATTGTAACAATATTGCATATTCTAGCCACAATCCCGGGACAATGATGGTAATTATAATTATAATTGTTTGGTATATATATTGATTAATATGTAATTATTTCAACGTCAAACCAATTTATAATCATGCAATATTGTCAACGTGGTTACTAATTGATATCATATATTTTTTACTAATCATGTTCAGTTTTTTTTTTAAATATTAGGATTCTAGTGATGATGAAAGACCTACCTACCATCTTCCATTGCACCCCACGAAAATGTCAAATCGAGAGAAGACTAAATTAAGAGAAAAAATCAGAGAGGAACGATACCAAGAATGGTTGAATCAACCACCGATTCAATTCCCGCTACGTCCATATTCACCAATTAGGAATGACTACAACAATAGTAGTTCTTCACAAGCTGGTAATGGAGGCAATCAAATATAGGTTGGTATGGATTATTAATTAAGGGATACAACTGCCATGGAGACAATGTTGTTAGATGCATTCCAAAATGATGATCAGCTAGGGGATGATGCTCATATCGCTGACACCTTTTTCGAAAGCCTTAAATTTGCTTCCACCACCCCTCTTTTTGGACCTGGCGATCAGTCAAAGTCTACCCAGTTGGGGACAACAATGTTACTGTACAACTTGAAAGAAAATTTTGGCTTGTCGAATGCATGTTTCTCGGAAATTTTGAGGTAAGTTACCATAAAGTACTCCCCTTATATAAATTTGAAATATAATCAGTACACTGCAATGAACATTACAAATGTTAAATTTTGTGAACGTTAATAATTACATCGACATTAATGTACATTTAATATTAATATATTTTTCCATGATCACCAACTACAGGTTATTCAAAGATAAGGTTCTTCCGAGTGATAATGTCTTGCCTGGTAGCTGCGAAGAGGCAAAGAAATTGTTTAAAATGTTGGGTGTTGAGTACATATCATATCATGCATGTGAAAATGATTGTATTCTATATAGAGGAGAATATGCAGACAAAGAGATGTGTCCAAAATGTGGGCATGACAGGTATGATAAATCAAAAAACAAGGGTAAATCACGTATTTTTCCTCCTTTTAAGATATTGAGGCACGTGCCTATAATCCTGTAGTATCCCCAAATTGGGACTGCTCAGCAATGCATGCTAAAATAATGTAGTTTTCATAAATATGTGCAATGAAATGTAAATGTAGCTCATGGATCCCTTAGATCTGATATTATAGCAAATATATCTGAAAGGAATTCAGAAACAAATCACTATTGCATAGTTAAACATGCCTCCCATGCCATAAATAGCTTAAAATCATGCAAAAATAGAGACTGCAACCATGTATGAAAGCTGGAATACCATGACAGCGTTATTTTATTACCTCTGCAATAGTAGTAGGTTGTAAATCAGATCTAGAGCAAGTATGTGTACAAAAATTTAGATCTACAACATATCCATGCACTATACAAGCTCTTTTATCAATCCCCCTTGGGGTTTTCAGCAATACACCATGTACAAAATGTAGATCTGAGTTTTAAGACTGCAGATCTATGAAAATATTCAGATCTGGAAAGTGGATCTGATCTGATACAATAAGATAAAGGATCTCCTCAAACAGATCTCCAAAGTGAAGGGCAGATCCCCAACACTCAGCAAATCATCTCTCCAAATGGTGCATTGAATCACCCTGCAGTAGCTCCTTCAGAAACAACACAGATATGGAATCTATCTGCGGTGTAGGGGATAAAATTATGTTGGAGTGCAGCCAATATATGGAAATATAGCTCACAACCTTCAATATTTTCCTCCCAATGGATTAGAAGACTCCTCCACTGAAAATAAGTATTGAGATGGCCTAGATCTGAAGATCTTGCCTCCACTTGCTGCAGCTTTATAAAATATTCAAACCCTCAACAGGATCTACGCTGTCAAAGGAAGGTGAAGCTTGGCCTCAAGCCAGATAGTGGAAAATATGGTGCAAGGCTCCTCCAAGAGCTACTCCATGGAAGAGAAGGAATTCCTAAACAGGAAGACCTTGTGCTAAACAACACTCTATCTCAGTTAAACAGCTAGAGAAAGAAGTATGTCTAAATAGACCATACAATCAGAAAATCATAATCATCAGCTAACCCCATATGGCTTCCATCCTCCTCCTTATAAAAAATTTGATTCCCCCTCACCTTTGATCCCACTCATTAGGGTTTCCATCTTCATGCAATGAATCTCCCTCCAAAACTACGATGTCCCTTCATCAATACCACTCCTCCATAACAGCGCTGATGAACTTGGTCAATATTGACTGGATCTCCCTGCAATGTCTCCTCCCACACACAAGGCGACTTTATTCCAACTGTCTAATTAGATCTATATTCCCACTGGGTTATCTTCATTAGTGTTTCACATCTTCCACATTAGCTTAGTTGACTTGGTCAAACTTTGACTTTGTCCACATGCATTAGGCTCTTGTTTACACATGAAGGTATTTTATCCAGCTATGAATATGATCCCTTTCCCATTTAAGATGGATTTTGTTGCTACTAAAGAGATTTATGGGTCTCCCTACCCATTTTACTCCTCTATCTAAGAGAAATATATATATATATATTCCCTTAGTTGTATGCTAAGTTAGGAATATTACAGTCCTCCCCTCCCAAATGTTGCTTGTCCTCAAGAAATGGCAAGGACAGAACTGAAGAGCCTCCCCTCTTCTTTCTGTAGCATCCTCAAGTGATATGCTCTTCCAAAGAACAAGATTCCCTTTCAACAATATGCCCTCAAGTTGTTCCCCCCATGTGCAAAAGCATGCCTTTGGTAAAATTTCCAAATGCCTCTCATCATGAAAAAGTAGGACATACATAGAAACAAAAATATGTTATCTAGAGGCCTTCTTGAGGCATGAAATCAGAAATATATTGGGAATCATCATCTCTATTTTAATCCTCCATCCCCAAGCTATCATCCACAAGAAGTGAGTCACCTCCCAACATGGTAACTCATGAAACATCTCCTCCACCTTAAGCTTCTACAAAGAAGGTGGGATGCATGACTGAATTTGTGGGACTAGAATGTCAATCCCACGCTGCTTCTCTCTCCACTTATGATATGTATGGGGCTACTGCTGATCTTGGGCTAAAATATCACAGTCCTCAAGAATGACCCAAGTCACCCCACCAAACAAAACATCCATGTAGTGCCTCCCCAAATAACTCAAGCTCTCCAAATGGTTCCTCCCACATGAAAACAAGAGGTGTAGTATGGAAATCATGTTTTTCCCATTGTTTCTCCTAAAACATGCATCATATGAAGTATGGGGAATCATACTCCCAATGGGCACCTTCAACTCTTGTGCCACTCCCCCAATAGAGCTTTCCATCAACATAGGAACATCATCAATATATGGAAGCATAAAAAAATGAAAGCAAGTTTCCATGTGACAACCAAGAGGTGGAACATAGTTCCATATATGAAACCAAGATAGTGCATCCCTTGCCTGCCTTAAAAAAAAAATTAACAAGTGTCTTTTTAGCCACTTATTTTCTACCACAATCATCCTACAAGATGGAATCATGAAGGTACAACTTGGTGATGCACACCAAAAATTATGTGGCATTCCCCCACAAACCACAAATAAAATGGCCAACTTCAATGCTGAAAATGGCCTTAAGTGAAACAAAATACAATATAAAAGGAGGAAAGGCACTCCTTGGTACAATATGCTGCTCATAAAAATAAATGAGTACAAATCATGAAGCAAAATTATACATCCTCTATCATGTACTTTGGTCATTGAGATGAAATGGCTCAATTGAAAGTTCTCCCTATCTTCAAGTGAGTAGGGAAGTGGTTGTGCCAACCTCTCCATCATCTTCCAGGCTATGCATCTCCCCATATGCTGATATACATCATGTTGGATTCCCTCCCAAGTGAACTCCTCCATCAAGGAATGATATGCATCAAAGTGCATGGAAAGAAATCCCACAATTGCTGCATGTAGATCTTTCTTCTTATGCTTGAAAATCCAAGTCAAGAAGATCATATCATGGTAATAGATGTCTCCATCCACTACTCCATTACTCTCATCTCCTACATGCCCATCAAGTGCATCATATATGAAGTGATCCTGGGAACACTCCATCAAACAACCCAAGCTCCCCAGTGACAGTGTTGTTGGCCTATGTAAATAGGCTCCTGGTAACTCATAGCTTCCTCCTTTGACAAACCTCATGTCAAAGTCATCATCAAACATAATGCTGCTATATGTGAGAGATCCTCTCCAAATTGGAAGCACCTCCTAATTCTCCAAGGTTAAAGAGTAGCCCCTTTGCACCATGATAGTTCCATCTCCTACTCTTGCAACATCATGCAAAGTACGGGATAAGATCAGCCCATACTCTCTCAATAACAACCAAAGAAACAACAGCTCTAGTTTCCTCCTCATACCATCACCATATAGATCATGGAGCAACAACATGATAATTGAGATGAAAGAGATCACATCACTCCAATATACCCAAAATCCTTGCGGCCATATAATATAAGTGCCATGCTAAGTTCCATCCACCATCCTAATCTTTGAAATAGAATGTGTCATATGATGACCAAACTCTTTCAAGAGTAACCAACGCAGTCTTGCATCCTGCTGTCCAGTATCATAGATCTGCAAGTGCTTTCCCAACCTCTTGCTTATCATCATCGCCCATCCAACCCATGGTGAGTGTTTATCATCATGTCCAAAGGTGGCACTCCTCCAACAGAGAATATCAACCTCCCAAATCATATTTCTGTCTTTGCACTTCATGGGGTTTTGAAATGCAATCTTCTAAAGATCTCCAAATGAAGACCACTCATCAATGACCAAGTTTATCCCATAAGGATCCAAATAGGTGGTAGGAAAAAACCTCCCATCATGATGTGTAGGGCTCATCAAGAAGTATCCAACGCAAACAAGAGAGATGTTATCCATCCTAATATTTCTTCCATCATCTATCTGTTCCCTCTTTGTTATATATATGGGAAGGTCATTGGAATATTCCAAAAATGGTTGGGCCCCCGACTCATCACTGTTGCTAAATGGCAGCGTTGTTGATCTCCAAGATGGTGCAGTTGCTGCCTCAAGATCAGATCCAATGCTGAACACATCGTTTTGCAATGTATTGTTCAAGACAATACTCATCCCATCCTCCAAGAAACTACATTCCAACCTCAAGGGTTATGTGCAGCTTATCAATGATACATTAGGATGATTGTTTGTCTCTTCCTTGCATGAATCAAGGTTGCTCAGCGCAGTGAAATTTTGTTGCTCCAAATCAGAAATATATTTTGACCCTTGGTCATGCAATAGTACATTCCCATCATCCTCCATATGTTGCATTGAAATAACAGGAAATGGAAACATGTGCATACCTTGGTACAACTTGGGAACATCTTGTACTGCTACAAGGGTTCCTCCTTCTAGTGTGATGGCTTCCCCAACTACTGATGATGATTGCTTCTCTTCTATAGCTTCATCAGCGCCGGTACAAGTCTCTTCTTCTTTGTGCATCTCCAGAATGGTGCATGGGACTCTAGATATCAAGAGATCAATATCATCTTGCAAAGGTGCAAGTGGTCTTCCTCCTGAAACAAGTGCTTCTACAGTAAATGGTGGTGAAGGCTTCTTCCATTCATATTTCTTCTTGTCAAATTATTTTATCAACCTTTGAGTAAAGTCTGCATATGCAGTCACTTTCACATGACTCAAATGGTTGGACCACCAATTTTGTGCTTCACCTTGAAGGTGCAGCGCTGAAATCTCAAAAGCTTCCTTTTCTAATACTAGATGTAGCAAAAAAAATGCATCCAACTTCTTCCCCCAAGCCTTTACTGTGCATGAGGATGACCCATCAAAGGTAGACAATATAAATCTATTGCCCTTCATTTTTCTATTGCTACAAGGTCTCCTTTATTCTCTGAGCTGAATAAACTCTGGGAGAGTCGGATTCTTCTTGATAGCTCTAGGTTGAGACTTGTATTATGCAAGATATTCACTTAGAATCTCATGATCTAATTATTCTTCACTTCTATTCCTATTATCTTCAAAAGAATAGGCCATAGAATGTTTCTTTGGAGCTATATGCAACATCGGATCTTCTTTTTGCTGATAGGAAGTACTTGGACCTTCCTCATCTTGAAACCCTAACTTGGCTTCATTTATTCTTTGCTTGACCTCCTTGGTGAGGTCCTTCTTAGATCTGAAAAGAGATGAGAGTAAACTCATTCTTTCCATTATTCTAATCTTTGTCTTGAAACTCACAGGCTGAGCCAAAGATCATGCTCTGATACCACTGTAATATCCCCAAATTTGGACTGCTCAGCAATGCATGCTAAAATAACATAGTTTTTAGAAAGATGTGCAATGAAATGTAAATGCATCTCATGGATCCCTTATATCGTATATTATAGCAACTAGATATGAAAGGAATTTAGAAACAAATCACTATTGCATATTTAAACAGGCCTCCCATGCCATAAATAGTTGAAAATCATGCAAAAATAGAGACTGAAACCATGTATGAAAGCTGGAATACCATGACAACGTTATTTTATTACCTCTACAATAGCAATAGGTTGTACATCAGATATAGAGCAAGTATGTGGACAAGAAGTTAGATCTACAACATATCCATGCACTATACAATCTCTTTTATCAATTCCCCTTGGGGTTTTCAGCAATACACCATGTAAAAAATGTAGATCTGAGTTTTAAGACTACAGATCTATGCAAATATTCAGATCTGGAAAGTGGATCTGATATGATACAACAAGATAAAGGATCTCCTCCAACATATCTCCAAAGTGAAGGGCAGATCCCCAACACTCAGCAAATCATCTCTCCAAATGGTGCACTGAATCACCCTGCAGCAGCTCCTTCAAAAACAATGCTTATCTGGACTCTCTCTGCGCTGTAGGGGATAAAATTATGTTGGCCTACATCCAAGATATGGAAATATAGCTCAAAACCTTCAATACTTTCCTCCCAATGGATTAGAAGACTCCTTCGCTGAAAATAAGTATTGAGATGGCCTAGATCTGAAGATCTAGCCTCCACTTGCTGCAGCTTTCTGAAACAGTCAAACCTCAAAAGGATTTGCATTTTCAAAGGAATTTGAAGCTCTTCCTCAAGCCATATAGTGGACAATATGCTGCAAGGCTCCTCCAAGAGCTACTCCATGGAAGAGAAGGAATTCCTAAACAGGAAGACCTTGTGCTAAACAGCACTCTATCTCAGCTAAACAGCTAGAGAAAGAAGTATGTCTAAACAGACCATACAATCAAAAAATCATAATCATCAGCTAACCCCATATGGCTGCCATCCTCCTCCTTATAAACGATGTGAGCCCCCTTCACCTTTGATCCCACTCATTAGGGTTTCCATCTTCATGCAATGAATCTCCCTCCAAAACTGCGTTGTCCCTTCATCAATACCACTCCTCCATAACAACGCTGATGGACTTGGTCAATCTTGATTAGATCTTCGTGCAATGTCTCCTCCCACACACAAGGTGGCTTTATTCCAATTTTCTAATTAGATCTATATTCCCATTGGGTTATCTTCATTAGTGTTTCACATTCTCCACATTAGCTTAGTTGACTTGGTCAAACTTTGACTTTGTCCACATGCATTAGGCTCTTGTTTACACATGAAGGTATTTTATCCAGCTATGAATATGATCCCTTTCCCATTTAAGAGGGATTTTGTTGCTACTAAATATATTTATGGGTCTCCCTACCCATTTTATTCCTCTATCTAAGAGCAAAACAAAATTTTAATATTCCCTTAGCTGTATGCTAAGTTAGGAATATTACAAATCCCAAGGATTCAAAGGCTATTTCGTTGCAAAGAATTAGCTATGTTGCAGGGATGGCATGCCTCACATAGAAGTGAGTTGGGAGTTATGCGAATCCCAACTGATTCAATAGCCATGAAGCATATAGAGGATACACGGCCCGAAAAAATCAAGAATGAAGTACGAAGTCTACGACTCAGCATAGCCATGGATGGCGTCAACCCATATTCCCTCCAAAACACCAACTATTCAGTTTGGCATGTATTAGTGATCAATAACAATATCCCCCCATGGTTTTCCATGAAGAATGAACATATTATGTTGGCTCTCATAGTCCCTAGTAAAAGACAAGTGAAGAATATGGATGTCTACTTACAACCACTGGTAGATGAATTGACGGAATTATGGGATGGGATAAATGTATATGATGTATCAAGACCCATCGCAACAGAGAGGAGTTTTACGTTGTATGGCATATGTGCTTACACGATACATGATTATCCAGGCTTAAGAGTTTGCTCTGGTAAATTACATGTTTTATTTATTGATTTTTTTTATATATAATGTAAAAATATTCTTTCACATATTAGTTATTTAATTTGTTGTAATAATATTTGTTCTTATCTTCATGATATTCTGTAACGTGCCATGCATATTAATTAATGTATACAAATATAATCTCGCAGGTCTTGTAACAAAAGGGTATTTTTGATGTGAATGTTGTGGACCTTCTCTGAAAGCTATATGGTCCAAGTACCTATGAAATGCATTGTATAATTGCTCCAGGATATTCCTACCAGAACAACACCCTTACAGAAGAGTAGCATCCTCTTTCAATGGTAAACGAGAGAGAACCCAAAGGCCTCCAATAATGACACCAGCTAAATGGCTTAGAGCATATGAGAGAGATAAGGAGAAGGAGAAGGAGTTCATAGAAATGTTTGATTCAAATGAGGAGCCTAAGTTAGATGATCCAGATTTCTTCAACACCTATGTTGAGAAATTTCCCATTGGGATGAAAAGGAAATATATATTTTATGACCTCCCATATTGGGAGCATCTTAAGATTTCCCACTTATTAGATCCCATGCATATATTTAAAAACGTTTCATCTTCTTTATGGAGGTACATATCATCAAAACAAAGTGACACATTGGTTGTTAGGAAAGATCTTATTACTTCAAAAACTAAAAAGAAATATTGGCCAAGACGATTAGAAAGTATGGGATCAGAGGTAGGCGCTGGTCCCTCTAATTCATGGTTTTTCAAAGAAGGTAATGTCTCATGGATTTTAAAAAAATATGATATATCTTTGGCAAAGGAACTTATAATGGATGTGAGGGTGCCAACTTCATACGGGTCTTCACTATGGCGTTGCCTCACCATGGATGACCATTTTTCAGGGTTGAAATTGCATGACCATTTGAATCTTCTAAGAGTAGGTATAATGTCAAAAGCATGATTTTATTATTTATTATATTAATAAATTTTATCCCATGCGGGGATCATAAAACATAACTAATTTTGTATATTATTTCACGTGTTTATAACTTTGCAGTGTCATTATCCTTTGTTTGTGTGTGGGTGTGTGAAACAAGAATTCCCTCAAGAGCTAGGACATGCCATATCTAAATTATCTGCATTTTTACGTTGGATCACGTCAAAGGAGATTCATGTGGCTAGCATTCCACGGTGGCGTCAAGAGATAGTTGAGATTGTTTGTATGTTTGAGAAGGAACTGCCGATGAGTTTCATGGACTTACAGGTTCATCTTCTAATCCACCTGGTAGATGAGGTTGAATTAGTTGGGGTTGTTTCTTGTCGATGGATGTTCTTCTTAGAGAGGTACATGAAGAAATTGAAAGGTTTTGTTCGAAAAAGGGAAAAACCCGAGGGTTCTATGGCAGAGGGGTATATATCGTATGAGTCTTTCTACTGTGTCAGTGAGTACATCAAGCAGATCAACAACAGACCAAGTGTGGTGATTTGGGACTATCAAATGGATGAAGACAAAAGAGAAGGAGAGTTGCTCCAAACGAGTGGAAAAAAGCGCTTGATAAAGAGTAAGCGACTTATAATTTTTCAAATTTACAAAAAGTAATTAATATTCATGCTGAAATTCGATATAATGTATATTTTGATCTCTAAGTACTATATAATGTTGGTTTGATTTCATCAGCAAATGCATAAATTGAAGCAATCAATAATTTCATTCTTCACAATTCTGAAGCGACACAACCGTGGGTCGCATTGTATGAACAAAACAGGATGAAATTGGATAGTGATAGGAAAGAATTCAGACAGTTGAATGGTAGAAGTGTGCCTTATCCCGATCATTTAAAATAAAATATGCCAAAAATATGCCCCAATAGTTCGGTTTCTAACCAAGTCATAGAGAAATACGGTGCTACCGGTCGTTACCAGCGTGCTAAAGAGGATGCACTAAATATAGGGATTGGGTGCAGCAACTCGGTAATAATATTTTTAATTTATATGTAAATTTTAAACTTATATTAAGACATCTACATTTCATGTTTTAACTACTATTGGATTATTATTTATAAGACACATGACACTATGATTTTTTTAACTTTTTTATAATAGGTGCATTTGTTCCCATCTATGTGGGCATATGGACACCATTTTTGCACAGAAAATTTCGATGTTGGAAACATCACAGAAGACTGTGGAGTGGAAGTCGAGTTTGATCAATCTAGTCGATCTAGCCACTGTCATAAACAATGAGTACGAGGGATGTTAGGTTACGTCGGAAAGATACAAGAGATCATTGAAGTGGATTTTTCTTCTTTCCAATGTATTATTTTTAGGTGCAAGTGGTGGGACACCTTTGATCAGAATAATGTAAAGGAAGATCGCGATAGTAGGTTGATATGTATCAACTCTAGAAAGATGTGGGATGAAGCTAAGCGAGCCCTACGTTTTCCCTAAACACAGCAACCAGGTGTTTTTTTACCCAGATGTGTTAGATAGGGATTGGTGGTTTGTATTGACACATGACCCTAGATCAAAACATATTTTTGAGAACAATAGTGTTATCATGCCATGCGAGCTAGAAGATAATGAGGGTGGTCATGAGAACTGAGAGTGATATGGTACATGTGTTATTTCATCAATATTTATACTTTTTAAGATGGGTTTTGTTGGGGTTCCAATGTTTTGGCAAGGTTGGAAATACTAAAAGATGAGACAACATCAAACCACTTTCAGACCCTAGGATCTAGCCCTCCTGGGTCCAGAGAGGGATCTCTCTATGATTTTCTAAGGTATATGTCTTTGAAGTTCAAAGTTAATATATTTGGCTAGTTATAGGCACAAGGTTTGTCTGTTTGATTGTATGTTTGGTTGCTGAGAATCAGGAAAGAAGGGTTCAATGTAAGACAAGGGTGAGCAAAGAGGATTTTAGGAAAAGGAGGGATAATTTCCAGGGAACATTCAAGACCATTGGGCAATGGATTCAAGAAAGGATTTGCTTGCTAATCAATATGTAGACTTTTAGTTGGGCTAGTCATCTAAAGCATTGGATCTTAAAGATGATAGTGTGGTAGGATAGGCAAGAGGGAAAGTGAGAGCAAGGAAACATTAAAGATTCAGAACACAAAGTTGAAAACCTGAGATCAGAGAGAGACTTTGAACTCTCAATGCTTCGGCCTCCAGCTTGAGGGATCTTAGAAAAAGGTTCAATTAACTGAAAAAGGATCCTAGTGAGATAAGGACAGGGTTCTAGACCTCCCAATGTTCCCAATTCATTCAATTAATCCTCAATAAGAACATCTGAAACACTGACCTCAATAATCCATACATCAACTAGCAGGCAATCACATCCACTACACTGGTTAAATTAATTGAAATCAATCCTCAGATACACATATAGCAGAAAAAAATTAAAGGCAAGGAGAGCAGAAATACAGGGTACCTAGCAAGGGTAAATCCTATGCCAAATTTCTGATGCAAGCCAGCAGTAATGAAATGAAATAAACACAGAGATAGAAAAACATCACCAGCTACTTTAAATCAGGATCCAAAGAAATGTGCTTGTCATATTAAAAAAAACAACACCAGTCAGGTACAACATTACCAATGGTTTGGTATTCAGTCTGAAAACATCTTCCTCAGCCTATCTTACAACTTTACACAGAGAACATGTCTTAAAGGAAACTGCTTGCAATTCTCTGATAATTGATCAACAACCTTTACAATGAGTTTCTTCTTGAGTTTTATAGCTGAAGAGAGCAGAGGAGATAGGTGAAACACTAAATGAAGCATTAAACTCAGAAAAGAAAGAGGGCCTGAAGCCCATTCAGTTTTAAACTCTGTGCATTTATCTCTGGCATGCCTTTGGACGAAGAAATGATCTTCTTCATGTTTCCATTTACTCCGGTATGGCTCTGATGCACTCTGGCTGTAGTACTCTGTAGTACTTTTGGTGAATAAACAAAGAGGAAAATGAATAACAGTGAAGTGCGCCATGCTGCATAACAAATGCTTTGATAGGTTAGGACTGTGGTCAAGGCTGAATGTTCTTCAGGAACACGGTAAATAGAGGAAACAATATGGGCGCTGTGTCCTTTCATAGGTAGGGATGTTTCTGCTGATGTAGCTACCCTGATGGCATAGTTTTCTGTGCGTTGGGCCTTCCGTGTGTTTCACGATGTCTTTGATCTGGTACACTGCTTTGAAATACTTGGATTAAGGCTCAAAATCTTCCATTACGGGCCTTAAACACTCTTTTTTCTCCACTGATAGTCTTTGCCGCTTCCATGATTGCTTCTGACTGCGAAATCTGAGCTTTAAGGGCTCTGGAGAAGATTTTACAGAGTTTAAACTCTGTTCCTTTAATGTGTGCTCTGTCACACGTCTTCTCAGGCCCTTCCTCACAATTTCATTCCCTGAGAATGGTCCTTTCCTGTGTTTTCTGTAACTGTGACAGAGACTGTAAAGCATGGTGGTTTCCGCCGCTTGTACCTGCAAAAATACGCAACCTCGTTATGAAATCTATGCATAGGGAGGATGGTTGTGGAGGACGGGGGGAACGATAGTGCGGCGGTGGTATGAACGGTGGTTTTAAATGAAACAATGGTGAAATATGCAGTGATATGTTGTAAACAGAAATTAATAGGGTTTTGGTGGAGAAATTCTTGTGGGCCATTCAATCATGATCTGGTGGTGGGATCGATGGCGGAGATTGATCAGCGGAATGGTTTATGAAAATGTGTGGGATGCATAGAAACGAAAGAAAATACAATGAAATGCGTGTGTGGTGGGACCCGGCATGGACGGAGGGTGATTAGTTTCAGATTGTCAATCTTAGATCCAACGGACAGTTGAGATCAAGTCGGAGGATCGCAATCGGGGGGGGCAGGGGTGACACATTAAAAAGGTTCCGATTGCGATTGGGAGTGGGGACGCGATTGAGCGCTAGTCGTTGATCTTGGATCAAGATCAACGGCGGGGATTTAGTCAGCGGGGAAAAATGGGCGGAATCGACAGTCTGATGGATGGTGGTGTGATTAGATTCTCACCGTTGGATCTGGACTAACGGATGGTCAAGATTTGATCGAGAAATCGCAATCGCAAAGGGCGAAAGATGGCAGCGATTGGGAAATGCGATTGTGATTGGAGCGGAAAGCGAGGGCCGTTGGATCTAGAAGGGGATGGACGGCTGTGATTTGATCAGGAGATCGCAATCGGAAGGAGCGAAAGGGTGTCACAGGAGAATTTACGATTGCGATCGGGGCAGGATTGCGATTAGCGTCGGGCCGTCCGATCAAAACGATGGATCAACGGTGGAGATCACGGTGGAGGCCTGATGGACCAAACTCAATCACATCGGAGTTTTTCAATGTTACAAAGGGATATGCCCGCCCGGTAACTCCGATTGCGATTGGCGCCCAAGACTTAAGCACTTGGTCTTGGCGCTAGGGGCATATGGGGAAGTGGTTTGCGGGGCTGGCGGAAAAGGGGCTAGGCCCTATTATAAGGTGAAAAGTGGGTTTTTTGGGCCCTTTTTAATGAATTTTAAGATTGGGAAAGGGTAACGGTAAGGGAAAGAAGGGGAATTTGGCCAAACAAAGGGTAAGGGTAGAATTTAAAGGGGATTTTGGGGAGATTTGGGAGGAATAAGGGAGAAATTTTGGGATGGAAAGGGGACTTTGAAAAGAGGAAAAAAGGGGTAAAATGGGACATTCTGCAGGGATACAAGGGGCAAATAAAGGCCTTTTGGAGCACAATTTTTTGCAATCAGTGAGGCTTATTGACTCAAGAATAGCAAAGGGAAAGGATTAAAGAGCAGGGAAAATGAAAAGGCTTCACGGATGATGTGTGTTCAAGAGAAATGCATCCCTTGAAGGCTCATAAAACAAATTAGCCCCTTTCTTGCTTGTCAAGGAATTTATAAGGGGCTAACAGTGGCTCCACATGGGGATGGCTTCTTCTTGAAGGAGTCAAGAATTTAGAAAATGATATTTGGTGTAGGCTAGATGCCTGTTGCTTGAGCCACCTTTCTTCTTTGGTTTTCAGCTGCCACAATTGTGAAGACATCAACTAGCAGAAACATCACCCAAACAATCTACCTACCCAGACTACAATCCTCGCATTTTTTCTTCTTCTAGGGTGCATTTGGACTAGCAGACCCTTTACATCATTTATTTTTATAAACAGAAAATAAACCTATTCTAAATCAACCCTTATCACTCCATGAGACCATATTAGACTGTTGGTCTCATATGTTTCTCTACCTAATCTAGTATTTGCTAGGATTAGACTGTCCAGCAGATTTCTTCTCTACATTCTACAACAGAAATTTAAAAACAGTCAAACTAGGATTAGACAGTCTAGTTTGCTGTGGGTCCAAGGCATAAAGACAGTTGCACATGGACAAAAACTTGCAGAAAACTGAAAACAAAACTTTGAAGGCTTGAAATCTGAAGTTTGAAGCATCCTTCTTCTCTTTGTGACTCAAGTTTTGAGCTTGTTAGAGTCACTTTCTCTTCTTCATTTCAGCTCTGGCTTTGGGCTTGTTAGATTTGATTCTTCTTTCTTCTTTGCTGGTCCAGGTTTTGGGCATGTTTGAAATAGCTATCTTCACTTTCTTTGGCTCAGGTTTTGATCATATTAGAGCCAATCTTTGCACTTCAGAGGTCCATGTTTTGAGCATGTCTGGACCTCTCCTTTTTCTTTGTTTTTTGGAACATTTTCTCTTTTTCTTGAAAACAAAAAACTGCAATGGTATGTACAATGGGAATGGAAACTGGAAATTATAAATCAACAGAAGTAGTGTTTGAGCATCCTTCCATTGACAGGACCCCTAAATAGCTCTGTACCACCTAATTCTTGTAGAAAAAAGGCATTTGGACCCACAGTGGCCTGGATGATGTATGGACCTTGCCACAAACTGTCAAACTTGTCGTGCTTTCTTTTGTCCTCTCTCCTTGAGTCCCACTTCAGAACTTTATCTCCGATTTTGAAATCAGCAGCTTTGGTTCTTTTGTCAAACATCCTCTTTATGTTTTCTTGAACTTTGATAGCTCTGTTATAGACCTCCTCCCTTGTTTGCTGGAGATGAATTGTCTGGTTTATCCTTCTCACCATACTGTCTTCTTCTATTTGAATCTCTTGGACCAGCTTAATCACTGGTACCCCAAGGCTGGTAGGAAACATTGCTTTTGTTCCATAGACAAGCTGGTATGGTGACATGCCAATGGATTTCTTTGTTGTAAGCCTGTCGGCCCACAGGGCATGCACTAACTTGTTGTGCCATGACTTTTTGTTCTTTTCTAACAGCTTTTTGATGATGGCCACTAGCCTTTTTTTTGATGATTCAGCTAAGCCATTACCTTGTGCGTAATAGGCAATTGAATGACCAAGTGTTATTTGATACCTGTGACAAAAATCAACCATTTTCTTGGACCTAAAAGCAGCAGCATTTTCAGTGATTATTTTCCTTGGGCAACCAAACCGAGAGAGGATGTGATATTCTAGGAACCTAATGATGACAGAATCTGTGGCATTCCTAGTAGGTATGGCCTCTATCCACTTAGTGAAGTAGTCTGTGGCTGTTAAGATCCATTTGTGTTGTGCAGAAGAAGTTGGGTGAATTTCTCCTATGAAATCTAGGCCCCATTGCATAAAGGGACCTTCAATAGTGATGGGTTGTAGAGGTAAGGGGAGGAGCTTTCTTTTTCCTTCAAAAATCTGGCATTTGTGGCAGGAAATTATCATCTTATGGATGTCATTGAAGAGCATAGGCTAGTAGTAACCAACTCTTAGTATTTTGTTTGCAGTGGCCTTCCAGCTCAGTTGGCCTCCACACTCTCCTGCATGGAATTCTTGTTTAATCCTCTCTGCCTCATTTTCAGGCAAACATTTAAGCAATAGGCCATTTGGATTTTTCCAGTATAAGCCTTCATTAATTATGCAATAGCTTCTGGCTTTTAGCTTTAAGAATCTGGCCTTGGTCTTTGATAGTTCAGGAGGGGCATTGAGGTGTGTAAGCACATACAGAATGTCAGAATACCAAGGAGAGCTCTGAAACTTCTCTTCAATAGTGGGATCAGGCAATCCCTGCTGCTCATCCAAGGTCTCTACCATGTTAATGTCAAGGGCTTGTAGATTTTATTCAGCCATTAGTCGAGCTAAGCCCTGACCTTTGATCATTTTGGTGGGTTTTATCTCAAGGTCGTACTCTAGGATCACAGCAATCCATTTGCCCCTCTTCCCATCTGGGTCTTAGGAAAAGATATCTTTGACCTCTATGTTAGGCACGTAGACTATGGTGTGGGAATGCAGGATGTACACCCTAAAGTATTTCAAGGCCTTGACCAAGGCATAGGCCTGTTTTTCCATTATGTTTTATTTCAAGGGTGCATCTCTCAGTGCTTTGCTGAAGAAAGATATGGGTTGTTCTATTCCCTCTGGATTTTTCTACAGCAGAACTGCAGCTACTGTATGCTCAGAGGAAAATGAAAAGATGAGGAAATCCTTTGAGAAATCTAGGATAATTAGGACAGGAGCCTGGGTGAGTGCAAGTTTAACTAATTCAAAAGATTTCTTAGCTCCAATAGTCCACTTAACTCCTACACCTTTCTTTAGCATGTTAGTCATATTCCTAAGATGTTCAACTAAGTTGGGGATAAACCTCCTGAGGAAGTTGATCTTCCCAATGAAGGACTGTAATTCTTTGATGTTTCTCGGGTGTGTGATTTGTAGTATTCCCTCAACTCTTTATGGGTCTATCTTAATCCCTTTCTCAAATATAATATGGCCAAGGAGTTTTCCTTCTTGCAGCCCAAATACAGTCTTTTTAGGATTCAATGACAGACTGAACCTTCTACATTTTTCAAAGACCTTTCTCAGATGTTTTAGGTGTTCTTCTTCAGTCTTGGAGTAGACTGTTATGTCATCCAAATAGATGACAATGAAATGTCCTATCTCATCGGAAAAAGCTATATCCATTTCTCGTTGGAAGGTTGCACCAGCTTTCATCAGTCCAAAGGGCATTTTAACATACATAAAGGTGCCCCATGGGTGGTAAAGGCTGTCTTGAGTTGGTATTCTGGGATTACTAAGACTTGGTTGTAACCTGAAAACCCATCTAGCAGGGAGATCCTTTTTGAGCCTACTACCCTTTGAAGGATGTGTTCCATTTTTGGCAAAGGGTAATTGTCTTTGAGTGAGGCTCTATTAAGATTCCTGAAATCAATACACAGCCTGATCTCCCCTGTTTTCTTTCTCACAGCCACTAGGTTTGATACCCAATCAGAAAACCTCACAGGAACTATTATGCCTGCCTCATACATTTTTTTAATCTCCTTTTCAAGTGCAGGCAATTGCTTTGGGTTTATTCGGCGAAGCTTCTGTCTAAAGGGCTTTTGATTTTCTTTCAAAGGTATTTTATGTTGTATGATGTTCGTGTCATAGGCCTTTAAGTCTTCATATCTCCAAGCAAACACGTCAATGAATTCCTTGAAAAGGTCGATGTATTTCTTTTTCATATTTGTCGGCAAGGACTTAGCCAATTTAATCATTTTGGGCTTATATTTGGTGCCTATGTTGCATTCTTCAACGTCAGAGTCCGTGTGTTCTATGGTAGGCTTCTTTGCTACGTCATCAAAATCAAAAAGGTCTTCTAAAGGCGCCAGACCCCGAGGTATGTTCTTATCTTTGGCCTGCAACACCTCAACTTCTTCATTTTCTGCGCTTTCACAATTTCCGTTTAGATTTCCAATCTGTTCGTTCAAAGTTTTTATTTCTATGTTACGGGGTGGTCCTTCCTCGTCGTTCCTCACTTAGGCAGCTATCACTGGACGTAGAGTCTGAATCAGAAAATTCAAACTCGTTCCTGCCTATCAGGAAATCTTCAATTTGTTTATCGCCCTCAAAGACCTGCCAATATTTTTTGTTATCTAGCACTGTAGGTCTGAATTGGTCTGTATTATGATTTGCTGGTTGTTTGGAGTATTAGGGTATGAACTAGATAGGCAAGCTAATCCATTTTCAATGACGTTTTGACTCCTTGGAACAAACATTAATTTGTATTCAACAAATGTTTTCAATATATCCACGGCATCGTTCCTATATACTCTCAACCTAGGGTGTTTGGCTGTGTATTCACCGTTCACCTGTTTTATAACCAACTCAGAGTCTCCCTGCATGGTTATCTTACAGGCTCCTATTTTCTTCAACAGATTTAAGCCTGGGATAAGAGCCTCATACTCTGCAACATTATTTGTACATTTGAAGTGCAGGTTGCAGGCATGGCTCTCCGCGTAGTCACTCTCTGCGTTATGTAGCCACACCCCAGCTCCGGCAGTTCTCTTGGTGCATGACCCATCAAAGTTCATTTCCTACAGGGGCCCATTTTTTGTTTTATCGTCATTTCCCTCCCTATCGTGGATTTCACTAGTTTTTTGTATTACGGGTTCTGCGTTGTGTTGTGGAGGGTTTCGATGCTCGGGTGGTGTAGGAGTTTGTGAGGGGTGACTAACCGGCTGATTAAAGTCGATTCCTTGTTTGGTCTGAGACTCTGTTTCAGTGCACTGTCTAAGGGTTTCTCCTTCATTTTCCTCCAGATCTAGAGTGGCCATTATGTTAAGGTCCATAGTCTTAACCCCTCTGTTTGTATCTATATTTTCTGGTTCTAGTCCTCCCAAAGATTAATCGTTGCAGAAGATAAATGAGTCCAGGTCGGTGTGTACAGAGTACAAGGGTGCATTTTCAGGTTTTTCGGGGCTACTAACCAGGAACTTCATTTGTGCCTCCCTGTACAGTCTTCTAGGTTGGCTAAAGACTGGGATTGTGGCATAGGCCCCATCCATCTACATTGTACCTTGCAGCTTGGCTCCCCATGATCTTGACAATAACATGCCATACTTGGGTGGCACATCTACCACAACAACATCCATGACCATGCATTTAGCTGGAATCTGGGTTAGGCTTACACATAAATCTTTGATCAGGCCGAGGCACTTTACCCTGCTGGAGTCAAAAGAATACAGGTCTTTATAGGGACGGGTTATCTCTAGGCCTAATCTTTCCATAACTACTTTAGGCATCAAGTTGTGTGAGGCACCAGAGTCATGCATTGCATTGTGGAGGATCTTATCATGGATGTTAAGACTGATATAAAAAGGGGGCACTACCCCTTCCTAAAACTTTCCTTCTATATTTGGACCAAACAGAAGGGTAGGTTGATCGTCACTCAGATTTACAATGTCACTGTTCTCACCTAGACTTAATGCTTTAAAAATTTGGCCTTTATATACATCCTGAGTGGCCAACTCAGAGAGTGGGACAGAGATTTTAATTCTTGCAATCTCACTCTCTAAATTGAAAGTGGACTGACTCTTTGGGATGCTCAACTCTGTTTTGTTAGCCACTACCTTAGTGGTTGAATCAGTGGGCTACTTCTCATTATGTACAGTGTTGATGATAGTTTTATCAGGGGCACTGACTGCAGTGATAGTGCTACCAATTGGTTGACTCTGTTTATCAGTGTTTTGGTTGTCTTTTTCCTTTTTCTTCTCAGAACTCTCGGCTACTGATTTGTTACTTTCAGTAGCTGCTTTGGAAGTTTTCTCAGGCCTCTTTTTTATGGTAATCTCATAAGCTTTTGGTTTTGAAGTGTCTAGGTTCTTTTTGCTTCTAAGTTCATATTTTTCTCTGACCTGCATGATGGCATCCTCAAACCCTAACCTGTAATATTTAGATTCTAACCATTCCTCTTCCCAATAGGAGGGTGAGGGTTGATCTTCTTCTGTGGAACAATTGTGGATTGAGTTTTCCACTTCAAACATTTTTATTATGTTTCCCTCAGACTCCTCTATGATTCCCTCATCTTCATCAAGAAAGTTCTCCTGGAATGGGGGAATAACTTGATGATCTGATTCTCTTTGTCTGTTGGGAGTGGTGTTATTTCTTCTAAAGTCTTGGTTCTTGTTATGATTTTGATTTCTGTTTAGATTACTAACTGTGACAACCATTTTTTCCGTCATTTTTTGTAGCTTTTCTACGTTCTTGGATAAGCGGTCATTATTGGGGTCAGATGTGGAAGCTACATTGTCATCTCTATATGTTACCCTTTTCTCAGCTCTCAATCTTGCTTTTTTCTCAATCAGATTTGCGTCTACACTCACTGCTCCCTTTTGCATGTCTTCCAATGTGTTGTAATCCCTCTCCCTAAGCTGGTAGGCCATGTCAGCATCAAGGCCTTCAGGGTATCTCACTAGGACCATACCTAGGGGAGGTTTCATGTGTGAAGGAAGAGCATTATAAATGTTGTTAAATCTCGTTGATTAATCATGTATACTCTCTCCTACATTTCTTTTAAGGTTCATGTATTATGCTAGGATTTGGAGAGGATTGGCCTTGACTTCCCATTTGTTTATGAAGGTCGGATATAAAGCAGGGAGGTCTTGGATACTATTAGGGGGTAGGAATTTGAACCATTTATTCACATCACCGCCTAAACTCTGGGAAAAGATTCTCATTTTGATTGTATCATCATCTATCTCCATGTAGTCAAAAGAATATTCCATCCTATCTACATGGTGTTGTGCTGTGGTAGATTCTTTGGCAATGAAGTGTGGGATTTTTTATTGATAATCATTGGGTAAAGGTACTAGAGGCTGGGGTAAAACCAAAGGTGCATACTAGGCTACCATGTTGATGTCCTGATGAGGTAAATGGTTAACTTGAGCAACTGGTATATGGATGATAGGGATACTAGGACCAGCATAAGTCTATTGAGCAGATTTAGGATGACTGAGCCCCAAGTTCTGAATAAAGTGAATGTCAGGGGGTGTGGATGGAGGGGTCTCCTTGTCCCTAATGTGTTCACCACTACGAGATGGTGAACCAGGAAGCTCGAGGTCTAGCTGGTCTGAAACACTAAAGGACCTAGTTCTTGGTAGTCTGTTTGGTAGGTCTAGGTCAAAAAATGGGTCTGATAGAGCTGTAAAGTCTTCTGGAGCAGAGTTAGCTCTATGGATGTGGCTAGAAATAGTTGGTATTTTCGGTGTAGGAGATCACTTGAGGATTATCTTAGGGTTGTCAACTATTTTAGGTGGGTTTGGGTTAGGATAAGCTCTTGTGTGAATGGTTCTTGAAGCCATAATGTTGTTTCTGACCAAGCAGCTTAACCCCACCTGTTACTTCTATTATGGTTAATGTTGTTATGGCTCTGGTCTCCCGGTGGAGTCTAATGTGAACCAGGATAATCAACAGGCCTACTGATCACCAATGGAGTCTTTAAATTGTTTAGGAATTATGGAGTCGCCGGGTGGAATGTTTGGGATGCTTCTGGGAAATACACTGTCGACCACAGTGCTTATGAGATGACCCTTTTCAAGGTCAACTTCCAAACACAGCAAACTCAAACCAGAGATTGACTGGAAGGGCTTTTACCAGATATGTCACCTCTGAAAGAGTGTGAGATCTGGAGGCTACATGGCCCTTTCCAGAGTCTGTCTAAGAGTGTGGGAGAAACACACAAATGGTATAGAAGTTGGAATGAAAATGGAAGTGTTTCACTACCAACCTGCCCAAAGTTTCTAGGTTTTTTGAGGCTCTTGTGATGTAGTAGGATGGAAAATACTCAAAATTTCCCCAGCGGAGTTGCCATTATGTTGGGGTTCCCATGTTTTGGCAAGGTTGGAAATACCAAAAGATGAGACAACATCAAACCACTTTCAGACCCTAGGATCTAGCCCTCCTGGGTCCAGAGAGGGATCTCTCTATGATTGTCTAAGGTATATGTCTTTGAAGTTCAAAGTTAAGATATTAGGCTAGTTATAGGCACAAGTTTTTTTGTTTGATTGTATGTTTGGTTGCTGAGAATCAGGAAAGAAGGGTGAGAAAAGAGGATTTTAGGCAAAGGAGGGATAATTTCCAGGGAAAATTCAAGACCATTGGGCAATGGAGTCAGGAAAGGATTTGCTTGCTAATCAATATGCAGGCTTTCAGTTGGGCTAGTCATCTAAAGCATTGGATCTTAAAGATGATAGTGTGGTAGGATAGGCAAGAGGGAAAGTGAGAGCAAGGAAACATTAAAGATTCAGAACAAAAAGTTGAAAACCTGATATCAGACAGAGACTTTGAACTCTCAATGCTTCGGCCTCCAGCTTGAGGGATCTTAGAAAAAGGTTCAATTAACTGAAAAGGATCCTAGTGAGATAAGGACAATGTTCTAGACCTCCCATTGTTCCCAATTCATTCAATTAATCCTCAACAAGAACATCTGAAACACTGACCTCAATAATCCATACATCAGCTAGCAGGCAATAACATCCACTACACTGGTTAAATTAATTGAAATCAATCCTCAGATACACATATAGCAGAAAAACATTAAAGGCGAGGAGAGTAGAAACATAGGGTACCTAGCAAGGGTAAATCCTAAGCCAAATTTCTGATGCAAGCCAGCAGAAATGTAATGAAATGAAATAAACACAGAGATAGAAAAACATCACCAGCTGCTTTAAATCAGGATCCAAATAAATGTGCTTGTCATATTAAAAAAAAACACCAGTCAGGTACAAAATTACAAATGGCTTAGTATTCAGTCTGAAAACATCTTCCTCGGCCTATCTTACAACTTTACACAGAGAACATGTCTTAAAGGAAACTGCTTGCAATTCTCTGATAATCGATCAACAACCTTTACAATGAGTTTCTTCTTGAGTTTTATAGCTGAAGAGAGCAAAGGAGGTAGGTGAAACACTAAATGAAGCATTAAACTCAGAAAAGAAAGAGTGCCTGAAGCCCATTCAGTTTTAAACTCTGTGAATTTATCTCTGGCATGCCTTTGGACGAAGGAATGATCTTCTTCATGTTTCCATTTACTCTGGTATGGCTCTAATGCACTCTGGCTGTAGTACTCTGTAGTACTTTTGGTGAATAAGAAAAGAGGAAAATGAATAACAGTGAAGTGCACCATGCTACATAACAAATGCTCTGATAGCTTAGGACTGTTGTCAAGGCTGAATGTTCTTCAGGAACACGGTAAATAGAGGAAACAATATGGGCGCTTTGTCCTTTCATAGGTAGGGATGTTTCTGCTGATGTAGCTACCCTGATGGCATATTTTTCTGTGCATTCGGCCTTCCATGTGATTCACGATGTCTTTGATCTGGTACACTGCTTTGAAATACTTGGATTAAGGCTCAAAATCTTCCATTATGGGCCTTAAACACTCTGTTTTCTTCACTGATACTCTTTTCCGCTTCCACGATTGCCTTTGAATGTGAAATCTGAGCTTTAAGGGCTCTGGAGAAGATTTTACAGAGTTTAAACTCTGTTCCTTTAATGTGTGCTCTGTCACACATCTTCTCAGGCCCTTCCTCATGATTTCATTCCCTGAGAATGGTCTTTTCCCATGTTTTCTGTAACTGTGACAGAGACTGTAAAGCATGGTGGTTTCCACCGCTTGTACCTACAAAAATACGCAACCTCGTTATGAAATATATGCACAGGGAGGATGGCTATGGAGGACGGGGGGAACGACAGTGCGGCGGTGGTATGAACAGTGGTTTTAAATGGAACAATGGTGAAATATGCAGTGAGATGTTGTAAACAGCAATTAATAGGGTTTTGGTGGAGAAATGCTTGTGGGCCGTTCGATCATGATCTGGTGGTGGGATCGACAGCAGATATTGATTAACAGAATGGTTTATTAAAATGGGTGGGATGCATAGAAATGAACGAAAATACAATGAAATTCGTGTGTGGTGGGACCCGGCGTGGGCGGAGGGTGATTAGTTTCGGACTGTCGATCTTAGATCCAACGGACGGTTGAGATCAATTCGGAGGATCACAATCGGGGGAGGGCAGGTGTGACACATTACAAAGGTTTCGATTGCGATTGGGAGTGGGGACGCGATTGAGCGCTAGCCGTTGATCTTGGATCAAGATCAACAGCGGGGATTTACTCGGCAGGGAAAAATGGGCAGAATCGACAGTCCGATGGACGGTGGTGCGATTAGATCCTGACCGTTGGATCTGGACTAACGGAAGGTCAAGATTTGATCGGGAAATCGCAATCGCAAAGGGCGGAAGGTGGCAGCGATTGGGAAATGCGATTGCGATTGGAGTGGAAAGCGAGGGCCATTAGATCTAGAAGGGGATGGACAGCTGTGATTTGATCGGAAGATCGCAATCGGAAGGAGCGGAAGGGTGTCACAAGAGAAGTTGTGATTGCGATCGGGGCGAGATTGCGATTAGCGCCGGGTCATCCGATCAAAATGATGGATCAACGGTGGAGATCACAGTGAAGGCCTGAAGGACCAAACTCAATCGCATCGGAGTTTTTCAAAGTTAAAAAGGTATCTGCCCGCCCGGCAACTCCGATTGCGATTAGCTCCCAAGACTTAAGCGCTTGGTCTTGGCGCTAGGGGCATATGGGGAAGTGGTTTGCGGGGCTGGCGAAAAAGGGGCTAGGCCCTATTATAAGGTGAAAAGTGGGTTTTTTGGGCCCTTTTTAATGAATTTTAAGATTGGGAAAGGGTAACGGTAAGGGAAAGAAGGGGAATTTGGCCAAACAAAGGGTAAGGGTAGAATTTAAAGGGAATTTTGGGGAGATTTGGGAGGACTAAGGGAGAAATTTTGGGATGGAAAGGGGACTTTGAAAAGAGGAAAAAAGGGGTAAAATGGGACATTCTACAGGGATACAAGGGGCAAATAAAGGCCTTTTGGAGCACATTTTTTTGCAATCAGTGAGGCTTATTGACTCAAGAACAGCAGAGGGAAAGGATTAAAGAGCAGGGAACATGAAAAGGCTTCAAGGATGATGTGTGTTCAAGAGAAATGCATCCCTTGAAGGCTCATAAAACAAATTAGCCCCTTGCTTGCTTGTCAAGGAATTGATAAGGGGCTAACAGGTTTTTCGAAATATTAATATAATATGTATTTTGAATTAATTGGTAATTTGCATTGTGTTAATGTTAAAATCAATAATTCACTTGATAATTTTGTATTATGGTGATCTCGAAAACAATGGCTTATTGTATAAATTAATTCTTTTTTTTTGTATCTAAGATCATAATAAAATAATTATAATCCTAAAGTATAGGAATTTATTTGCATTATTTTCTAAACTTTATTATGTTACAATAAATCATATTATTCTAGATTTATTATTTTACAATTATTTAAAATTTACAAATTTAAAAATTTTAATAAATTCATTTCACCTTAAAACAATTAAAATTTTACAAATATTTTACATACAATTAGAATTAGAATTAGAATTAGAATTACAAATACAATTACAATTACAATTTTACAATTTCACGTACAATTACAATTACAATTACAATTTTAGAATTTTACGTATATACAATCACAATTTTACAAATTAAAAAATTACAATTACGATTACAATTTTACAATTTTACAATTTTAAAAAATACAATTACAATTACAATTTTAGAAATTCACATATATACCATTACAATTACAATTTTATAATTTTAAATACAAATATTACAAATTTACAATATCATGATCATTTGGTATTAAATTTATTAATAAACATCACGTTCATGATAACCATCATACAAACATCATATTTGACTAAAAAACACATTCAAAATCGCTAACTTCATCACCGTGATCATGATCATCTAACAAAACACAATTAACATTATATATTAACATCACCAATACAACACAAACATCAAATATACATCTCATGCTAACACATACACATCATGATGATCACCAACATCTAAATTAAGTACAACTGCAACATGAACATAAAATACATGGACCATATAATATATATATATATATATATATATAACTGAATAATGTTAAAAATATACAATTGTAATATAAATGTCATGGATTAACTGGTGGTAGTACAACATCAATATTAGTACAAGTGGCCGATGGTCCAGCCTCATCTCCATGATGACTAATGGTAGATTCTAGTGAAGGCTCATGCAAATAGGGCATGGCACGAGGCTCTGAACGATCATGAGATGATGGTACGCTGCGCCTCGTAGATTATCCATCATGTGTTGCGGCTCGATCGTAACGTGCAACAATCCTCGTCAGTCGTGTAAACGTTGTCGTAACTCCTATGAAATTCCGCATCAAGCTTTACATGTCACGCGGCATGCCTCTCCACATCTGTGATAGCCTGTCATCGACCTCTATGTCTCTGAAATTAGCAGGCCTGATGCCCGCCTCAACAATCAATGCAATGAGTTGGTCGCCCAACTCCATCCTGTATCTAGCATCACCAAGACGTCTACCGCGCACCAGCAGGAGCAAGTCTCTGATCTGGACCGGCCTCCTGATGATCCTCGGCAATATTTGGCATGTCCTCATCCTCATCATGAGGATCCACACCTGGATCAGGTGGTGGTGGCGGCATCTCCTCGCCATCAAAAGAGCCAATGTCTACAAAATATATACAAGTACACAACAATAGTTAGAGGATTTTATTACACAATTTATGATCCAGGTGGATATTGGTGGTCTCCCACCTATTCCACTTAGGGCCCCACCATTGTCTCTTTCAGTTTTTCAGTTTCGGCACAACTTACTATTTTTAGCAGTTTTTTGGGTCCTGAACTTCCGGAGCCATTTTGAGGCCCTAAACGACGTTTCTTGGGAAAACAGGGATCAACATGGGTCAAAAATGCTAAAAATGGTAAGTTGTGCCAAAACTGAAAAACTGAAAGAGATAATGGTGGGGCCCCAAGTGGAATAGGCGGGTGACCACCAATATCCACCTGGATCAATTTAATAAAAACAAGTTAAAGAACATGTTAGAATAAATTTAACTAAAACAGTAATATTACCTCTATCATTTGGCAGCTCATCAGCTGTGAAGAGGATGTCGGCACACCCTCGCCAATCCAACCCCGCATAAGGACAGGGGACCAAAATGAAGGGATGCTCATCAACACTGGCTAGCAACTCTAGTGCATCATCTAATATCCTTGCTAGAAAAAGAGTCTCCTCCCTCTTGGGCATTATCTTCCCCCACATGTGCATACGTGCCTCAGTAATCTGCCTACGAGGCTGCCGAAGAAAAGAAGGCCTCGTCTCTGGAAACCTCTCAAGAAATAAACAAAAAATCTCTGAAGCAAAAGGGAAGTTGACCCTCCCTTGTGCATGAGCACGACATCTATCTAATGATGTACAGAACTGCCGCAGAAAAATGGTAGACCACCTGAAAAGTTGTGGTTGTTGTAGTAAAGAATCAACATAATATGAAAGTTGGCAACTAATGCATTGCCCGTCACTGGTGTTGTGCGAAATGGTCTAAATGATAAGTGAGAGACACTGGACCTCCTCACGACCAAACGCACCAATACGTAACTGCCCTCCAGCGACCTGAAACTCTGCAGGAGATACTAAATTTTCTCCAATGTATCTCTGGGAGTAAACTAACTGACTCCCTGCCACATAGCCAGCTAGAACCTCCTGGAACGAGGGAAAATCCACCCCTCTCCTCGATAGCCCTGTAACAAAATATACATCCTCCTCAGTGGGCGTGTACCACTGGTTGATACCAACCCGGAAAGCCTGTTGATGGGCATTCCACCTTCGGATAATATGTCTCAAAAACAAACTATGGGACATTAGGGAAGTAGCCTCCTCATAGAACTTGAGGAGGCCTACCTGCCTAAGGAGCCCCTGCATCGCTGTTGTAATAGGGCAAGGGTACGCATCTCTCTCCCTCTGCCTTGCCTCCCACAGGCGAACCATGTTATACTGTTCCGCTTGTTGTTGTTGTTGTTGCCCCTCTTCTCTCCTTTCACGTCTCTGAATGATTGACGTATTAAACACAATTTTTTTATTAAATGACACATGTATTTACAAATATCAGTATATATTTATTTTTTGAAAAATAAATAAAACAAGAGTCGATGCGCCAAAAATACAGTCACGCACCGGTCCCGGTGGGTCACCCCACAGAGCACACCGGCTAGGATGCACCTCATGATATTGACTGCACCAGAAGCGATGCTCCAGAATTTTTTTTTAGCGCACCATTCACTACATGCGGTGTCAGGAGGCTGGTGCGTTGACTTCACTATTCGCCTGGGGCTTATAACTAAGTCAGCACACCGCCCTCCTGCTACCATACATAGTCGTCGGTGCGGTATTTTAAGATGCCGCACCGTTGACCTAGGCCAAATACGGTAAGCCGCGCGCTAACAAAAATAGACAGCCCAGGGCTGTTATCTCAGTCAACACATCACTGCACCACAATTAAACTAGGTCAATGGTGCTGCTAGGTAGCCGATCGCACCGCTCTTTTTAAAGAATTTTAAATAACACGGTGCGCCTGTGGTATCTGCCCCGGAATCGGTGCGGATGCCCTTAGCACCAGTTTACCAGCTTGAACCGTTGACAATGTCGAATTGCGGTTCCAGTGCACTGAAAAAATTACCCACCCCGGGGCTGGTAACTCCGTCAATGCACTGAGTTGTCGTGATACACCATTATCAACGATGCGGCCTGGTAATTGACCGCACCGCACTTTTTAAATTTTTTTAAAATAACATGGTGCACCATTTTAGCCACCTATAAAATTTGTCATATCAAATGGTGGCTAAATCGTTTTTGAAGCCTTCAAGAAACAATTTAATTGCCAAAAATTGTTGGTGCCTAAATTCTTCTGAAGATATTCTATCCTTTGTTTAATCGACACTGTTGTTTCCCTTTTAATTCTAAAAATCTGCTATTTTCATAAGAAAAGACTGCTGCAAAAATCCCATTTTTCCCCTCCTTTCACTTCAAACTAACCTTCATTTTATTCCCTTTTCCCCCCCATGAAATTCCTCTATTTTTACTTTATTCCCTTCTTCCCTTCAAAAATTCCTTTTTTAAGGTTTAAAACTCATTTTTAAACCTTACCAAAACCCCCAAATCCATTAAAAAACCTTGAAAATTTCATAAAAATAAGCTTTTTTTACTATGGGTTTAAGCCCCTTTGGGCTAAGTCCTAAACCACTTCCCCACATGTGCCCTAGCATTGGAACCAAGTGCTAATAGTCCCGAGCACTTATCGCATCGGAAGCAATCGGCGAACGCAAGTTTTTGTGTTATACGAGACCTCTGATCCGATAAGCCTCTTTGTATATTAACCCCTGATCCCTTGTCTCATTCGCATAACCTTGGGCCCGCAATCGGGCGCTGAAAACATTATATAAACCATTCCCGATCACTTTTTCCCTTTGTAAAATCATAAAACCCACTTTTTCCTATGTTTATATTAAAACATGTCGGTTCATGTTTCTAATAAGAAGAACTGTTGATCTTTTCTCGATCGACGATCCATGCAATCTCGCATCAGAGATTTTACAAATGGGTAGATTGAAAAGGCCTGCACCATTGTTCTGATGCGATTGTCCCTTTATATGTTTTGAACCCCGGTTCCTTTATCTTGTCCATATACCCTGAGGCTCCGCAAACGGGCGCCAAGCCTTATATATAACCCACCCCGATGCAATAAAACCTTTGTTTTTCATAAAAAAATACGTTTTTCAGGTTTTACACTAAACCCTCCATTCATTGGTCAGAACTCTTCTCCGTCGTTGATCCTGGACCAATCAATGTCCAGCGCTATATCACGTTGAAAGTTTTTATTGGGCGCACTTATTATTTTATTCACCACCTCTGATTGGCGGTCTTTCGATTCATCCCCCACCGTCGATTTGATCTGCAGATCGACAGCCCACAATCAATCGCATCGACGCCCCTCTGTCCATGCCCCCGCCGATTGCAAAAGCTCTGATTACATCTGGGTCATCCACGTGTCAAGATCCGACGGCCCAGATCAATCCACCTGACCTTGGCTAAAATTCATACGCCCTGCTTCATAATGTTTTTAGCCAAATCTTAGTTGTTGATCTCTGCAGATCAACGGCCCTTACTAACCATTTCTCCACTTTTTTTATTGTTCCATTTAAACCCAGATTAAATATCCACCATTGATCCTTTACATCTAATGGTTCAGAATGATCCCAACAGGCCCGACTCCTGTGGGTCCTGCTTTCCTCCAGATTTGATCTCAGCCGTCCAATCTCTAATCCAACGGCTCAGATCAAAACCACCTTTCTCTGCCCCCACCTCATTCTACCCGCACATCTTATCAATATCGCGCTCACTCCCCACCATTCGATCTGAGGCCCCAGATCTAACGGCGGATGATCCATATTGCGCAGATTCATGCCCGAGCGTTAATTCTCAGAAATCACATGATATGGGCGGTTTTGAAATGCCACGTGTCGCCTGATAATACATATCACGTTCGAAAAGTGAAAACCACCTATTCCCCTTTTGGCCACGCGATACTGCTGGTTTTCGCACCCAAAACCACTTTCCCTTCTTATATGGAATTTCATCACATTCGCTCCCTGTCGTTGATCTCTACAGATCAAACGGCTCAGATTCAATCTGGCCTTTACACTATCGCCCTCCGCCTTTTCCAAAGGCCTTCGTAGACCATTCTCCACTGTTGATCTCAGGGGCCAATCTGATCTAACGGCCTACGATTATCCGGGAAACCCCAATTTCCCTTTCAATGCATTTTTCTCCGCCAAAGGATTTTAGCCCCATTTCTTTGTATTTTCCACCATTTTCATTATAATATGGCCCTCTACATTATGTTTTCCCCGATAAATCTCTACCGTCGATCTTTGCAGATCGACGGCCCTGACTTGATCTTCTGCGTCGTTTCATCGACCGCCTCCTATCTGACCCCCGCAAGCAAATATCCACCACTGGATGCTTTCATCCAACGATTGTGACCTAACCGCAAGCATCCTAAGCAGTTTTTACCATATACGCAGGATTTCTTAATTAGTTCTTGGTTTTATGCAGGTTTTCAAAGTCTTCAATTATTTTAAAGGAAAGGTGAAGGTCGGGGATGACGATCCCTCGAACCTTTACTCATAAAAAGGTATCCATCTGTAGGGTTCCATATCACGTTTCATCAATGCATCATGAGCACTGATTCCATAAGAACCCTCTGCAGCACCTGCACATCAACAAGACACAACAAAGATTAAATAAATCAAAGAGTATCAGTGTGAAAAGACCCAACCACAGCGGAAACTAAAGAATTGAAGATTGTTTTCACAATTTTAATGGATTATAGCCTAAATCTACTTTCAAACGCCTAATTCATTCAATTAAACAATGTTTAAAGAACAGAGGCAGAATCTGGGCCTAATTAAGCCTAACACACAGAGTTAAAACAGATCAAACTGTGATTAAAGAAAGAAAAAGCAATTCAACAATCCGAGAAGCCTCCACCGCCACATTAGAGGCTAATTTATTCCTCACCAGCTACCAAGAGCCACCTATAGCCTCAAAGCATTAAAAGAGGCTGAGTTATGACCAGAACATAGGATATATTCCTTAATGAAGTTGAACAGTTATTTCAGCCAAAGGAACTTATTGCAAAATATCAGCAGAGTTATTACAAAATGACACAGAGCCTTAAAGTCAACAAAATCTCCCCAGCAAGCTTAATAATTAATGTAAAGCCAATTAATATAGAGAAATATCTGTAAAATTCTTCATTGAACCCCTCAAAGGGCGAGAAGCATTAAAAACATATTAATTGAGCTTGTAGATCTTTTCTCTCTTTCGACCTCCTGATTCCTTCTATAAAATCTTCTTGTGGAACTCATTGTAAAGGGTTGGTTGATCACTAGTTGTAATACTGAAACTCTCTGAAATAATACATAGTCTATAGAAGTTGAAGAAGAAATTGAAGTCTTGGAAGCCCTGATGATGTTGTTGCATGCTTTTTCTTGAGAAGGCTCTATCATTGGATCCATGAGCTTGGCTGTTGGTGAAGTATTCTAAACTGTTTAATGTTTTCTCCTGTTTTCATTTTGTTCCATAAATTATTACTATATTAGGATGAAATTTTTAGGCTAAGAAATGACTCTTGGAAGCACCTTAGACCTGTTTATCCTTCATTGTTTTATGTTTTCTTCTGCTGAGGTATTTTAGAGTCTTTAATCTCTCTCTTTAGTCCTCATGCTTGTTTATTTCTCTAATAGTTCGAATAGTTGGTTTCAGCATGATTTATGGTTCTCCCTGCTTGTCTTCTGCCACTTAAAGGCTATTATTGAAGTCTCCCTTTGAAGTATCTTTGTTTACAGTGAGCCAAGGAGGTCTGTTCTGATCATGCCCTTTGTCCTTGCTTGAACAGTTGCCTTAAAGGTCTTTATAGTTGTGATCATAGATGTATTTAGGTGTTCCCTCTTCTATAACCGTAATTATCAGTGAATCTTTTATGTTTTCTAAGTCATTTGAAATAAAATCTTTGAGGAAATAGGGTGTTCCCCGAATCTTAGATTTCATTTTAAAAGTTTTTTTGAAGTCATTATTTGCTTAAAGTGTGGTTTATAGAATTCATGGTTAGCCCTGTCTATCAAATAACTCTTTATTTTTCAAGTTATGCTTTCAAATTCCCTTTGTTGAGAATTAAATTTCTCTTTTCTAAACCATTAATGTCCATCTCATTCATAAAATAAAGAATCTTGCGGCCAAGTTAGATTTTCCCTTTGATATCCCATATCCATTTATAAGTTTGTCATAACCTCTTTTTGACTCCATTTCCCAATGAAACTGACATTTCTCCTTTCTATCTATCTTTCTTAGACCTTTTATGTTTTGCTGTATCAATTCAACCAAAAAAATAAACAAACACTTACACTTAATAACTAGTCTAAAACCAATACTCAAAGCATACAAGATAAACCTTTGCAAAAAACAAATAATTTGAGAGATCCCTCTTTGAGAGCAGGAGGACTAGATCCTGTAACTCTAAAGATTGGTTTTGATGTTGCCTTGTCTTTTGATTTGCCAAACTATCAAAACACGGGAGACCAACATAATGGCGATCACGGTGGGACACTGAGTAAAATCTTTAAAACAAAACACTCCATGTCTAGTATAACATAAGTAGCCTTCTTTAAGCACTACCTAACAAAAATGGTAATCATGATAGGACTTAATTGAATCAGTGACAAACTAAGTAACCCTTATGATTCTCATAGGACCTTATCAAACCTTGAAGGAATCAGTTATCAATCTATAAGAGTAAACTCTATAAGTTCTTGACACCTTAGCTAAGTGTTAAAATCAGATTTAGGACACTCTCTTAACCCATAGGATTAAAAAACTCAGAAAAAACCCAAAAAAAAAAAACATTTCAGTTTGGCTTCATGATAAACATGGTGGTGGAACCATCCAATATTTTACCTTCATAGAAGCTAAATAGTTTCCACCTAGCGACTCCACTAGCCCCAGTAGGCCTATTACTTATCTAGGTCTTCTGATCTCTTTAGGATTGTGTTAACCATTTTTGCAGAAGTTAGAAGCTTAGTCCTATACTAGATAAGACATTGTGAGAGGTAAAACTCCCAAAAATAGTCCCTAAAACTTTAACCTCTCTCATTTTTGAAAAAAAGTCTGGCTTCACATAGGATCAACACTAGATCCCATCCAGACCCAAATCCTCCTTTAATAGTTGACAATCCAGAGAAAATTTTGTGGCAAACTTCTAAGTCTGGAAAATCAGCTGCTAATAGGAGCCTCTTAAGAACAAATTTTGTCCCTGAAAACCTTGCTATCTTAGAGGATTCACACTTTGATTCACATCATACAAAGAACATCTTTAGAACTAGATCTCAAGGTGATTTAAACCAAACTGATCTTAACATTGCAGATTTGAAACAAAGTTTCAGTAGAGAAGCCTCACCTTCCACTCCTCATGATTCCCAGCTTCTTCATCACTTTAGCCTTTTCCATAACAAGTCTGCTCAAAATCAGTTTGCAAGCCCAAGTGTTTCTTCCACTCCAATCCATACTACCACTGTGCAAAACACTCCTGTTCATCCCACTTTTACGCTTGTAAATCCACCTCTTGTAAATCCACCCTTATTTCCAGCCATGGAAACATGGTATGCCCCATTAGTGTTACCACAGCCTCTACTTCCCTTACCAAATGATTACCAATCCAAAATTCCTCATTTCACTGGAAAAGAGTCTACAACAGCTCAACATCATGTAGATAGGATGGAAGATGCATTTGATTACATGGAGATAGAAGAAGAAACTGTGAAGATGAGGATCTTCGCCCAAAGTTTAGGAGGAGATGTAAAGAAGTGGTTTAAGAACTTACCTCCTAACATCATCAATGATCTCCCTGCTTTGCATCAAACATTCATCAACAAATGGGAACTCAAAAAGAACCCTCTCCAAATACTAGCATAGTATAGCAGCCTTAAAATAAATCAAGGGGAGAGTGTTCATGACTACTCCACTAGGTTCAATAGCATTTACAATGCTCTTCTACCTCACATGAAACCTCCCCAAGGCATGGCCTTAGTAAGGTATCCCGAAGGCTTTGATGCTGAAATGGCTTATCAGTTGAGGGAGAGAGATTACTTAACCTTAGAAGACTTGCAAAAAGGAGTTGTGAGAGTAGAAGCAAACATAATTGAGAAAAGAAATAGGTTGAGATCAGATAAGAGGGTAACTTATAAAGACGACATTTCACCCTCAACCTCAACTTCTGACACTAAAATTAATAACCTAGTGAAGGTAATGGAGAGGATGCTTGAAAATATCAATTTGAATGATAGAGTGCCACCAAGAGAACCTCAAAACAACCAAAATAGAAATAGAAATCAGAATTATAGAAGAGAAAACAATCAAGATAAGAAAAAATAAAGTGACCAAGAGGTTAGACCTACCTTCCAACAAAACTATGTTGATCAATATGAGGAAGATAGGGAGATGGAAAGGTTGGGAGAAGCTCATGTTACTTGATTGGATCAAATAGTGGGGATGATGTTTTCCTCACTGAGGAAGAACAAGGTTCCTTCTCTGATCAAAATACAAACACCTATGAAGATTCTGATGACTATAGATTGGGGTTTGAAAATTCAATCATGGAGGTACACAAACAGTATGATCTCAGGAGCAAAGGGAACATAGACAATTCAAAAGATAAGAACACTAGCACTGTTGTCAAGAAAAATGAAGAAATTCGGCCTAAGAAGACAGCAGACAATCCCATCACTTTGGCTAAAAAACCAGATTTAAACAAAGAGAAAAACAGCCAGCCAAATGTTGAACAGAGTACCCCTAGCACTTCAGCTAGTGGTCCTAACAAAACTATCCCAATTACTAGTCCAACAAAGTTCAGCAAATCAAAACTGCTGAAAGTAATTCAATTGAAAAAACAGATGTAAATATGAACAAGTCAATTGTTCCTTTCAGCCTTGAGGGAGATATTGCAAAGATAAAAATTGCCATCCCCCTAGCTGAACTAGTAACCCAAGAAGTGTACAAAAACCAAGTTTTAAAAGCTTTGAACCTAGGAAGTGATACTGACACCTTAAACTTGACAGATCACAAGCTCGAGTTGTTGTTTGGTCCAGAAGTTGAAGGAAAATACCAAGAAGGGTTTGTTCCTCCCTTCTATGTTAGTTTGAACATACATGAGAAAGTTTTACACAATGCCATGCTAGATTCTGGAGCTTCACACAATCTGATGCCCAAGGTATTAATGGAAATCTTGGGCTTAGAAATTACTAAACCATACAAATATTTGTATTCCTTTTACTCAAGCAGAGTCAAATGTTTGGGTTTAATCAAAGACTTATGTGTTAACTTAGCTCAAATCCCTGCTAAGAGTCTATTAATGGACATAGTTGTAGCTGACAATCCCCATAAGTATGGCATGCTCTTATCAAGATCATGGGGAGCCAAACTTCAGGGAAGCCTTCAAATGGACATGTCTTATGCCACCATCCCTGTTTTTAACCAAAACAGAAGACTATACAGGGAATCTCACATGAAGTACATGGTGAGCAACATAGATAAACCAAACAACTCTCCAATCTATTCTATTCAATCAAGTTTAGATTCCTTTATCTTTTACAACGAAGATGAAATTACTCAACAATAAAAGGAAAACATATACCCAACCAGTTTACCAGAACAATCAGAACTTCCCTCAAATCAGATACAAAACATCGGTAATCAATAGCAACAAGAAAATGAAAATGAGGCAAATATACTGTGGACAAGAAACTTTGATGGATCCTGTAATAAAACAAGTGCAGGGGCAGGTGTTTGGATTCAAAATACAAATCAGAGTTTTTCATATAAATTAGATTTCCCATGCACTAGCAATATTGCTGAGTATGAAGCACTTCTTCTAGGCTTACAATTGCTTAAACAATTAGAAGCCCAAAAGATATAAATCTTAGGAGATTCTAAACTTATCATAAGACAAATCAAAGGAGAATGCTCAGCTAGAAATCCAAGGCTTAGGGAATATCAGAATGTTGCCCTTGATTTATTGAAAACCTTTGAAAAGTATGAGCTTATTTTCATTCCTAGAGAACTAAATCATCTAGCAAATGAACTCGCTTTCAATGCTAGCAACTGCCAAATACCTGAGATAAATGAACAGCTTAGCGTAAAGGTAAAACACAGGCTTGATGTGCCTGATAACAAAGATCACTGGCAAGTGTTTGATTCTGACAAACACATAGATGATTTCTTAAAATCAGAAAATTATTTCGACATACCAATATCAGAAACCATCCATAAAGAAAACTGTTTGTATATTGAACAAATCCCAGAAGTTGAAATGACATATTTTGCTGATATAAAACATTGTGAGAATCCTTTTGAAGTAGATTTAATTGACAACGCAGACCAAGAAGACTTGGAAGTTTTACAATGTAAGAACGATACAATTCCAAGAGGTGTCACACCTTTAGAACACCTTTTCGATTTTAATGATGTAGCTAAAGAACCAAGAATGGAGCCTGTGGAAACAAATGTAGAAGAACATAACATAGGTATCCTAGCAGAACCCAAGATGATTAATCTATCCAGCACTCTCCCAGCAATCATAAAATTGCAATAAATAGAGTTGTTCAAAGAGTTTAAAGATGTTTTTTCTTGGGGGTACAAAGACCTGAAATCTTATGATACCAGCATCATTCAGCACAAAATACCTCTCAAAGAAAATCAAAAGCCTTTCAAAAAAAAGCTAAGGAGAATAAACCCTGTTTTACTACCTTTAGTTAAAGCAGAAATTGAAAAGATGCATGATGTTGGGATCATAGTACCAATTAGATATTCAGAATGGGTATCAAACTTAGTTTCTGTTAGAAAGAAGACAGGGGAGATCAGGCTCTGTATTGACTTGAGAAATTTAAAATAGAGCCTCTCTAAAAGAAAACTACCCCTTACCCAATATGGACCATATACTTCAAAGGGTAGTTAGGTCAAAAATAATATCACTCTTAGATGGGTTCTCGGGTTACAACCAGGTGTTAGTGCTCCCAAGTGATCAAATCAAAACTGCTTTTACCACACCTTGGGGCACCTTTATGTATGTCAAAATGCCTTTCAGATTGATGAATGCAGGGGCCACCTTCCAAAGGGCCATGGACATAGCCTTCTCTGAAGATATTGGCTATTTCATAATCATTTACCTTGATGACATAACCGTTTTCTCAAAAATTGATGAAGAACATTTGATTCACTCGAGTAAATTTTTTGAGAAGTGTAGGAAATTAGGCTTGTCATTGAATCCCAAGAAGACACTCTTTGGTCTCCAATAAGGTAAACTTCTTGGCCATATAATTCTAGAAGAGGGAATCAAAATAGACCCCATAAGGATAAATGGCATATTACAGATCAGCCATCCAAGAAGCCTCAAAGAATTGCAATCTTTCATTGGAAAGATTAATTTTTTGAGGAGGTTTATCCCCAACCTTGCTGAGCTATTGAAAAACATTACAAACATGCTTAAGAAAGATGTAGGTGTAAAATGGACTTTACCAGCTAAACAATCATTCGAACTGGTCAAACAAGCTCTTACTCAAACACCAGTCTTGATTAGTCCAGATTTTACCAAAGACTTTTATATCTTTTCTTTTGCATCTGAGCATACAATAGCTGCAGTATTACTTCAAAAGAATGACTTGGGGCAAGAACAACCGATATCCTTATTTAGTAGGGCCTTAAGAGATGCCCCTCTCAAATATAACATCATGGAGAAGCAAGCCTTAGCATTGGTGAAAGCATTAAAAGAATTTAGAGTCTATATTTTACACTCTCACATAATTTCTTTTGTTCCACATACTATTGTCAAGGATATTCTAAGTCAAGACCCTGAAGGTAAAAGGGGGAAATGGATTGCAACTATTCTTGAATATGACTTGGAAATCAGGCCCACCAAACTAGTTAGAGGGTAGGGATTAGCAAAATTTATGGTTGAGTCCAACTTCCAAGCACTAGACATGAATATGGTAGATGTGTTGGAAGAGATAGAAGAATCTATTGCTCCTTTCATTGAAGAAACATTTCTGAATTCTCCTTGGTATGCTAACATTATTTATGTGCTTTTATATTTGAATGCCCCTCCTTCTTTGTCTAAAACTAAAGCTATATTTTTGAAACAAAAAGCTTTGAGTTATTGCATCTTAGATGGGGTATTATATTGGAAAAATGTTGTTGGAATTTTTCTTAAATGTTTACTTTAATATGATGCAGGAAAAATCATGCATGAGTTGCATGACGAAGAATGTGGAGGACACCTCTACTAGAAGGCACAGCAAACAAAATTCTTAGATCTGGTCACTATTGGCCTACCCTTTTCCCAGACACTCAAAAGTTAGTCATGTCTTGCCATAAGTGTCAAATTTTTTATGGCAAAAGAAAACTCCTTCCCTTACCATTACATCCTATTAGAGTTGAGGCACCTTTTCAACAATTGGGTTTAGACTTCATTGGGGAAATTCACCCATCTTCCTCAGCTCAACATAAGTGGATCCTCACGGCCACTGACTTCTTTACCAAGTGGATAGAAGCTATACCTTCTATAAATGCTAATGACTCTGTCATTATCAAGTTCCTTGAAACAAATATCCTATCCAGATTTGGTTGTCCCAGAAAAATCATAACAGATAATGTTGTTGCTTTTAAATCTAAGAAAATGGTTGATTTCTGTTACAAATATCACATAACCTTGGGCCATTCTACTGCCTACTATCCCCAAGGAAATGGATTAGCTGAATCTTCCAACAAGAGCCTCATCAATATCATCAAAAAGTTGTTGGAGAAAAATCAGAAATCATGGCATAGTAAGCTGGTTCATGCCTTATGGGCTGATAGGTTAACTACAAAGAATTCAATAAAGATGTCCCCCTATCAGCTAGTTTATGGCATGTATGCAGTCTTCCCCACCTCATTAGGAGTTCCAGTCATGAAACTCCTTCAAGAAGTGCAGGTCGAAGAGAATGATATGCAGAGGAGAATCAACCAAACCAACTATTTACAGCAGACCAGAGAATAAGTCTATGAAAGGACGCAGTTAGTCCAAGAAAATGTAAAGAAACTATTTGATAAGAGGACTAAGGCAAACAATTTCCAAGTTGGAAATGTTGTTCTTAAATGGGATTGAAGAAGAGAAGAAAACGGAAAACATGGCAAGTTTGAGAACTTGTGGAAAGGCCCCTATATTATTCATGTTGAGAGGGGTCACAATGCATTTTTCTTGAAAGAATTGAATGGAGAAGATCTGTATGGAGGTCCTGTCAATGGCAGGATGCTAAAGCATTACTTCTGCCAGGAGTCATGAGTTTTAAAGCATTTTATTTTTCATTGTAAATATCATAGTCTGAACACTGCATTCAAAGTTAGAAAAATAAAAATACAAAAACAGTAAAAGAAAGAAAAGAGGGCAGATTGTAAAAACAATAAAGGTACAGCCCCATACCAAAAAAGAGAAACAAAATCTGAAATTGTGCAAGCTCAAATGCCACTCCTGAAAAACACACTTCTAGTTAGTCATACAGCCTAATCATGAATAATTAGTTTTAAATTTATTGCTGATAGGTTAGTGAAATCGATTTGCCAAACAGCTTAATCTTGGCTTATCAGTTAGGTATATTAGGTTAGAAATTAAAGGTTCAAACATGCTCAAAATCCGAACCTTAGTTTTTAAGAGAAGAATGACTCTAATATGTTTAAACCGTGAGTCAAAAACAAAGGCAAACTGGTTCTGATATGCCCAAAAAAATCTGAGCTAGATAACAAGGAAAAAATAGCTCGAATGAACTCAAAAACAGAGCTGAAGAAAGAGAAGGTCGTGCTTAGAACTTTCAGATCTTAAAGCCTTCACCATTTTGATTTAATTTTTTTCAAGATAATATCTATGTGCAGCTTGTTTTTTATGCCATAGATCAGCAACAAGTTAGACTGTTCAATCCTGACTTGTATGCTTTTAAATTTCCGTTTTAGAAATTAGAGAATAAAAATCTGTTAGACTATTTAATCCTAACAGATAGTAGATTAGGTAGAGAAGCTTATGAACTTACCTGTTTGAACTGAGTTCATGGAGAAATAAGAAGTAGACTTAGATTATTTTTTTGCTTTCAAAAGAATGAAATTTTTTGTAAAAAAAATTTCCAATACAAGTGCACTCTAAAAGAAGAAAAAATGTTAGATCAGTAGGATTGGGTAGGTAGAAAGCTTGTGTTGATGAGGTTCCATTGTTTTTTCATGGCTGCTAATATTTTTTAGAATAGAAAAGATCATCCAAGTGAAGAAAGTTGCAGGCCAATGGATGAGGCACTAATCAACCCCCCAGAGAATGCAAGACTGAAGTTCTTGATACCTTCAAGAAGGCACCATCCCCATGTGGAGCCACTCTTAGCCACCTATAAAATTTGTCATATCAAACGGTGGCTAAATCATTTTTGAAGCCTTCAAGAAACAATTTAATTGCCAAAAATTGTTGGTGCCTAAAGTCTTCTAAAGATATTATATCCTTTGCTTAATCGTCACTGATGTTTCCCTTTTAATTCTGAAAATCTTCTATTTTCATAAAGAAAAGACTCCTACAAAAATCTCATTTTTCCCCTCCTTTCACTTCAAACTAACCTTCATTTTATTCCCTTTTCCCCCCATGAAATTCCTCTATTTTTACTTTATTCCCTTCGTCCCTTCAAAAATTCCTTTTTTAAGGTTTAAAACTCATTTTTAAACCTTACCAAAACCCCCAAATCCATCAAAAAACCTTGAAAATTTCATAAAAATAAGCTTTTTTGACTGGGTTTAAGCCCCTTTGGGCTAAGTCCTAAACCACTTCCCCACATGTGCCCTAGCGTTGGAACCAAGCACTAATAGTCCCAAGTGCTTATCACATTGGAAGTGATCGGCGAGCGCATTTTTTTGTGTTTTACGAGACCTCCAATCTGATAAGCCTCTTTGTATATTAACCCCTGATCCCTTGTCTCATTCACATAACCTTGGGCCCACAATCGGGCACTGAAAACATTATATAAACCATTCCCGATCACTTTTTCCCTTTGTAAAAACATAAAACCCACTTTTTCCTATGTTTATATTAAAACCCGTCGGTTCATGTTTTAATAAGAAGAACTGTTGATCTTTTCTCGATCGACGATCCGCGCGATGTCGCATCGGAGATTTTCCAAATGAGTAGATTGGAAAGGCCTGCACCATTGTTCCGATGCGATTGGCCATTTATATGTTTTGAACCCCGATTCCTTTATCTTGTCCATATACCCTGAGGCTCTGCAAACGGGCGCCAAGCCTTAAATATAACTCACCCTGATGCAATAAAACCTTTGTTTTTCATAAAAAATACGCTTTTCAGGTTTTACACTAAGCTCGTCGTTCATTGGTCAGAACTCTTCTCCGTCGTTGATCCCGGACCAATCAATGGCCAGCGTTATATCACGTTGGAAGTTTTTATTGGGTGCACTTATTATTTTATTCACCACCTCCAATTGGCGGTCTTCCGATTCATCCCCCACCGTCAATCTGATCTGCAGATCGACGGCCCACAGTCAATCGCATCAGTGCCCCTCTATCCATGCCCCTGCTGATCGCAAAAGCTCCGATTACATCTGTGTCGTCCACATGTCAATATCCGACGGCCCAGATCAATCCTCCCGACCTTGGCTAAAATTCATACGCCCTGCTTCATAATGTTTTTAGCCAAATCTCAGTTGTTGATCTCTGCAGATCAACGGCCCTTACTAACCCTTTATGCGCTTTGTTTATTGTTCCATTTAAACCCAGATTAAATATCCACCGTTGATCATTTACATCTAATGGTTCAGAATGATCCCGACAGGCCGGACTCCTGTGGGTCCTGCTTTCCTCCAGATTTGATCTCAGCCGTCCAATCTCTAATCCAACGGCTCATATCAAAACCACCTTTCTCTGCCCCCACCTCGTTCCACCCGCGCATCTTATCAATATCGCGCTCACTCCCCACCGTTCGATCTGAGGCCCCAGATCTAATGGCTGACAATCCATATTGCGCAAATTCATGCCCGAGCGTTAATTTTTAGAAATCACACGATATGGGCGATTTTGAAATGCCACATGTCGCCTGATAACACATATCACGTTCGAAAAGTGAAAACCACCTATTCCCCTTTTGGTCGCGCGATACTGCCGGTTTTCGCACCCAAAACCACTTTCCCTTCTTATATGGCATTTCATCACATTCACTCCCCGTCATTGATCTCTACAGATCAAACAGCTCAGATTCAATCTGGCCTTTACATTATCATCCTCCGCCTTTTCCAAAGGCCTTCGTAGACCATTCTCCACCGTTGATCTCAGGGGAAAATCTGATCTAACAGTCTACGATTATCCGGGAAACCCCAATTTCCCTTTCAATGCATTTTTCTCTGCCAAAGGATTTTAGGCCCATTTCTTTGTATTTTCCACCGTTTTCATTATAATATGGCCCTCTACATTATGTTTTCCCCAATAAATCTCTACCATCGATCTTTTCAGATCGACGGCCCTAACTTGATCTTCTGCGTCGTTTCATCGACCGCCTCCTATTTGAACCCCACAAGCAAATCTCCACTGCTGGATGCTTTCATCCAACGGCTGCAACCTAACCACAAGCCTCCTAAGCAATTTTTACCAAATACGCAGGATTTCTTAATTATTTCTTGGTTTTATGTAGGTTTTCGAAGTCTTCAATTATTTTAAAGGAAAGGTGAAGGCCGAGGATGACGATCCCTCGAACCTTTATTCATAAAAAGGTATCCATCTGCAGGGTTCCATATCACGTTTCATCAATGCATCATGAGAACTGATGCCATAAGAACCCTCTACAGCAACTGCACATCAGCAAGACATAGCAACGATTAAATAAATCAAAGAGTATCAGTGTGAAAAGTCCCAACCACAGCAGAAACTGAAGAATTGAAGATTGTTTTCGCAATTTTAATGGATTATAGCCTAAATCGACTTTCAAATGCCTAATTCATTCAATTAAACATTGTTTAAAGAACAGAGTCAGAATATGGGCCTAATTAAGCCTAACACATAGATTTAAAACAGAACAAACAGTGATTAAAGAAAGACAAAGCAATTCAACAATAGCCTCCACTGCCACATTAGAGGCTAATTGATTCCTCACCAGCTACCAAGAGCCACCTGTAGCCTCAAATCATTCAAAGAGGCCGAGTTATGACCAGAACAGAGGATATCTGCCTTAATGCAGCTGAACAGTTATTTCAGCCAAAGGAACTTATTGCAAAATATCAACAGAGTTATTACAAAATGACACAGAGCCTTAAAGTCAACAAAATCTCCCCGACAAGCTTAATACTTAATGTAAAGCCAATTAATACAGGGAAATATCTGTAAACTTCTTCAATGAGCCCCTAAATGGCCAAGAAGCATTAAAAACGTATTAATTGAGCCTGTAGATCTTTTCTCTCTTTCGACCTCCTCATTCCTTCTATAAAATCTTCTTGAGGAACTCATTGTAAAGGGTTGGTTGATCACTAGTTGTAATACTAAAACTCTCTGAAATAATACAAAGTCTATAGAAGTTGAAGAAGAAATTGAAGTCTTGGAAGCCCTGATGATGTTGTTGCATGCTTGTTCTTGAGAAGGCTCTATCATTGGATCCATGAGCTTGGTTGTTGGTGAAGTATTCTGAATTGTTTAATGTTTTCCCCTGTTTTCATTTTGTTCCATAAATTCTTACTACAGTAGGATGAAAGTTTTAGGCTAAGAAATGACTCTTGGAAGCACCTTAGACCTGTTTATCCTTCATTGTTTTATGTTTTCTTTTGCTGAGGTATTTTAGAGTCTTTAATCTCTCGCTTTAGTCCTCATGCTTGTTTATTTCACTAATAATTCGAATAGTTGGTTTCAGCATGATTTATGGTTCTCCCTGCTTGTCTGCTGCCACTTAAAGGCTATTATTGAAGTCTCCCTTTGAAGTATCTTTGTTTACAGTGAGCCAAGGAGTTTTGTTCTGATCATGCCCTTTGTCCTTGCTTGAACAGTTTCCTTAAAGGTATTTATAGTTGTGATCATAGATGTATTTAGGTGTTCCCTCTTCTATGACCGTAATTATCAGTGAATCTTTTATGTTTTCTAAGTCATTTGAAATAAAATCTTTGAGGAAATAGGGTGTTCCCCGAATCTTAGATTTCATTTTAAAAGTTGTTTTGAAGTCATTGTTTGCTTAAAGTGTGGTTTATAGAATTCATGGTTAGCCCTGTCTATCAAATAACTCTTTATTGTTCAAGTTATGCTTTCAAATTCCCTTTGTTGAGAATTATTTCTCTTTTCTAAACCATTAATGTCCATCTCATTCATAAACTAAAGGATCCTGCGGCCAAGTTAGATTTTCCCTTTGATATCCCATATCCATTTATAAGTTTGTCATAACCTCTTTTTGACTCCATTGCCCAATGAGACTGACATTTCTCCTTTCTATCTATCTTTATTAGACCTTTATGTTCTGTTGTATCAATTCAACCAAACAAACACTTACACTTAATAACTAGTCTAAAACCAATACTCAAAGCACAAAAGATAAACCTTTGCAAAAAACAAATAATTTGAGAGATCCCTCTCTGAGAGCAGGAGGACTAGATCCTGTAACTCTAAAGATTGGTTCTAATGTTGCCTTGTCTTTTGATTTGCCAAACTATCAAAACACGGGAGACCAACACACCGCGTGGTACCGCACCAAAACCGGTGCGGATACCGTGAACACCGGTTGTGGTGCAGCTTGTAAATTTACAGGTAGCACTGCAAACCGGTGTGAGTTGAACGGCTCGAGCACACCACGCGACAATTTTTTTTTTTTAATGGTTAATTTTAAGGTTTTTTCAAATTCTAATCCGCTAAAGGGTTTAATTATGGAAAAACAAGAAAAATACCTGTACATTTACCCGTCGAGGAGGCATATTGGTTGTACAATTTGCAAAAGAAAATTTGTCCGATGTTTTATAAAATTCAAGCTGGAGGTTGGTGGCAATGCATAGCAGCAGTGCATGCAATAAGTGCACTGGGAGCACGGATGTCAGTGTGGCTCAAACAAGGATTACTTGCACATGTGCTTGAGAGCTCTGTAGCACTGAAAAAAATGAAAAATGTGGTTTTTTGGTTGTAATTTTTTTTCTATTTAACCCTGTTCCAGTGCGTGGGGTTTTTATTGGCATACCGATGCGTTTGCACTATGCCGCCTCGGGCGGTTTCTATTTTCGCATGCATTTAGGAGGCACCGGGGCGGCCTAGCGGTAACGCATCGGTGCTCTACAGTAATAAGACGCACTGGGCACGTTGTCCACTGAACCAATGATTTGTATAGTTTTTTGGCCGTAATTTTTTTTTTTAATCCCTTTTCCGGTGCATGGCATTAATGGCGCCCCGGTGCGTTTCAGTCATTCCGCACTGGGCGGTTTCTATTCCGCGCACTTTTTATCAGACACCGGGGTGGCTTAGTGGTAACGCACTGGTGCTCTACAGCAATATGACGCACCTGGAACGTTGTCCGATGAACCATTGATTTCTGTGGTTTTTTGGCCATAATTTTGTTTTTTTTAACCCTTTTCCGGTGCGCGGTATTACTGGAGCCCCGGTGTGTTTCAGTCATTCTGCATCGGGCAGTTTCTGTTCCGTGTGCTTTTTATGAGACACTGGGGCGGCTTAGAAGTAACACACCAGTGCTATGCAATAATAAGACACCCCGGGAACGTTGTCCAGTGAACCAATTATATGTGCAGCTTTTTGGGCGTAATTTTGTTTTTTTAACCCTTTTCTGGTGCGCGGAATTTATGGGGCCCTGGTGGGTTTCACTCATTCCGCCCCAAGCAGTTTCTATTCTGCGCGCTTTTTATGAGACACCGGTGTTGTTCCTTAATAAAAGGCACTGGGAGGGTGTGTCTGAAGCGCACGGTTTCCGATGTGCCAATGTTTTATGCGGTTTTTTTGCCCTTTTTTTTTTTTTAACCATCTGCAGGTGCGCGCGTTTTATGGACACCCAGGTGCATTTGTGCTATTCCACATCGGTGTGGAATTTATGTAAAGTATTGGTACTCTACAGAATTACAATGCACCGGGTGGGTGTGTACGGAGAGCACGGTGTCCGGTGTGCCAATTTTTTAATCGCACCGGTGCTATGTCGTCTTGAACGCACCGATGTGTTTTTTGGTGATAAGAGCACCGGACGAAATACATCCGCAAAAGCCTCCGCCCACCAACCTCCTCTAGGAACCTCCGCTAGAAACGAATGTCTGGGGTATTTTTATAAGGGGTTCCTCAAAAACATCCGCTAGAGGTTCTTTTCCTTGTAGTGACGGTTTCGGTTAGCTCCGAATTTTTTGTTAACCGTGGGATTTTGTGACATGTGCCCAACTGCCACAATTAAATTTTGTGGTTATTTCGGTGGTGATTTTTGAAAAATGCACCATTTTTGGCGGCATCCCCAGTTTATCTCCAATTAACTTGAGTACCCCAGATTTAGTGGAGTTTTCTTAGGGGGTGTTGATAGGAAAATCTATCCGGCCAACAACAGGGGATATCCCCGGTAAAAAGTCCCAACTAGACTCTCAACCGTTTGGAATGGGGATCCCGTCCAGGGTGTGGGTCCGACAACCACTTAATTCTCCTTTCCTTGGGTCTCAATAGAACTCAATGAACCTGCAGACACATGTTTATTCGGATGATACAAGACACATGATTGATGAATTAAATGAACATATAACACTATGCGTAGCAAGATGAATAATAAAGAAAGGGGGCCAAAGGAAATTTTGTAAACAGCATATCATTAGGGTCATGCTTGTATGTTGTTCTAACCACATAAGAAATATTTTTTTATGGCAAAACACCCTTCACTTCCTTAAATGGTGTCGGTGATAACATAAATGTTAGTAAATAAAGTTATTGACGTTCATTGAGAAAGCGCAAATAAACTTAGCATCATTAACACATGTTTAGAAAACTATAATGCATAAATGATGTCATTGGAAACACAGTTTCATTAATCAAAAGATGTTAGAAACTAAAAACAGAATACTCATAGTGTTCGTGCATTTACCAACATCAGATCCAACAATTGAATTAAAAAATGCTTGTATTCATGCTCCAAAATGTGTAGTCCCTCTATACAATGCTTTATAACTCTTTGAGTCCCAAAAAAAATATCCTTACAATCTTCCTGAAGTAAGTTTTTATAGACCAAAATCCTGCGCTTTGGGCTACCAGACTCTTCGCTTTCCTGACCGTTGGGCTGCCTTGCGACCTGAATGGAGGATGCGACTTGCGACTCATTTGGACAGTGCGACCTGCGACCCAGTTGCAAAGTGCGACCTGTGACCTATTTCCATCTGATCATGGCAATGTGGGTGTGATCACGAGGTCAGGGGCATCAACTTGTTGCTCTCTAAGAAATTTCTACCATGCGCGATAATCTGCAGCTACTAGGGAGATTAAGGGAACTTCTTCCCTTAATCGGTGCAGGCACTCCAAGGCATTAGGAATCAGAGTCTCTCTTTTGAGTGTGAAACGGTTGGCTAAAGAGGTTAGTTTAGTCTAAATCCAAACTGGTGTAACGATGAATTTACCCAAGTTCTCTTGCGATGCTGCAAGATCAGGAGTAGCAGCGACTTGTCTGATAGGTTGCAGAAATGTTTGAATCTCCTGATCCACTTGTCCCCATGTATTTTCCTTGCTCAATGCACCCAGAGATGGAATGTGGTGTAGTTCATGCATTGATTCGATGCCACTGATCAAATGCTCGTAGGCGGCCATTACCTTTTCTAGGTCTTTAGATAGCTTTTCCTTGGACTACATTTTAATACGAATCTAGACCTTGGAATCCTGGGTGTAAATCCAGTCTTTCTTGGGCAAGTTTTCTAGAGCCTGTGGGTACCGACCTGTCCATTCTATCATTCTGTCCAAAGCGGCAGAGGCCTCCTTCAGTTTCTCGCTCCTCTATTTTGTCTCTACTTGGGCTCTTATTAGGGGGGAGACTATTTGTTTTATAGCGAACATCTCCCCATAAACCTGCCTCATGATGACCTCCAGTACCTCCAACTCTCTTCGGAAGATGAGCGGTACTTCTTTAACAGGAGCAATTATGTCTTGAAGCAGTTGTATTTCCTCCTTTAACGTTGTATTTTCTTGCTCTGACCTTGCCTCCCTTTGTTCAGATTCTTGTAACTTGTTTTGTAGAGAAAGGATCTCTCTACTCATTCGGCTCACATTTTCATTTATGGCTATAGAAAAATCAATGCCGACTGATGCTATCATCACTGGGTTGGTCCTAGTATCTAGGACTATATATTTCTCTACCGTAGTTGTGATTGGGGCAGAAGGGTTTCGTGCTAGACATCTCCTTTTCTCCTGTCGGATCTTGAAGGACAACTGATCATAAGTGAACCTTGTAAGGTTAAATACCTCTTCTTCCTGTCCTCTGTAAGAGCTCGGCTCGGAGAGTGCAAAAAGTGTATTGATTACAGGCACTTCGATGGGCTGCAGCTCAGTTTCTACTTCTGTGACTGGAGGAGATGTCTCGATTTTCTTTGATCTTCGATCTTCCTCTTCTTTTCTTTTCCTTTCTTCCTCTTCTTTCTGAAGCCACTTCACTTGTGCCTTTTCTTGTTCAGCTTTCCACCTGCACTCTGCATCTGCCTTTTCCTGTTATGCTTTCCACCTGCGCTCTACTTCTTCTTTCTCCTGTTTTGTTTTCTGCCTGCGCTCTGCTTCTGCCGCTGCTTCCAGCTCTTCCTTTTTCTTGCGTTCGGCCTCCACCTGATCCAATTATTTTTTGAGTTGTCGTTCCGCCTCAGCCTCTGCCTCCTGTTTTTCCTTTCTTTTCCGGGCCTCTTCTGCCTGCTTCTTATTTTTCTCTGTCTTCGGGTTATTTTTACGCTTCTCTTCATCTTCTTTTTCCTTCTTCTCAGCTTCTCGCTGAGCCTTTGCTTCTTGCTCTTTCTATTGGGTAGTAGTGATTTGACCCATGTTGGTTCGAGGCTTCTTGGCCTGATAAGAAGAGGCGCCACCTAATTCACGGATTCTTTCCTCCAACGTGTGATCATTCGGATCTTCCTGATCGGACCATGCCCCCAGGGCAAGCTCCCTATCTGCGTTATACCAATTTATTTTCTCATCCTCATATGGGCATTCAGTATGTTGGTAGATCCATTTGAACTTAGCCCATTTACAGTGATCAGGGACTATCCTCTCCGGGTCATATGTCTGGTGATCCAACAGCCCCAGGTGGAAACCTCTCATTTCTTCTGCTTCTGCCTCTACCTCTCTGAAATCCTTGACTGTGTAGGCACTGATGGTGAGAGGCAGTGTACGCCACAACTTTTTCTTACCTTTATTCAGGACCTTAGAGAAACCGGAAGCATCTAATAACAAACTTCCTGAAGAAGCATCTTATCCGTAAAAAATTGGGGCATGGCATGGGGAGTCTTGAATGAACCAAAGACTCGAATAAAGGTATATTTAGCGAGTGGAAACCAATGTGCCACCTTGACTAACGTCTCCATGGCTCGCCAGGACATGCATGGAGTATCTTGACCTAACAATTTCCTGTAGAGTGCTGGGATGAAGAGCTGCGAGATTGACTCTATATCTTGCTTATACCTAGAGTCCCAAAATACCTTCATTTCTATATGAACTGGGCGCGCCTGCTCCGAATCCTAGTTGTGGGCCCATCCCTCAAAGTGGCATCGGGAACAAACAACATCCAATAAGTAGGAAGCCATGTAAAATTCAGAGGAATATCCCTCCTATGGTGCTAGTGCTGAGGATATGTTTGTCTGGAGAGACGCCATCGGCATGTTTTCCCAGTTGAAACGAGTGTCATGCGCAGTGACATAGTTCATAAAGGATACCCAAGTGCCACTAAAAGTGGTGGCATCGGGACAACCATATATCCTACAAAGCATAGCTACCACCAGCTTATATACCTTCCTAAGGCCCGCGACTGGATATTCTTGATCCTTCTTGACTTTGAACTTTTCAGGTTCCTCCCACCACCCCCTCAGGGTATCTTCTATGGCGACTGCATGGGTGGTGGCCCATTATTCTATGAAGTTTTGTTCTCGTTCCGGCAGCGCGTAGTAAAACTCAGCATTCAAGCCCTTTAGAGTCGCAAATGCTTTACCTTCATAGTCCTAAATTACCCATTTTTTGGGGTCGGTGTTTTGTATGATCCACTCAATGGACTCTGCGCATGGGAATATAGCAGGGTGGGCACCTGCATAGTGGAGCTTCGACCTTTTAACTTGTATATATACTTGTCGGTCGAGGAGGTCCTCTGGGAATTATGGCCGTGCAAATTCCTAGTATACTTGATACCAACTCATGTTGTCCCCTTTGGCGAATGTACATGAGGTACCCCTGTAGATCGGAGGCGGGGACATTGGTATATCCATTTCTATGTCTTCTATTTCTACGCTCTTTTCCTTCTTGCGGGCCGCCAGAGGTCCCATGTCGCTCGATTCTGAAGAGACGGGGACACACTCTAAGTCTGCTTCGAATTCACCTGTCATGTTCATAAAAGAATCCCAAGATAAGAAATATGCCATAATGATAAAAACCTAGGTACATCTTATTAACTTTCCCCAACTGAAAACACAAGAAAGGGCGATTTAGTGACTTGCGACTGGGTCATTGGGTCGCAAGGGTCGCGAGGTTTAAGCTTTCAAAAGGTAGCGACCTTGCGACCTTGCGACCAGGTCGCAAGGTCGCTCAGTCACAAATGTTTGGCAGTTCGAGGAGGGTGCGACTCTGCGACTTCTGACTGGGTCGCTGGGTCGCAAGGGTCGCAAACATCAGTTTGGAGTGCAGTTGCGACCTAGCGACTCAGCGACCGGGGTCGCAGGGTCGCATGAGTTGCGAAGTCGCAAAGATCGGAAGTCGCATTAGGGTTGGTCAGGGTTTTTAGCAAGCGATCCGGTCCTTTGCATTATTGCAATAAATTCCCTTTCAAATTTAAACAATGCAGGACTAAGTGGGAAATCAAAAACATGGAGGGGAAGTAGTTTTAGGAGAAAAAAAAATATCAAGGAGGCTGGATGAATTGTGATTACAGGGCTGTGCAAGGAGGAGGAGTGTTAGGGTATTTAGGGCATCTCAAGTCCTAAAGGATCAAAAGGAGGAATGGCGAATGGCTTAAAAAGGCTAAGGTAGAGGGAACAGGGCAACAAAAGTAAAAAATGGAAACAGTAGGAGGAAATGGAAACTTACCCGGCAAAATCGTGCTACAATTGGCATGTCAGAAGCGTTTTTTTACTCTCCGTCGCATGAACAAAATGCGACCTAGCGACCCTCCTATTTATAAAAGGGTCGCGCGTGCGAGCCATTAATGAGGTTGCTAGGTCGCAATGTTCAGTGTTTTAAGAGAGGTGCGACCTCGCGACCTGAAGGGTCGCGGGGTCGCAAGGTCTCAGGGTCGCGATCTTGAAAAATCCAAGAGATCTTCGACTTAGCGACTTAGCGACCCGAGAGGTCGCGAGGTCGCTAGGTCGCAGATTTGGGGAAAAAGAACCATTCTGCGACTCAGTGACTCTTAAATTTTCCTGAGAAAGACTAACTATTGATTTTGACTTAGCTTTTTCATTGCTCAGGGGTCCCAAAAAAATTTAGAGGGTGAATTTTTTGGAGGGTGTTGTAGAGGCTACAACAAATGGCGATTCACTAGTAGGGCCCCGAATCTCTACTGATGATTTACTTTTGCAGGGGGAGGGAGGGGCCTTAGCAGGTTGTTCCTTTCACCCTTAGGTCTCCATGATCTTGCCTTTCGTACCTTGCAAGGTTGCTTTTCCTGCTTGCCCGTTTAGGTGCTAGTTGACTGAGTTTTACTTCTGGTTTCCAGACCGGAAGGGTCAGAGCACTTCAGGGAATTTCAAGATCTGGTATGATTATTTCGTCCTCATTGTGTTGCTCCGCTGCCTGAGAACCTTGCGATCCCGACGGAGTCACTGCCTAGGAGTCACGGACGTTGCTCCGCTGCCAGCAAGCCTAGTCAGTACCCCGGCGAAGTCATCGCATCGCCTCTCTGCACAGTAATCCTTTCTTAATCCTTTACCCTTTATTGGTGTGCTACTGCACTTATTTTAAATGTGCCCAAGGAACTTATTTAGATGTGCTCATGGCACTTATTTGAGAGAGGCGATTTTTCCTGGGTGGATGAGGGATCCCGACTTATTTTACTTCTAAGAGGGGTTGTTCCTGGTCTATATGAGGACTTTGGGTTTTCCCGGATATCCTTGCATCACCCGCAGTTAGCCCTGTTCCCTTCCAGTCCAGTTGCCTCTTTAACCAACTTTCTTTTCACAGACACCTTTTCAAGCTTGCTAGGTGAGCCACCTGCACTTAGTAGCTCAGACTAGATCATGTATTACCTTTGGGTGTCGGTCACAGAAAAGCTCCTGCTATCTTTTGTGATTCTCAGGGGATACTTATCATCAACACAGATCTTGGTGTATTATGCCAATTTGTGTGACTTCTACAATGCCTTCCACTTTATTGAAGTCCTTAGAAGGACGCCTACAAAATGAAAACTAAAACAGAAAACAATAAACTATGGTACAGGGGTATGGAAGGCCCTATTAGGGCTATTAAGTGAATTAATGCTTGAGGTCATGCCCATTTACCAGGAGGACCTCGATTCTTCCCTCTAGATTTTGCAGTCTAAAAGTGTGGGGACCTAGCTTCTCTTTAATCTGGAATGAACCTATCCAAAAGGCTTGGAATTTGGAATGTTTCCCTTTCTCTTCGTGAGCTTTATCCCATTTAAGAACAACGTCTCCTACTTCGAAAATTTTACTCCCTGTGGACCTTTTATCAAACCATCTCTTAATCCAAATTTGGTGGATGGCGAATTTTTCCCGGGCCTTTTGCCTTTCCTCTTCCTATTTGAGTAATATGTTGATTCGGGCTTGCAAGGTGGGGCATGGGGTACCGTGGCTTTCTTGGGACAACCGGAGGGCAGGGAGAGATAGGTGGGGAGGGAGGACGGCCTCTTTTCCATATACAATAAAATACGGGGAGGTGCCGAGCAAAGATTTGGGTGTGACTTGGTTAGCCCAAAGGGCGTTATGGAGGGCATTATGCCAGTTTCGTTGGTGGGACAACAGAGTCTTTTTGATGATGCAGATAAGTTTTTTATTAGTCGACTCGGCTAACCCATTTCCTTGGGGGTAATAATTTGCAGAGTGTTTAAGTACAATACCATTTTCCAAAGAAAAATCATATAACTTGAAAGACGAAAAATAAGTTGCATTTTCAAAAACAAGAGAGGTTGGAATGCCAAACCTGGTTATGATAGAATGAGTGACAAACTCTATTACCTCTTGATCATTGTTTTGGCATAATGGTATCGCTTCAACCCACCTGGTGAAGTATTCGGTAGCGGTGAGGATATACCGGTGTTTCTTGGAGGAGTGCGATAGAATTTCCCCAATCGCGTCCAACCCCCATTGTTGAAAAGGTTCCTCTACTGCCATTGACTGTAATGGAGCAGCTGGCCTTGTTTCCTGATTGGTGAATTTCTGACATTGGATACACTTCCGGACATACGCGTGAGCATCCTTGAAGAGGTTTGGCCAATAGTAGCTAGCGCGCATTATTTTGTGGGCAGTGGTATTGCCTGCAAAATTTCCTCCGGCTGGCCCATTGTGTAGTTCGGTCAAGACACCCTGTGCTTCATCATGTTCTAGGCAATGCAGTATAACTCCATCGTAATGTTTCTTGAAAATTTTTCCTTGTATTAATTGGTAGGATGCAGCCTTCAGCCTTATCGCGCATTTCTGCCATGCAGTCAAAATAGGGTCCATTACACCATGGGCCAAATATTTCAAAATATCGGAGTACCAAGAAAATTTTCTCTACTGAGGTGCATGGTCAATCTGATACATGTCGATTTCTTGTTCTCAGCATTCGTATTCAACCTCGTGTGAGCTTGCAGCCTCCGCGGCCATTTGACAGAGTCCTTGCCCTTTGACAGTATGTGTCGGTTTGAACTCCAGTTCATACTCTTGGAGACAGACCATCCAGTTTCCTCATCTCTCGCCCAGCTCTTGCTGCACGAAAAGTGAGCGAACAGCTGGGTGGGGAACGAATACTGTGACATGGTTTTTCAAGATGTATGGTCGGAAATGTTTGACCGCTTTGTATACTGTGTAAGCCTGCTTGTCAATCTCGGGGTAATTCAGTTTAGCGCCTTACAACCCAGTACTCATGAATTATATGAGTTTTTCATCATTTTTAGCGTCTTTCTGTGTGAGGACAGCTGCAAGTGATGAATCTAAGACAAAGGTATACAAGATGAAACCTCTGCTGAAGTCTGGACTTTGGAGAGATGGTGCTTCTGCGATGGACTGCTTGATTTTATTGAAAGCTTCCTTCTCAAGTGGATTCCATTTGAAACTCGCATTATTTTTAATCGTCCCCTGCAAAGGCCTAACTATTTGGGCAAAATCTGATATGAATTTCCGCACAAAATTGATTTTCCCCAGGAAAGATTGCATGGCCCTTTTGCTACTAGGAGGTGGAATCTGGGCGATGACCTTCGCTCAACTCGGGATCTACAACTATACCATTCTTGGTTATGATATGGCCCAGAAAATTCCCCTCTGACACATCGAAGACACTCTTTTTTGGATTGAGCGAGATCCCATACTTCCTGCATCTTTCAAAAATCTGCCTGAGGTGATGTAAGTGATCACCTCGGTGTTTCGAAAACATGATGATGTTGTCCAAATATACTTCCACGCTTTTTCCTATTAGACCTCAGAAAGCTACATCCATGGCCCATTGGAAAGTTTCCCTAGCATTTAACAATCCGAAGGGCATGCGCCTGAAAACGAAAGTTCCCCACTTAGTCCGGAACGTAGTTTTTAATCTGTCGGGTTCAGCAACTAGCACTTGGTTATACCTGGAAAAACCATCCAACAGGGAGAAAATATATGATCTGGACACAGATTGCAATATCTATTTCATAGGGGGAACCGGGTAGTTATCTTTGTCTGAGGCCCTGTTCAGATTTCAAAAATCCACGCACAAACGGATCTCACCGGATTTTTCCGTACCGGGACCAGATTTGATACCCAAGTGGAGTGCCGAACTTTGAAGATGATGTGTGCATCCAAAAGCTTCTTAAGTTCTTTCTAAATCATAGTTTCAAGTGTAGTATGGAATTTTCTTAGCTTTTGCTGGAAAGGTTTCACTCCTTCCTTAATAGGGATCACATGCTGAATAATTCGAGTGTCATAAGTGCGCAGTTTGTCATACGTCCAAGAGAAAATGTCTCGATATTTCTGGAATAGTTGGGTGAAAGCCTGCTTCTCTTAATCAGAACAATCCTTCCCGAGGTTGACGAACTTCGGATCCTCATCCATTCCTAGGTTCACCTGTCGATGTGCCAGAGTGGAACTTTGTATTTTAGTATTGGGGGGGCCGCGGAAACAATTCTGCAGATCAAACAATTTTTCAAGCGACACTATTCCCTTGGGCATAGGGTTTTCCTTGTGTTTCTCTTGTTCTTCCTGCAAGGCTTGCTCATGGTTCGCTTCTTCTATCACTGCGTCTTTGAACACCTCGATGCTGAGCATGAATTCAAGTATTTTTTGGTCATCGTCAAAGACATGTAAGTTAGTGATGTTATCTGGCACAGATGGTTTATACACTATTTCAATAGAAAAACCATCCCTCAGAGGGGTGAACCTAACAGCAGCGTTAGCCAGAGTATCAGCTGCCGCATTATGCATTCTTAGCACAGATTTAATACCAAACGCATCGAAAGCATAAATTAGACGCCATACCTCTTGTTGGTAAGCCTTTAAGTGAGGAGACAAGCAATGGATGGTATTGCGTACCTGATGAGTGATGATCTCGGAATCTCAAATAACCTTTAAGCATCTCACCTTTAGGTCCAACACATTTTTGAGTCTGAGGACCAAGGCCTCATATTCGGCGATATTGTTGGTGCACTGAAATTATAGCCGACATGAAATCAAAAACTTGTTCTTTCGGGGGTCCACTAGGATGCAGCCCGCGTCGGCTCCATCATGAGTCTTGGAGCCATCATAATACAAGGTCCATACATAATCTTTTGGTTTCTCTGGAGCTGTGGGTTGGGGAGAGATTTCAGTTTGGTTTATGATAAGAACATCTTGGTCTTCAGTGACGGGCGTTAGCTCTGATTGGACTTCTGGGCTTACTGGGGATTGAGGGGGGTGGCAACATCCGAAGATGGCCTCTAAGAAACACATGCCGAGCTCTTCTTGGGCAAAGCTGATAGTTTCATTGGTAGCATCCAAGTCAGTCACAGTATGTTTCATATAAGGTTCACTCTCAACTCTAATTTGGTTGTTTCGACCTTTGTAGGGAAGCCACAGGTGGGACCAATCGGTAGCTTGCTGGTCCAGTCCCTGCTTAGCAAGAGACTGTAGGCTTCCAGGATGTCTGCGAATACTATATCTATACACTGGTGAACTCTGGATTCGGAGGACAGGGGGATGATGACATTATTTAGTTCACCTACAGCAGGCACTTGCGATCTATCAAGCTGAATAATCATAGCATCATTTTTCTTCGGGCGAATGTTTAACTTTTTACAAACAGATAGGGGCATGACATTTGTGGATGCACTGGAGTCAACCAGGCAGTTGTGGATGTTGAAGTTAAATATTTCAAAAGACAAGAGAAATGGGGGAGTGGATCCCCTAGCGTTCGCATTTACGGTGTTCACAATATATTGGAGGCTTGGACTAGCTTGGGCAGATGTGTTGCTCATAGGTTTGGTTGTTGAGGCGTTGGCAAAGGCTTTGAGAATAAGCTCTCATTGGTTTGTAATGCGAGCAAGATCATAAAGGGAGATGTTGGCCCTAGTTTTCTTCATGTCCTCAGCAATGTTGTAACCAGAGTCAGAGTGTGGACTAGTCTCGGTGGGGGTTTTGGGCGATCCTACTGGGGATTTTCTCTTTTGGTTTACTCAGGTGTTGGTAGGAGTGGACTTCTTAGGAATAACAGCTTGGTGCTCCTTCCTTGGGGGTAGGATTTTCCTTAAGAAGGCCCTCTTCTTCTCTTCGAAGGACTGTTCAAGGACCGGTCCTTTGCTCCTTAGGCTATAGTTTTGCACGGGCTTGGCTTTAGGATCGTCGGCCACATTAATGTCGGTGATGGTATGGGTGTTTTCTCCGCGAATCACATCGAACGCCAAGATGGCGGACCCTAGTTCTTCATCTGGGGGCAGATCTTCTTCATTATCAGAGATATCATCTTTGCCTGTGTACCCTGGGGTTTGGTCATCTAGGATTTGATTAACTACCGCAGTCATGCTGCCAATCCATTGGGGGTATGTCTTCTCTGAGTGGGCGGCCTGGTGGAAAGAATAAAAATTATCTTTTCTTATTTCTTCCACATTAAGAACAGCGTTCGTGTTTGATGGAGGTCAGCCGGTTGTGGGGGGATTCTTTCTGAAAAAGGATTTTGTGTCTTTTTTCCAGTAGCGGATTCGATGCCCTTTCTCTTTAGATCAGAGACTTCATTGGTTAATAACTTAAGGGTCTTTGCTATACCTTCGAAGTCAAAAGTATCTTTGTCCTTATCCCCGGTTTTTGAGTGTGGAAGACTGGTTCTTCTTCGAGGTGGGTTTGTGATCGTCTCGTCCTTCATGGTCTATGACCCCTATGGAAAGTATGTCCTTTTCTACGACAAGGGCGGTGATGTAGTTTGCTGCAAGGGTAGCCCTAGCCTCACATTTTAAGAATACAGCGATGTCCCTGGGAAAAGCCTTCGTGTAGTAGTCTATGGTGATGGAGTCATCCAATTCCAAGTTGGGGGGAAATTTGTTCAATATGGTGGAAAAATGCTGATTAAAATCTCTGACCTTCTCTTTCTTTTGGAATTTGATGGTACTTAACTCTGTGAGGAGCATGGAGGGGGTTTTATCCTCCAAAAACCTTTTTAAGAAAATGCAACGGAATTGGTCCCATGACGTTATGGAGGCACTTGGGAGAGAGCGATACCAGGTGGCCGTTTTGTTCTCCAAGGTGTGGGGAAAAATATGGTAGGCAACATAATATGTTTGAACCCTCATAATTTGCAGTGAAAGGTAGAAGTTGCTTATGTGGTCTTCGTCCAGCGTGCCTTTCTCAGGATCAAACTTGGGAAGGTGTTTTTCAGGGTGTCTAGGCATGTCATGGAGGGGGCCCAAGAGATCTAATGGATATTGAGCCATCCAAGCAAGCGGTTTCACTCACCTAGCATGTTCATGGTGCCTGATTTCAGATTCAGATTCACTTCCTGCACCTGACGGGGATGCTTCCCCTTCATGGTGAGAGTGCTCGTCTTGACGTCCCTCGCAGTTTGCCATATTTCTAAGGTATCTCCAATTGTAGATAGGAGGCCTATTTTGGTTTTGATGGCGGTGGGCGACATGGCGACCTTGGCCACGTCCTCTGTCTCCCTGACCTCTATTCCCTCGGCCTCTATTTCCCTCACCTCCTCCTAGTGGACAGTGGACCTGGTTGTTGTTATTTTGGGTCTGGTCGGGCTGAGGGCCAGGATGGGGTTCATCTATGTCGGGATCTTCCTATTCTACTCCTTGGGGCTCTAAAATAGGTTCATTGTTCTCAACAGCCATTGCGAGGTCTTCAACCATCAAATTTATCAATTGGGGTAGGGAATTTACAAGGGCACCGTTGCGAGTGAGGTTGGCAGCAGGGATCCTAGTATGGGTTAGAAAACTCATGACTGGAGTGAATTGCAAATCTATGATGAGGTTGCGAGCAACTGGGTGCAGAACTCTTAACTGATCCCTCGTAACCTCATAATAAGGAGCTTCCTCCCCTTGGACATCTTCCAAAGGGGGAGGACCAGTGTCATCGTGTATGGCCTCCCCTTGGGGAGTTTGTGACGGAATATTACTCATGTGCTGGGAGGCTGCCATTCGGCCCTCCTTCTAGTGCCAATTCTGTTGACGGCAAAATTTATCCAACCAACAGCAGGGGATCTCCCCGGTAAAAAGTCCCAACTAGACTCTCAACCGTTTGGAATGGGGATCCCGTCCGGGGTGTGGGTCCGGCAACCGCTCAGTTCTCCTTTCCTTGGGTCTCAATAGAGCTCATTGAACCTGCAGACACACAGTTATTCGGATGATACAAAACACATGATTGATGAATTAAATGAACATATAACACTATGTGTAGCAAGATGAATAATAAAGCATGGGGGCCAAAGGAAATGTTGTCAACAGCATATCATTAGGGTCATGCTTGTATGTTGTTCTAACCACAGAAGAAACAATTCTTTATGGCAGAACACCCTTCACTTCCTTAAATGGTGTCAGTGATAACATAAATGTCAGTAAATAAAGTTATTGACGTTCATTGAGAAAGCGAAAATAAACTTAGCATCATTAACACATGTTTAGAAAACTATAATGCATAAATGATGTCATTGGAAACACAGTTTCATTAATCAAAAGATGTTAGAAATTAAAACAGAATACTCATAGTGTTCATGCATTTACCAACATCAGATCCAACAATGGAATTAAAAAATGCTTGTATTCATGCTCCAAAATGTGTAGTCCCTCTATACAACGCTTTATAACTCTTTGAGTCCTAAACAAGAGATCCTTACAATCTTCCTGAAGGAAGTTTTTATAGACCAAAATCTTGCCCTTTGGGCTACCAGACTCTTTGCTTTCCTGACCATTGGGCTGCCTTGCAACCTGAATGGAGGATGTGACTTGCGACTCATTTGGACAGAGCGACCTGCGACCCAGTTTCAAAGTGCGACCTGTGACCTATTGCCATCTGATCATGAGAATGTGCATGTGATCACGAGGTCAGGGGCATCAACTTGTTGCTCTCTGAGAAAGTTCTACCATGCGCGATAATCTACAGCTACTGGGGAGATTAAGGGAACTTCTTCCCTTAACCGGTGCAGGCACTCCAAGGAATTTGGAATCAGATTTTAGTGTGACCTGGTTGGCTAAAGAGGCCAGTTTAGTGTAAATCCAAATTGGTGTAACGATGAATTTACCCAAGTTCTCTTGCGATGCTGCAAGATCGGGAGTAGCAGCGGCTTGTCTCATAGGTTGCAGAAATGTTTGAATCTCCTTATCCACTTGTCCCCATATCTTTTCCTCGCTCAATGCACCCAGAGATGGAATGTGGTGTAGTTCATGCATTGATTTGATGCCACTAATCAAATGCTCGTAGGCGGCCATTACCTTTTCTAAGTCTTTGGATAGCTTTTCCTTGGACTACATTTTAATACGAATCTGGACCTTGGCATCCTGGGTGTGAATCCAGTCTCTCTTGGGCAAGTTTTCTGGAGCCTGTGGGTACCGACCTATCCATTCTATCATTCTGTCCAAAGCGGCAGAGGCCTCCTTCAGTTGCTCGCTCCTCTGCTTTGTCTCTACTTGGGCTCTTAGTAGGGGGGCGACTGTTTGTTTTATAGTGAATATCTCCCCATAAACCTGCCTCATGGTGACCTCCAGTACCTCCAACTCTCCTCGGACAGTGAGCGGTACTTCGTTAACAGGAGAAATTTTGTCTTGAAGTTGTTGAATTTCCTCCTTTAACATTGTCTTTTCTTTCTCTACCCTTGCCTCCCTTTGTTCAGATTCTTGTAACTTGTTTTGTAGGGAAAGGATCTCTCTACTCATTCGGCTCACATTTTCCTCTGTGGCTGCAGCAAAATCAGTGCCGGCCGATGCTATCATCACTGGTTTGGTCCTAGTATCTAGGACTATATCTTTCTCTGTCGTGGTTGTGATTGGGGCAGAAGGGTTTCGTGCCAGAAATCTCTTTTTCTCCCGTTAGATCTTGAAGGAGAACTGATCATAAGTGAGCCTTGTAAGGTTAAATACCTCTTCTTCCTGTCCTTCATAAGAGCTCGGCTCGGAGAGTGCAAAACGCGTATCGATTACAGGCACTTCGATGGGCTGCAGCTCAGTTTGTACTTCTATGACTGGAGGAGATGTCTCGATGTTCTTTGATCTTCGATCTTCCTCTTCTTTTCTTTTCCTTTCTTCCTCTTCTTTCTAAAGCCACTCTGCTTCTGCCTTTTCTTTTTCAAATTTTCGCCTGTGCTTTGCCTCTGCCTTTTCCTATTCTGATTTCCTCTTGCGCTCTGCTTCTGCTTTCTCCTATTCTATTTTCTGCCTGTGCTCTGCTTCTGTTGCTGCTTCATGTTCTTCCTTTTTCTTGCGTTCGGCCTCCACCTGATCTAATTATTTTTTGAGCAGTCGTTCTGCCTCAGCCTCTGCCTCCTGTTCTTCCTTTATTTTTCGGGCCTCTTCTGCATGCTTCTTCTTTTGCTCTGTCTTCAGGTTCTTTTTATGCTTCTCTTCATCTTATTTTTCCTTCTTCTCATCTTCCCGCTGAGCCTTTGCTTCTTGCTCTTTCTGTTGGGTAGTAGTGTTGTTACCCGTGTTGGTTCAATGCTTCTTAGCCTAAGAAGAAGAGGTGCCTCCTAATTCACAGATTCTTTCCTCCAACGTGTGATCATCCCGATCTTCCTGATCGGACCATGCCCCTGGGGCAAGTTCCCTATCCGCGTTATACCAGTTTCTTTTCTCATCCTCATGTGGGCGTTCAGTATGTTGGTAGCTCCATTTGAACTTAGCCCATTTATAGTGATCAGGGACTATCCTCTCCGGGTCATATGTCTAGTGATCCAATGGCCCCAGGTGGAAACCTCTCATTTCTTCTGCTTCTACCTCTACCTCTCTGAAATCCTTGACCGTGTAGGCACTGATGGTGAGAGGAAGTGTAGGCCATGGCTTTTTCTTACCTTTAGTCAAGACCTTAGAGAAACCGGACGTCATCTGATAACAAACTTCCTGAAGAAGCATCTTATCCGTAACAAATCGGGGCATGGCATGGGACATCTTGAATGAACCAAAGACTCGAATAAAGGTATATTCTGCGAGTGGAAACCAATGTGCCACCTTGACTAACGTCTCCATGGCTTGCCAGGACATGCATGGAGTATCTTGACCGAAAAATTTCCTATAGAGTGCCGGGATGAAGAGTTGCGAGATTGACTCTATATCTTGCTTATACCTAGAGTCCCAAAACACCTTCATTTCTATATGAACTAGGCGTGCCTACTCTGGAACCCAGTTGTTTTCCCATCCCTCAAAGTGGCACCGGGAACAAAAAACATCCAATAATTAGGAATCCATGTAAAATTCAGAGGAATATCCCTCCTCTGGTGCTAGCGCTGAGGATATGTTTGTCTGCAGAGACGCCATCAGCATGTTGGCCCAGTTGAAACGAGTGTCGTGCACAGTGGCATGCTTTATCAGGGATACCCAAGTGCCACTAAAAGTGGTGGCATCGGGACGACCGTATATCCTACAAAGCATCGTTGCCACTAGCTTATATACCTTCCTAAGGCACGTGACTGGATATTCCTGATCCTTCTTGACTTTGAACTTTTTGGGTTCCTCCCACGTCCCCCTCAGGGTATCTGCTATGGAAACTACATGGGTGGTGGCCCATTCTTCTGTGAAGGTCTGTTCTCATTCCGACAGCACGTAGTAAAACTCAGCTTTCGAGCCCTTTAGAGTCGCAAATGCTTTACCTTCATAGTCCCGAATTACCCATTTTTTGGGGTCGGTGTTTTGTATGATCCACTCAATGATCTCCGCGCATGTGAATATAGCAGGGTGGGCACCTGCATAGTGGAGCTTCAACCTTTTAACTTGTATATATACTTTTCGGTCGGGGAGGTCCTCTGGGAATTCTAGTTGGGAAAATTCCTAGTATACTTGATACCAACTCATGTTGTCCCCTTTGGCGAATGTACACGAGGTATCCCTGTAGATCGGAGGTGAGGACATTGGTATATCCATTTCTATGTCTTCTATTTCTAGGCTCTTGTTCTTCTTGCAAGCCACCGGAGGTCCCATGTCGCTCGAGTCTGAAGAGATGGGGACACACTCTAAGTCTGCTTCGAATTCACCTATCATGTTCATAAAAGAATCCCAGGATAAGAAAGATGCCATAATGGTAAAAACCTAGGTACAGCTTATTAAATTTCCCCAACTAAAAACACAGGAAAGGGCGAGTTAGCGACTTGCGACTGGGTCGCTGGGTCGCAAGGGTCACGAGGTTTAAGCTTTCAGAAGGGAGCGACCTTGCGACCATGTCGCAAGGTCGCTGGGTCACAAATTTTTGGCAGTTTGAGGAGGGTGCGACTTGCGAACGGGTTGCTAGGTCGCAAGGGTTGCAAACATAAATTTGGAGTGCAGCTGAAAAATGGCAACTCAGCGACCGGGGTCGTAGGTTCGCATGAGTCGCAAAGTCGCAAAGTTCGGAAGTCGCATTAGGGTTGGCCGGGGTTTTTAGCAAGCGACGCGGTCCTTTGCATTATTGCAATAAATTCCCTTTCAACTTTAAACAATGCAGGACTAAGTGGGAAATCAAAAACATGGAGGGGAAGCAGTTTTAGGAGAAAAGCAAATATCAAGGAGGCTAGATGAATTGTGATTACAGGGTTGTGCAAGTAGGAGGAGTGTTAGGGTAGTTAGGGCATCTCAAGTCGTAAAGGATCAAAAGGAGGAATGGTGGATGGCTTAAAAAGGCTAAGGTAGAGGTAACAGGGCAGAAAAAGTAAAAAATGGAAACAGCAGGAGGAAATGGCAACTTACCTGGGAAAATTTCACTCCAGTTGGCCTGTCAGAAGCGTTTTTTTACTCTCCGTCGCATGAACAAAATGCGACCTAGCGACCCTCCTATTTATAAAAGGGTCGCGCGTGCGAGCCATTTATGAGGTCGCTAGGTCGCAATGTTTCCTGTTTTAAGAGAGGTACGACCTCGCCACCTGAAGGGTCGCGGGGTCGCGATCTTGAAAAATCCAAGAGATCTGCGACTTAGCGACTTAGCGACCCGAGAGGTCGCGGGGTCGCTAGGTCGCAGATTTGGGGAAAAAGAACCATTCTGCGACTCAATGACTCTTAAATTTTCCTGAGAAAGACTAAATACTGATTTTGACTTAGATTTTTTGATGCTCAGGGGCTCCCAAAAAATTTTAGAGGGTGAATTTTTTGGAGGGTGTTGTAGAGGCTACAACAGGGGGTCACTGGACAAATTTTTTTATGATCTATCTTGAGCAGGATTCGATCATTCTTGGAGTGTGAATAGTCAATTTAGAATTTCTTGGACATTCCAGACTTATTGGTGAGGTTTTAAAGCAATCAGAGGACCTATGAGCATGAGTTTGCTTTAGAAAAGTTCTAGGGGCCACTAGGGGCTAGCATCAGAATGAGGCCTAACCAGGGAAGCTAGAGGCATTTATCAGGAAACCAATAGTAATTTTTGGATTTTTTAGACATTATAGAACTAATGGTGATGTTTTCAGAGCTAGTAGAGGACTTATGAAGGCCGAGATGCTTTAGAGAAGTTCCAAGGTCCACCAGGTGCCAGCACGAGAATGAGCCTATCCAGAGCAGCCAGTAACCATTCTCAGCAAAACAGTAGTCTATTCTGACTATTTTGTGCCTTTTGAATCCAATGGAAGGATTTTCATAAGCTTTTGAATTTTTCTGAAGGCCGATATGCTTCAGATAATTTTTCAATGAGCCGAGAGCTAAGGGGTGCCACCAGGAGTTGGAAGCGTAACCAGAGCAGCCACAGGTATTTTTCAAAAATTGAATAGTATATTCTGACTATTTTGGACATTTTGAATCCATTAAAGGGATTTTCAAAGCCATTTTGAGACTTCTAAAGGTCAAGAAGCCACAAGGAAGTTTCGGGTAGCTTAGGGCCAACAGTGGATGGAGGCTTAAATTGGGGAGCCAGAGCTCATTTTGAGCAAATGATCAGTCTATTTTGGATGTATGATATGTGCTGGAGATAGTAGAAAAGGTTTTAGGGATAGAAAAGGATTTCTTAAGGAGTTATTTCCACAGAGAAGGTCAGGGAAGCTTAAGGGCACTAACAGAAGAGGTCAAGTCTAAGGGAGTCGAGATCCATTTCTAGAGAGATAGTAGCCATTCCAGGGGTATGATGGTATTCTAAACCCAATGGTACAGTAAAAATAACCATTGGAGTTGAGTTAGTAACTTGTAAAATAAATTTTCCATCATAATTCCAAAGATCCAAGTCAGTTGACAATGGCTCAAGTAGACGTATCCCACGACATACGGGTGAACTCCTTTATTAAATTTTTTGTTATGTGTTGAAGCTTATTTGTTGCACTTTATGGTTGTTGTACATGCTTAATATCAGAAAAAAAATAGTGTAATTCCTCACACTTAAATCATTAAAACAGTTTAAAACTCATACACCTGTTTCAAGTATTCAATTCTGCATTATCAAGTATAAGCAAGGTATTAATTTGTTTAACTGAGTGGGAGGTGCTTGCATAGCATAACAAGTCAGCCACCCATTTCAAATCAATCAAGGAACAATATTATCATGTGGGAGCTATGAGGACAATTACATACAATGGACTACATTGTGGAAATAAAGGGATCAATATGTGCATGAGTTGACGAATCTGTTCCATACACTACGCACAAAGTTGGGTATCAAATATTCAGAGAAACATTTGGTGTTGAAGTATCGCAGTTGTCTCCACAATAAATTCAGGAGGAAATGGTGTTCCTCGACATCTCCTCGCTTGGTACAGCATACCGGTATGCTTCCAAGATTGAGTAAAAATTCAAACAAAATAAGCAATACTTTGGATCTGCGAATCAAAATCAAGGGAAAGGTGCCCCCAAACCGCAAAACAAAGGACAAATCTAGGGCATGGTGGCCCAATATAACCTACTGAATCCGAAAGCAAAAAAAAACATTGTGAAGCTAAAGTAGGACATGGGAAAGTGGTGTGAGTTCCATAAGAGCTCCACTCACAACACAAGTGAGTGTCGGGAAAATAAATCACTGGTGGCAGAGATGAGGACTCCTGAATCAGATGCATGCTCTGACTTTGATTAGAACCTGACAAGGGGAATTAAAAAGGGAAGAAGATTATGTATGCGGAGCCCAACGTCATCGTTGCCACTGCAAATATCCAGAAGGACGAACCGAAAGATCCAAAGGAGGAAAAGTGTCTCTTCCACTACCATATGTGGGTTAAGGGTATCCCGCTACAATTCATTGTCGACAGTGGGAGCCAAAAAACCTCATTTCAGTAAAGGTCATGAAGTGGTCAGGCTTTCCAACTAGAGCACACCCACATCCATACACCATCGGGTGGCTTCACCAAGGACGGGATCTCTGTGTCAGCCAGCAGTGTCGCCTTCCCTACAACATCAACCCTTCACGGATGAGGTATTATGTGACATTTCTCCTCTTGATGTTTTTGATGTATTATTAGGCCAACCATACTTATGGAATCGACATGTTGTGTGTGAGTCTCGACCTTGTGTTATTATTGTTACTTTGGGAAATAAGTTGTACAAGATACCAGAGGTACCACCACCTGTGACTATCTCTTTGGTTACTGCAAAACAATGCAATAAGCTCATTTCCAAAACCGGGAAATTTGTTTTTTTGATGATCCGCCCCCAGGGCAAGAATAATATTATGGCCACGACCTCCAGACGGGGCACCTCTACATGACAATAAAAAATGGACAAGGTCGTGGAGGAGTAAGGGGAAATCTTCACCTCACCCATAGGGGTGACTCTACACTGTCAAGTCAAGCACCCCATCGATCTAACCCTAGGCGCACAGCTGCCCAATGGACCGATCTATCGGCGCTCTATTCTAGAGAACGATGAAATCAAGAGGTAGATTTTGGAGCTGTTGCAGAAAGGTCACATCTGGTCGAGTTCATCGCCCTGTGGGAGCTCGATCGTGTTGGTGCAGAAGAAGGATGGGACTTGGAGACTCTGTATTGACTATCAGGTGTTGAACAAGATCACTGTCTGGAATAGGTACCCAATCCCACAGATTGATGACCTTTTAGATCAACTCAAAGGGGCGAAATATTTCAGCAAGATCGACTTGATGTTTGAGTATCACCAGACACCAATCAAACCCTCTGATGTGTGGAAGAGTGCCTTCAAAGCCAAGGAGGGCCTTTTCGAATGGTTGGTCATGCCTTTCAGTTTGATGAATGCTCCCAAAACCTTCATGAGGCTGATGGATGACATCTTGTGGCCATTCACCAACTCATTTGTAATAGTGTACTTGGATGGCATCCCTATCTTCAACCAAACTTGGGAAGAGAAATATAGAAATTATACAAGATGCATGTGTATTACCAGACTCCCCTCATCTCACAAATTAATCCTATGTTAAATACATAATCCTTCCACTTAATTCTTTGCGGAAATTAAATCGCCAATTGCAAACACATATGAAGAAAATAAATCGCACATAACAAGAATGTTTTAACTGGAAATATAAAAGCTAAAAACCCCAACTATCATATATTATGTATATCAGTGGAACATGTAAAAATATCATACAAATCTTAGTACATCAAGCTCTCGGTACAATCAATAACTGTCACACACTGTCATGCAGAAATTTGCATATCTATGCACCAATTTCTTGCCTCCTGACAGCCTGCCTCCACTGCGCAATCCCTGGTGAAGAAGATCCCTGAATGAATTCAATATTTCCTTTCCTTTACTACGTAATCCTCATTGGAAACTCCAATGTTTGTGTAGATGCATTGAATGCATCACTATAGTCACAACAGATAGTCCATCTCACCCTTTCACCTATCTCTCCACCGGGTCTCCACTGGAAATGACAGGCAAGTAGTTAAATTTTGTATTTGTTCAGTTGCAAGTGAGTCTCTAGTTGTGAATTAATTAAATAATTAATTCACTGAACTCTCACTAGTGTATCTTTAGTTAGAACTAGATACAACTAGCACAACTGAGTTTAACTCACTTAACTGAGTTAAAATAAATAACAACTCACATAACTACTCTTCCAACTCTGTCACAACTTGCCACTATCAGTTATAACTGAGTCCTCCATGCATGAGTCACCAACCACCCTATGAATTGCATAATTCCTTCAGCCCACTGATGTGCCACACATGTTCATCGAAATAAAGTGGTCCAATAGAATAAGTTGATATTTAGAGTTTGATTATTATTAAGGGCTAATAATAAGCGACATGCATCTATTTTTAGATTAGTGATCTATAAATAGACTTCGCCCAATCTTCTAAAAATAGAAATTCATCCAAAGATAGAATTTGCTCAACCATCTAGAATCAGCATCCTGCTAACTTTAGAATATGCTCACCATTCTAAAAATAGACATACACCTAAAAATAGCCTGTGGGCCCCACTTAATGAAGGTGCTTAATTTTCACTAAGCTCATCATCTTGTTGAATCTCAACACTCCCTCTTAACAATATAGGGATTATCCTTCACCCCAATCTTGTCTCCGATGGTATTCGAATTTTCTCCTAGTGAGCACCTTCATCGGAATATCTGCATCTTGATCTTCCGTAGGAATGTACTGAAGCAACATGATCTTCCACTACACACAATCTCTGATATGATGATATCGGATATCTATATGCTTAGATCTATCATGAAACACATGATTAATCGAGATTTTAATGCATCTCTAATTATCACAATGAATCACTGTAGGATCTAAATGATAACCAAACAAACCAACCAGGATCTTCCTCATCTAGATAGCCTCACATGTAGCTTGACTTGCTGCCATATATTCAGCTTTCGTTGAACTGAGTGTCTCGGATCTTTGTTTCCTACTGTACCAAGAAATTTTTGTAGATCTGATACTGAAAACCCCTCCTGATGTGCCCTTTCTATCCGTTGGGTTGCCTTCCCAATCTGCATCCGTGAAGCCATGAAACTTCACCTAATTCTTATATCTGTACCATAAGCCATACTCATATGTGCCCCTGATATATCTCAGGACATGCTTGCCTGCCTTCCAAAAGAGCTTGGTAGGCTTAACCATCGCTTGACTAAGTTGGTTCACCGCATAGCATATGTCTGGTCTTGTATTAACTAAATTTATGAGTGAACCCACCAACTGTCGTTAGACAGTAGCATCCACTACCTCTACCGATGTAGCATCCTCTTTCCTCCAATTTCCTAGAAGAGGAGTATCCATGGGCTTGTAGTCCTGCATGTGAAACTTACCAAGTATCTCCCGAGCATCCTTGCCTTGAGAAACAAACAGTTCACCTTCTCACTGCCATATTTCCAATCCAAGGAAATAATGAAGGAGGCCTAAATCCTTCATCTCAAACTCCCTTGCAAGATCTTCCTTACATGAGTGTATCAACTGCCCATCACCCGTTAGTATCAAATCATCAACATAAAGAACAATGATTAAAATCTTACCCTCCACCACAATTTGGTATAGTTTTGCATCCGCCTCACTCTTGCTGAAGCCAAGTCCAGTGAAATAGTTTTCGATCCATGTGTACCAAGCACGGGGTGCTTGCTTCATCCCATACAACGCTCTTTTGAGTCTGCACACATGTGAATCGCAGTTGAAGATCTCAAATCCTTCAAGCTGCTCAATGTACACTTCTTCCTCGATGATCCCATTAAGGAATGCAGTCTTCACATCCATCTGATGAATGTGCCAACCCATCTGCGTTGAGAGATCAAGGATGGTCCTTATGGAATAATATTGTGTGACAGGTGCAAAGGTTTCTTCATAATCAATCCCCACAATCTGTGAGAAGCCCCGAGTAACAAATCTTGCCTTATACTTCTCGACGCTCCCATCAGTAGCTTATTTTACCTTGTAGATCCATCTTGAACCTACCACTAATTTACCAACCGGCCTTGGAACAATCTCCCAAGCATTGTTTCTGACAATGGAGTCATACTCCTCCACCATGGCATCTACCCATATGGGCTCCTGTGCTGCTTCCTCAAAGAAATATGGCTCTGTCACGATACACTTGCTCATGAGAACGATGTATCCAATGAATCGTTTAGGTGAATGTCTTTGTCTACGCTATGAAGTAGGGACTCCTACATTCTGTGTCGCATCAAGCTTCAGCCTCTTAGCTTCTGTGGTACCCCTTCTGCCAGTTCTGATTTTTGGCTTTGCATGAGTGGACTCCTCCACTCCATGATCCTCCTCTTGTGGCTGATCCACATCTTGAGGCTCATATTTGGGAACCAGAAGTTCCTCTTCTCCATGAAAGTGTAGCTCCCTCTCAAGCGACAACTTCATGGCTTTCTCCTCATTGAATTTTATATCCCGTCGCACCACAGTAATCCGACTGTTTGGAAAATACACATGATAATTATGGGGTGTTTCTGTGTACCCCAAATATATCCCATCTTCTGCAGTCGGCTCCAACTTCTTTCTGGCGTCCTTGGTTACATGGATGTAAACAAATGAGCCAAAAATATTTAAATGAGAAATATTTGGCTTCTTACCATTAAAATCTTCTTAAGGTGTACTCATGCCAAGTACTCTATGAGGACAACGATTTTGCACATAAATTGCAGTGTTGCATGCTTCCGCCCACAAGTGCATCAGTAGGCCCTGGTCATGTAGCATACCTCGTGTAGCACCCACAATAATTTTTTTCTTCCCCTCCGCGGCCCCATTCTGCTGTGGGTTATGAGGCACTATGAGTTCTCTTCAAATTCCTTCTTTGCTACAGAAGTATTTGAATTAGTTCGAGATATATTCACCACCATTATTGCTCCGCAGAGCCTTCACTTTCTTCCCCAACTCCTTCTCCACCAATGCTTTAAACTCACATAACTTTGAGAAAGTTTGATCCTTCTTCTGCATGAAGAATATTCGGCATATACAAGAATATTCATCAATAAAAATAACATAATACCTATGTTTTGCTGTTGAAGAAACCGAAAAAGGTCCACACTGATAGCATCCATAAGGCTACAAACCCACATTCTCACTCTCCAATGCATATAAAAATGCATGTTCATTTAAACCCAAAATGATTCTACATTTTCACAATCTGGGCAATCTTTGAATATATGCGGAAGCTACCTTCTACAAATTTGATGGTTATAAAACCATACAATACAACCCAGATTTCATTATCTTATGCGGAAGCTTTGGATTTCATTATAAGGGTTAAAACCATATTATAAAAACCATCTCATAAATATCGAATCAACATTTGATTGCAATTAAACTCAAAATATCAAACTTCGCTCTCACCTTAATGGAAATCGGAATGTATGCATCCGCCACAGCTTGATCATCTCAAAATCATATCAAAGGTTGATTTGGTTAAACAATAACCAATACATATAAATGTTAAAAAACATTATATAAACCCTTCAACCTTTGATTAAAATGCCAACACCAACATATATGAAAGTTCATTCACCAGATATATTTTTCGGCCCATGTCAATTTATTTCATATCTTGGTTTCCACCAACACATCAATATAATATTTGGGCCCACAACATTATTACCATACCTCTCATTAATCCACGCAGCTTCATGATGCAACACCATCCAATCATGAGATCAGAACATCCAACAGATGTCGCATTCGTTCGCCCTCCGGAGTTTATCACACAAACTCACACGAAACTCGTGGTTTTTAAATACCACCCATGCCACGTGCTGCCCATCTAGGACTATCGCGTTCAATTTCAAATTTACCACTTACCAGACTTTCATCACGCGAAACCCATTTATTTTTTCCTCTAAACCACTTCACGGTTCCAACTTCACAGCTTTGCCACGTTGTTGCTCCCATTCTGCCTTCTACCTCTGCGCTTTCGTTCACGGTTTCAATCATGTTGTGCTCACGATTCCGTAATACCTTAACTTACGGTTTCACCTCCAACTTTAAATATTGTTTCCATCGATTCCACCATGCTCTGTAATAAGAAATCACAGATCCATTTTTCGATACAATTTCCATTAACTCGATCTCGCCTTACTCCATCGCCCTACTTCCATGACATCTTAATTCGATTAATTCGAACAGGCCAGGTTCCTCTATCTCCAAACCCCGAATCTGACTTCAACCCATTACAGCATTCTTTCCATGCACAGTTTCATTAGTGTTTAACCTCTCTGGCGTTCATTATTGGTAGTCCTTATCCTTCGACTATCGAAACCTCAATTGCAACTTCAATTCTGAGTCTCTCTCACTGTGTATACACAACAGTGTATCTCATTCCTCTTTGGAATAGCTTATGCGATGTAAATTCTAATGTGAGATACATCCAGCAACTATTACCTCAAATTAAAAGTCTATGGAAATTTCATATAAATAGCATCGACCCAACTGTGATCGATGCTAATTGTTCAATCAATATAAATTACACAGAGTGCAATCCTCAAATCCAACTTCATTCACACGCCATATAACTCAGAGATAAAAATATAAACTCATAAATGAATTTACTGCATTAACACACAGTATTTACATAGGATTTCTCCCTCTTAGTCCTGATATTCAATTAGTGGCCTTCTTTCTCTAATTGCTCGAAGGCTTACAATCAAAACCCTGCCTCTATTCTACTCTACTCAAATCCATCAAATCTCTAATCTAGTCTTTAATGCCTTTGAGGCTTACATTTTATACAAAAAGCATTGGAACTATTTTTGGTTTCAGTTCCTGCATTCTCTCAACAAAATCCTAAAATCACTATTTAATCCCTAAGGATCCTCTTTCCTCCACAATTAATGAAACAAACTCTAATTTAGGATTTACAAAATCTCTCAATCCCTTTACATTCTCAACTAGTTAAATTCTCTCATGTTCTCAAACATTCGAGAACATTTACAATTCCTCTCAATATTTAATTAAAAATCATTAAAATTTCTCAAAATATTTATAAAAATCCAACTCCTTTGAAAACTCAAAAACCCTTAAGTTTAAAAATACATGGAATTTTGTTTTAGCCTAATGCCCCTGCATCAGACTCCCAAGGTCAAAATTAATCATGATCTCTTGATCATGTGCTTTGAATCTTTGCCTCCTGGATCCCATACTCTGTTTTGTTGTTGTCCATAAGCAGCATTATTTTTCTGTTGTACTTCTCCAGGCTTCCATATCTTGTTCTGCATCTTGCCACTAGCTATGCTCTCATATTTTGTTCTTGTCTTTCCTTTGCTGAAATTTCTTTGTTTTCTTGCTATTGTCTTCTTCTTCTGAGACACCTTCATCATCAATCTCATGATGTTTTCAATCTCTATGTCCTGCTTATTTTCTATTTGGAAATTTCTCTGTCTTTTGTTGCTTCTTTCAATTTCAGTTGTTGTAGCTGTTTTTTCTTTTGTTACTTCAGTTGTTGTAGCTATTGTGGATGTTGCTGCCATTATTGTTGTTGTAGCCATCATAAATGTTGTTGCTGCCAATGTTGCCTCACATGTTGTTGTTGTTCCTGCAGATGTTGCCACCATAGATGTTGCTACTGCCAATGTTGCCTCCTCCCAAACATCCTGAATATCTCTTAAGATATCTCCCTCTGCAACATTATTTTTCTGTTTATCACTTGTAAATCCACTTTCAAAAAATAAATTATCATTTGATTCTTTAGTTGCAGTAACATACTCATTCAATCATCTTTGTATACTAGTAAGCACAATTAAATTTTGCAAACTAGTATCTGCTTCTACTTCTTCTAAAACTTCAGGCATCTTCACTTTAGTGTCTGCAATTCCTTTCTCCGGTATAATTGTTTCCAACAAACATTTCAGCCATTCCCTTTTAACAAACACATCATCAATATGCTGCAATTCAGTTTCAGCGTAACCTTCTTCTTCCTTGACAATCTTAAGTAATTTTCCATCACCTCCTTGGTTGATTTTGGCAATCAAATCAAATTCCTCAACCTCTGTATCTTCATCTTTTATCAGAATAAAATTCTGATTCTTCATCACTGTAGCAGTTTTAAAATTCTATCTCACAGCCTGCTCTTGACTAACCAGACAAGCCAACTCCTCCTTATCATCAACCGTAACAAATTCCTTCATGACTGTTTCACCTTCTTTGGAATTTATGAATTCCTTCTCCTACAACAACTCATCTTCATTTGAGACAACTCCAAAAGATGGATAGTCTTCTGCAATACCTGTAAACACAATCAAATTGTCAATTTCAAAATTACAAGACCCAATGGCCTTATTTGATGATCCAGTCACCAAATCTTATTTCTGCAGTTCCAAGTCTCTTTCAAGACTCGGGAAATCTCCACCACCTTTCTTCTTAGCTTCCATTGTTCCAATCACCATGTTAGAATGATGATCCTCTACTATGTTTTCAGCTAACATAGTTTCCCTTTCATTAGACTCCCTGACAATTTCCATTTGTTGTCCTTCCTTTCCTGCATAATTAACATATGAATTATCAGCATTAAAATTACAAGGTCTCAATACTTCTTCCTCCTCTGACAACACTTCAGTATGTTGCTTTGAGTTTCCTTCCAAATCCTTTGTCAGCACGTTATTATGATGATTTACATTCTCCAAGAGGTTGTCAACTAGTCTCTCCTTCTCATCATCTGTTTCATGACTGTCATTCATGAAAATTTTCCTGTCTTGCTTCTTCAGCAATTCATCCTGTGTGTAGATCCTCTACTTCTCCAATTCTCTTCTTTGAAGATCTAACTTCCTATATAATTCAATAATTTCAATTGGAGTAGAACTTGGAAACTTCACACTACTTTCCATAGCTTCATTTTTTCTTGACCAGTCATCAGATGGTCCTTCCTTCTCTGCCTCAATATTCTGTTGAATATTTTCATTAGACCCCTTTGTCTCCTTTTCTTCCTGAGATCTTATTATCCCAGCATTGATCTGAACATATTTTAGATTCAATTCTCTCTCCTTAACAAACTCTAAAGCTTGTTCATCATCCTGTGATGTACCTTCAAGCATACACAACTCATTAATTTTAAAAACACAAGACTTTTCAGTCTCATTTTCTTCTTCAAGCATTTCTCCTTGAACAGATTTGCATGTGGAATCCTCAAATTCCATCTTTGACTCAAAAAATATGAGTTCTTACTTCAACAAGGCAATCTCCTTCTGCCTCCACTTCATTTGCAATGGTTTCCAAATTACTCTCTTTCCCTTCAGTGGAAAGATCCATCCTCCTCTCTGGTTTTCCTCTTCTTGCAGCCATTCCTTTAGTACCTCTAGTTTTACTTTCATCACTGCAATTTCCCTTTCTCTATCCTTCATCTTATCTCTGTGGCATTCTTTAGAACCTATTCTCTAATCCTCCATGATCATCTTCTCCACGAGCTCTTCACTCACCATGAGTTGCACTAAGCCTCTGGAACAGCAAGCTCTCCTGTTGCCACTTACCTCACCAATCTCTTCCCTGGACTTGGTCTTTTGGCAAGTACTGGTTTCTGGAACCTCTTGAGCACTTTCTTCTGCTCTCTCTAGTCTTATATCCTCAACTCACCTTCTCTTGAGAACACTTCAGTTGTTCTTTCTATCCAACATTTAGCTGGAATATCCGGTTCACTACCATCATCCTCAAAACCTGTGTCTTCATCATATCTACAACCATAATTCTTGCAAACATAATTTTAAAATCAAATTTAAAATTATCTCACCTTCAAGATCTCTGCGTGATCTTGTTCTCTTCATTCATTTCTACAAATGTCTGTTCACTTCATTTATGTATTTGCTGCATATCATATTTTAAAATCTGGTCTCTTCTTTCCCCTCATCACACATGCATTCAGATTTAATAAAAAAAATCTGTAATTCTCAACAGAGCCTTTCCTACTCTGATACCACTTGATAGCAACCAGAGGGTTGCAAACCCACATTCTCACTCTCCAATGCATATAAAAATGCATGTTCATTTAAACCCGAAATGATTCTACATTTTCACAATCTGGGCAATCTTTGAATATATGCGGAAGCTACCTTCTACAAATTTGATGGTTATAAAACCATACAGTACAACCCAGATTTAATTATCGTATGCGGAAGCTTTGGATTTCATTATAAGGGTTAAAACAATATCATAAAAACCATCTCATAAATATCGAATCAACATTCAATTGCAATTAAACTCAAAATATCAAACTTCGTTCTCACCTTAATGGAAATCGGAATTTATGCATCCGCCACAGCTTGATCATCTCAAAATCATATCAAAGGTCGATTTGGTTAAACAATAACCAATACATATAAATGTTAACTAACATTATATAAACCCTTCGACCTTTGATTAAAATGCCAACACCAACATATATGAAATTTCGTTCACCAGATATATTTTTTGGCCCATGTCAATTTATTTCATATCTTGGTTTCCACCAACACATCAATATAATATTTGGGCCCACAACATTATTACCATACCTCTCATTAATCCACGTAGCTTCACGATGCAACACCGTCTGATCATGAGATCAGAACATCCAACGGATGTCGCGTTCGTTCGCCCTCCGGAGTTTATCACACAAACTCATGTGAAACTCGTGGTTTTTAAATACCACCCATGCCACGTGCTGCCCATCTAGGACTATCGCGTTCAATTTCAAATTTACCACTTACCAGACTCTCATCATGCGAAACCCATTTATTGTTTCCTCCAAACTGCTTCACGGTTCCAACTTCACAGCTTTGCCACGCTGTTGCTCCCATTCTGCCTTCTACCTCTGCGCTTTCATTCATGGTTTCAATCGTGTTGTGCTTACGATTTCGCAATACCTTAACTTACGGTTTCACCTCCAACTTTCAACGTTGTTTCCATTAATTCCACCATGCTCTGTAATAAGAAATCACAGATCCGTTTTCCGATACAATTTCCATTAACTCGGTCTCGCCTTACTCCATCACCCTACTTCCATGATATCTTAATTCGATTAATTCGAACAGGCCAGGTTCCTCTATCTCCAAACCCCGAATCTGACTTCAACCCATTACATCATTCTTTCCATGCACAGTTTCATTAGCGTTTAACCTCTCTGGCGTTCATTATTGGTAGTCCTTATCCTTCGACTATCGAAACCTCAATTGCAACTTCAATTTCGAATCTCTCTCACTGTGTATACACAACAATGTATCTCATTCCTCTTTGGAATAGCTTATGCGATGTAAATTCTATTGTGAGATACATCTGGAAACTATTACCTAAAATTATAAGTCTATGGAAATTTCATTTAAATATCATCGATCCAACTGTAATTGATGCTAATTGTTCAATCAATATGAATTACACAAAGTGCAATCCTCAAATCCAACTTCATTCACAGGCCATATAGCTCAGAGATAAAAATATAAACTCAGAAATGAATTTACTGCATTAACACACAGTATTTAAATAGGATTTCTCCCTCTCAGTCCTGATATTCAATCAGTGGCCTTCTTTCTCTAATTGCCCGAAGGCTTACAATCAAAACCCTGCCTCTATTCTACTCTACTCAAATCCGTCAAATCTCTAATCTGGTCTTTAATGCCTTTGAGGCTTACATTTTATACGAAAAGCCTTGGAACCATTTTTGGTTTCAGTTCCTGCATTCTCTCAACAAAATCCTAAAATCACTATTTAATCCCTAAGGATTCTCTTTCCTCCATAATTAATGAAACAAACTCTAATTTAGGATTTACAAAATATCTCAATCCCTTTACATTCTCAACTAGTTAAATTCTCTCATGTTCTCAAACATTTGAGAAAATTTACAATTCCTCTCAATATTTAATTAAAAATCATTAAAATTTCTCAAAATATTTATAAAAATGCAACTCCTTTGAAAACTCAAAAACCCCTAAGTTTAAAAATACATGGAATTTTGTTTTAGCCTAATGCCCCTGCATCACACACACATTTGTGTGAATTCTCTCCAGGATCACCGAAGCACAGTTCTCCTTCTCATGAAAGGTGGTCTTCACAAACTTACCCATAGTACATCCCTTGCACTGATCTGACTGCGCAAGAGTACCCTTGGGAAGTCTAGTAGAAATCTGCTGCAAAATCTTCAAGGCGCCATGGTGAAAATGGCCCAATCTTCTGTGTCATAATTTTCCCTCATCCCGGCTCACCACTTCTTTTGCTTTGCCCATCATTGCAGCACAGCCATCTACCTCCAGCTTGTAGAGATTCTTAACTCGAACCCCTATCCTCTTGGTTTGACCCGTTGTTTAATGTCACAGGAAAGCTTTTCCCTCGCTGAAAACAACGTCATAACCTCTGTCCTCCAACATCGCGACCGAGACCAAGTTCTTCTTCAAACCTGGAACATGCATAACATATTTCAATAGAAATGGTTTACCTGACTCCCTCTCAAAGGTAATGGTTCCTATGCTGGTCACACTGTATCTACCATCGTCGCCCATCTCTATACGCATTTGGAGATCTTTCTCCTCCAAGTCACTAAACAACTCCTTGTCTCTCGTCATGTGGAAGGAAGCACCACTATCAAGATACCACATTGTTACACAGTAATTTGTCACCGTCCCTACCATTCCCCATCCCGCACATTGGAGGGCCCATTCTGTGACCTGTGAGCAATGTCATGCCTTGAAACCACTATCATTGCATTCCTCTAAACATGAGCTTCAATTGCCCTGAAGACATCTCCTTGCAAAAAACCATAAAAACATCCCTTTTTGCATTAGCGCGGGCAGCTAGTTCATCACTCGCGCCAATGGGGAAAATCCTACAAAGAGGCCGCGCCAACTGGCGCTCTATCCCAGAGTCGCAGTCGCGCCAGCCAATTTAAGGAGTGTTTTTTTAAATAAAATGGCGGAAGTTTTGTTTCAACAGACTCAGAAACTGTTATCTATCTTGAGTTGGGAGGTTTGGCTCCGGGATTTCCATGAAAGGGAAGTGGTTTGCCACCTCTCATGGAAGCTTCCTTGAAGATAGGGCAAATCCCACAATTATAGGGATCCTAACTCCCCTTCCTCCATCTATAAAAGCTTTCCCATTACCATTGCAAGCTAGTATTGAAGTGCCCAAGTTTTGAATCTCCAAGTTCTCAAATTCCCAAGAGCCTTAATACTGCAAGAGCCCTCATTCTTCCCTTAAGGCCAAACTTGAGCGAGGAGACTATCGTTGAGAGACTCTAGAGAGGCTTGTCCCATCCTTGGCAGGCTTTGCGAGACGTGTACTACTGGAGACCCCTCCAAAGGAGATCTCAGTGTCAGAACATTGGTTGTACTCTCTTTCGATTGTTTATTAATGAATGACTACTGGTTATGGTTCCACTTTGTTTTTCGCTTATGATAATGATGAGTTATATCCTTTCTGACTGATGTAGAGTTGCGTATTCTGGATTTTATGCTTGTATTCGTATTTTTTCTTGCATGTGCAGGTGTCCATTCACGGAGATCGTGGGGATCGTGATCTGCCGAAGCTGAGGAACGGGAACACTGTCTCTTCTACGAATCATAGCGTTGGACTCCAGGTAGGCCTCCATCGTTGGTCTGTCTATTCGCAATTAGGAACTTGCGCTGTAGCATTTGATGATTGTTGCTAGACCTGTTCTGGGCTAGTAGGGATCGCCTTTGTCCGCAAAGGGGATTTACCTCTTCAACACACATTGATCCCATTGTGCTTGAAACAAAGCATGTGATCAAGGAGAAATCAAGTTCAAATTGCAAGGCAAGGGCCTCACCGGATGTAGCTCCAACAGCCTTCTTGTTCTTATTTTCTGTGGGAAGTTAGTGGTGAGATGCCCATTTTTGTGACAGTGAAAACACTACATCTTGGACAAATCCAGCTTCTTGCCTTTAGCCTCAGATTTTGGATGGGATTTCTTCCCATTCCCTTTCCTTGATTTGGAATCCAAAGTGAAATTCTCTTCATCATCATTCTTTGATGAAGAGCCATCCCTAGTACTTCACCTTATCTCCTCCTGCACTAGATCTGACCAAAGTCGCTCCCAATCTGGCAGTTTCTCTCTTCCATTGACAGAGTCCTGATAATTGTGACAAAAATTTGGAAGCCCAAGGAGAGCCAAGCTCACCAATTCATCATCCACAACTGTGATTCCCACATCCCCCATCTCATACCTACATTGGACAAACTTCGTGAGATATTTTGGAATATTGTCGCCCTTCTCCATTTTGATTTTTCTGAGCTTACCTTTCAGCTCCAACTTCCTATGGTCATTTTTTCTTTGGAAAAGATCTGTCGAAGCCTTCCACATTGGAAATGGAGTGTCTTTCTCGTGAAGGCTTGACACAATATGGTTTTCCACGCCTTCCAACAGAATTCTTCTTGTCTTCGCTACTTTCTATTAGTGTCCCGTGATTTAGCAGATTGGCAGACCAAATCCACAGGATAACATCAGACCAGTCTTTGGAGTCCTAGGACCTAGCATTCCTGGACTCAAAGAGGGCTCTCTCTATATTTTACAAAGGATGTGAACGTATTTGCTTTTAGGGTTTAGTTTTAGGCTAGTTGTTAAGTTTAGGGTGTGTTTGTTTGTTTGGGTTGGGTAGATGATCAAGTAGAATAGATGGAATAAGATATTTTCAATTCATTTGGCTATGGAGTCTACAAAAAGTCATGGAAGGTTCAACAATGAATCGTGGAGCATCACAGGGAAAATCTAGCATGGTCAAATGGATTCTCAAGGTTTGGTGAAATGAAATGAACATCAAGTTTGTGAACAAAGTAGGGCAAAGGGAAATCAAGAATCCTTTGTCAAATACTTAAAACAATAAGGGACTTCAACACTATTCAGCATAAAGAAGTAATCAATAGACAAGGCATACCAATAACTCTTTGATTCAACTCAAGCAAGTAAGCATTTCAGACAAACAATCCAATGAAATATAGAAGGTGAGAAACTCATTTAACTTCAAGTGATTTCACATTCAAGGTTAGAAAACATTTAATATTAACACATAATTTTAATAAAAGAAGAGGGAACCCCTAGACATCATTGATCAGAGCTATAAATATCTTCGAAACAATTTTTCAAGCATGGACAAAAGGTATTATCGAAACATAGCCTCTTTGGCAGACCTAAACAATGGTACTTCAAAGAGAGACCTTAAAACAGTGTTTTAGTGATATCAAACAAGTAAGTCTTACCATAAATCATCTATGATATCTACTGTATTAAAACTTTCATAAGATAAACAAGCTTGGGTGGGTCTAGAGAGCAACTAAGAATTCTCTAAACTGACCTAGTAGAAGAAAACATAGAAGCAGTGAAGGATAAACAGAGCTAAGGTGCCTCTAAACAACATTTCTTAGTCTAAATATTTTTTCCTACTGCAATATAGAAGGATGAAACACAATGATACACAATAAAAAAATAACTGAATAGAAGCACATCACCATTAACCAAGCTCGGGGATCCTGCAAGCAAGCCTTCTCCATCAATAAGCAAAACAAGCCATTCACAAGCTCCACAACACCAATTTATCTTCAAGCTCCAAAGACTATGTATTACTCATAAGCGTCATAAAAAAAACCATCAACAATTAATCCTCAATGCTCTATTTAACAAGCAAGGAGTACAAAACCTAAAATAGTCAGAGAAGCCCATTGGCTAATCAGAAATGTCACTATTGTCCTTGAGACCTTGCATTGAGGCCCAAGGCACAAAATATCTAAAACAAAATATCTTTTCGGAAATTTTTAGCAAATAAATTGACATTTGAGGTCTGAAAAGCCTCCTAAAACTTTCCAAGCATACATTGTTGACTTTCCCTCTACTAAGGGCGCAGCATTGTGTTTTAGGATGAATTTCCATGCCAAGGGCATAGCACTGGAGCAGGAAAACTAGGTCAACTTGCAGCAGTGTTTTGAAAGCCTTCCCAATGTCGGAAAAGGTTCTGTGATGGCCCGTTGGAAATCCCTTTGAGTCTACTTTCAAAATATACCCTTGGTTCTTTGATTTGATCTCTGCAACCTGTTCAAAAAGAAAAAATTCCAATGCTGGTAAAGGCGCAGCACATGTCCTGAAAAGTAGGCAGAATGGTGAAAATTAGGGTGTTTTTTACCCTTTTGGAGGACCAAAAAAACTCTCATTGATCAGAAAATGTGTGAGCATGCTATATTTGAGATGAGGATTCCAAAAATGTGAGCCTTTCCTCCTGAAGATGCTTTGAGAAAAAGCGGAGCACCATGGATGCTACCCCCTTGGCCCTCAAAATTAGCAAAAAACCAAAATTTGTCAAAATTATCCCAAATTTGGTGGATGTGTCCTTCACAGGGTTTGGGAGACCTGTAGAAAATATTGAGGCAAGATTCCAAGGTTTACTTGGTATTTTCCTCTTTTTAGTGTTTTTAATTTGAATGAGGGCCTCTTTGATATGCTAATGAAAAAAATGTGACAGTAGTCTTGTTGGTGTCTTTATCATGGCTGTGGTTTTCATTTTCATTATCATCCTCTGCACTTTCCTTAATTTCATTTTGTTCATCACCATGATTGCTTTCATCTTTGTTTTCTTCACTGGAACTATTCTTATTATCACTGAGGGGTTGAATTTTGTCATGACTGTTATGACAGTCGTCATGACTATCATGGATATTTTCCTCTTTGTTGTCTTGTCCCTCACTGTCTTCCTTATCATCTTCCTCTTTGTCATTGTCTTTTACCTCCTCCTCACTATGGTTTATCTCATTAGTATCAATGCTACCTTTGGTTTCTGCATTATCCTTACTGTCTTCATCTTTGTCCTTGTCCTCTTCTTCATTTTTTGTTTCTGCCTTTTCGTCATTTTCTGTCTCTTCTTTTTCATCATTTACTATCTCTGCCTCCTCACTTTCCTCTTCATTTTCTTCAACATCTTCTTCCTCATTCTCTGCTGTCCTCTAGGCCTTTGGCCTCCCTCTCCACTCTCACTAATGCCTTCTCTTGACATTTTGTCTTTTACTATTGCCTTGAAATAAAAACCCTGAAACTCTTATAAAAACCTTCATGAGGTACAAAGCAGAGAATTTGAAGAGTTTGGAGGCGTTTGGAGGCTTGCACAGGCGTGGAGGGATTCCTAGCTAAACGCGTAGCAGAGGAGCGTAGTAGTCGGGCATGTCGGGTGGTTCTTCGTGCAGTGTTTGAATGGACAAGAAAACGTGTAGCATTGGAAGAGGCTGCACAGGCTATCGGGCCTACTGAACGTCCCTACGTGTAGCGCCGAAAAATTTACACGAGCAGTCGGGTCTACTGAATGTCCCTGTGCGTAGCACCGACAGAGCTGCACAAGCAGTCGAGCAAAGGTTGAATGCGTTCGGGTGCACGGGCCGTTCGGGCGATTTCTGAACGCGCTAAGGTAGTGGGCCTATCAAGCAGAAGGCTGAATGTGTTCTGGACACTGTATGTGCGCAGCGTCGGGCCAGTTTGGCTGCTCTGCACACTGTCGGGTCGGCTCTTGAACGTGTCTATGCGCAGCGCCCGGGCCAGTCGGGCCTCTGTACACTGTCGGGTCAACTTATGATTCTGCATGCTGGAAAATGTGTAGCATCTGTCCACAGATGCGTAGGGATCTGTTGAATTTTCAAAGGAAGCACCCATAGGCACGTAGCACAGCGTCCCAAGAGCGCAGCACAGGGCATTGCTTGCCCGAAATTTGCCAGAACGCAGGAATTTTCTCTTGAAGGTTTCTTTCTCTCTTTTGCAAGTGACAAATGGAGTTAAATGATAAACCAAATTGGCTTTTATAGTCTTATGAAGATATATTTATATCTTACAAACCCACATTCTAATGCTTTTTGGCCTTTTTATCATTTCACAGATATTCTGTTTAATTTTGCAGGAGGTGACTTAAAACACAAAAAATGATCTTTTTTGTGGGTGATCTGAAAATATAATTTCTTCCCCTCTCACTGATTTTGACAGTGATATCTCTATTTTGACAAAGACTGTAAGTCATGTCCACTATGTCTTCTCTTGGCCACTTTGTTTTGCTGCAGGTGCCATGACACAAATTATTTTTGTCCCCTTTGTCATTCTTGGAATTTGACAACTTTAGTTACTCGAGAGAAAACTCATGATTATCTTGGTTTTTCATTTTGAAACTTAACCCTATGCCTTCTTTCTTTGACCATTTGAGGGCAATTGACTACTCTTGAAGACTTGATCTCTATCATACTGATACTCTTTGCATTCTCCTCCCTTTGATGCAGTGAAGTATTGTTGCCTTGATAAACCATGGAGGTGACCTTCTGATATCATTCTTCAAAATTATGCCTGATGTCATCATGGATATTTATGGTCTTCATTTCACCTCTTTGCCTTCATTCTCAAACTTTAGGCTTTAGGGCTTTTTCCCTTCTTCATTTATAATTTCTAGAAATATTCAATTCATGCTTGGTTGGGCTGATGTGATGGTACTTAACATTCAATATGCCTGGAAGACCTTCAGCAAGAGTCTGGGAGTGAATTGAGTGTTTTTAGGGTTGAGGAGGCCCTCTTGGCCAAGGGCGCAACACCACCTCCGAGGTGCACAGCGACATGTGTAATTTACATGGGAAAACATTTCGAGGGGCGCAGCACCAACTCCTAAGCGCATAGCACCATTTTGCAGAGGGAATTTGGAGGCCTTCCCGGTGTCATAATTGGGTCCGTCATAGCTCGTTGGAAATATTAACCTGTCTAATTTCCAAATATAACATTTTTTCCCTTATTGGAGTTGATTTTACTTGTCAAAAGTTGATTTTCCCAATACTAGTCAAAAGGTGCTGAGTGATGATGCTGAAATGCAGAGTGTTGGTGCAAACAACGTTTGGAAGCCTTACATAACTCCCAATTGAGCTTAGGATAGCTCATTGGAAATATATTCCAATATAGTTATCATTTGACTCATCAAGAAAGTCATTTGGACACTCCAGCTATGAGAAAATCTGATTTTCCCAAGGTCACTCCAGAAGCACAGAAATTCTCCTGTGACACCTGTATTTTTTTTCTTTACTTCCAAACCATGATACTTGTGTAAAAACAGAAGGATTTTTTTCTTCTTGGACCTATGAAGGACAACATATTCTCTCACTTTTGTCAAATTCATCTTTGTTTGGTCAGAAACATAGTTTGAAGCAAAAGTTGCCAAATGAGTGACAAATGGCTTGACTCTTGGAATGGATTTTTGGAAAATGATGGAGGCATGATGTTTATGAGTTGGTATGGCTTTATTCTTGCTGATATGACCTATCATGTGGATCCTTTGCTCCTATCCCTCTTTTCTATTGCAAACCCTAGCTTAGTTGGAAGAGGAAATTAGGGTTTGGTGTAGGCAAAACAGGGGATTTTAGGACTGCCTTGTATAGGGAGGAGAATTAAGGGGTTAAGGTTTGTCTAAATTCTTGGGGAAATTTTGGGGGATAGGGATATATTTTGGAGAGTAGGGGAAAGTTGAATTTCAATAATTGAGTGAGGGGAAAAGGTCCAAAAGGGGAAAACACAGGCCTAGTCTCGAAAAGTGTCAAATTGTAGCAATGGGCTAGGCTTTGTAGAAAAATGATGAGTGTGAGGGATAGGAGTGATGGGAAGTGTTTATGAAGGTATATTAAGGATAGGAGGATGTGTAAAAGCATCGGGATACAAGCCTTGTTGATGTTTTAACCATGGAGTTCATGAAACCAAGAAAAATGCCCTAAAAAACCCTAGATGGACAATGGAGTCATAGGCAAGGGACAAACAGAGTAATGATATTATGGGTAGGAAAAAAGATGGAAATGAGAGGCACAAGCCATTTGGATTCTGTAGGAGTTACAAGGTGATATTGAAATGGAAAAATGGTAGGATAGTGAAAAAAAATTCTCTAAGGATAATGAAGGCAGTGAGATTTCCAAAACTCATAATGTTCATGGAATTTTGTTTTTAGAAATCTAGAACCAATATTTAGTCATCTACGGATAGCGAAAATTACTGATGAATAACACTTTCTTTTGCCAGGCATCAAGTAATGCAGCATCCATCAAAGTGGGCTTAGGAACATCTCTATCGATGAACTCCTTCATACCATTATCTTCAAGCACCGCCTCCATCTAGTCCTTCTAGGCTATGTAGTTAGAGCTGCCCTCAAGTGCATACTCCAACCGCAACCCATTGGAAGCCATTTCAATGTATACTCAATTTTCGCACCAAGAAATTTTTGCATCAAATTTGAATTGTCCACTAGCACAAAACTCAGCACCGCTTCAATATTGCAATCTCTAGTGATTAACACTACTCTGATACCATGTAGAAATTATACAAGATGCATGTATATTACCGGACTCTCTTGATCTAACAAATTAATCTTATGTTAAATACAGAATCATTCCACTTAATTCTTTGCGGAAATTAAATCGCCAATTACAAACACATATGAAGAAAATCAATCGCACATAACAAGAATGTTTTAACGGGAAACATTAAAGCTAAAAACCCCAACTATCATATATTATGTATATCAAGGGAACATGTAAAAATCTCCTACAAAGTTTAGTACATCAAGCTCTCATTACAATCACCAATTGTCACACACTGTCATGCAGAAATTTTCATATATATGCACCAATTTCTTGCCTCCACTGTGCAATCCCCGCTGAAGAAGATCCCTGAATCAATTCGATCTTGCCTTGCCTTGACTGCACAATCCGCATTGGCAACTCCAATGTCTGTGTATATGCATAGAATGCATCACTATAGTCACAAAAGATAGTCCATCTCAACCTTTCACCTATTTCTCCACTGGGTCTCCACTGGAACGGACATGCAAGTAGTTAACTAATGTATTTGTTCAGTTGCAAGTGAGTATCCAGTTGTGAATTAATTAAATAATTAATTCACTGAACTCTCACAAGTGTATCTTTAGTTAGAACTAGATACAACTAGCTCAACTGAGTTTAACTCACTTAAATGAGTTAAACTAAATAACAACTCACATAACTACTCTTCCAACTCTGTCACAACTTTCCACTATCAGTTATAACTGATTCCTCCATGCATGAGTCACCAACCACCCTAGGAATTGCGTAATTCCTTCAGCCCACTGATGTGCCACACCTTTTCACTGAAATAAAGTGCTCCAAGAGAATAAGTTGATATTTAGAGTCTAATTATTATTAAGGGCTAATAATAATCGACATGCATCTATTTTTATATTAGCTATCTATAAATAGACTTCGCCCAATCTTCTAAAAACATAAATTCATCTAAATACAGAATTTTCTCAACCATATAGAATCAAAATCCTGCTAACTTTAGAATATGCTCACCATTCTAAAAATAGACATACACCTAAAAATAGCTTGCGAGCCCCACTTAGTGAAGGTGCTTAATTTTCACTAAGCTCATCATCTTGTTGAATCTCAACAAGAACCTCCACCACATCCGACAGGTCCTCCAAACACTACGGCAACACAATTTGTGTGTCAATTTGCAGAAGTGCACTTTTGGCATGACCTAGGTTCAGTATATGGGATACATTATTGAAGAACGGGCAGTGCATGTGGATCCAACCAAGATCCAAGTATTTCGGGATTTGTCGACCCCAACAACTCTAACAGAGCTTTGCAACTTTCTGGGTCTTGCTAATTTCTACCACAGGTTCGTGTTCGGATTCTCTCATATCACTTGGCCTTTAGGTCAAGTCACCAAGGGAGGAGAGAAAGAAAAATTCTTTTGGTCGGAATCTCAACAGAAGGTGTTCATATAATTGAAACATTGCCTCTACTCTGCCCCAATGCTCCCATTACCAGACTTGTAACAACCATTTGAGATCGAGACAAATGCCTCTAACTATGCTATTAGGGCAGTTCTTACTCAACAAGGGCATCCTGTGGCATATCATAGTGAGACACTATCTGACACAATTCGAAAGTATCCCACTTATGAAAAAGAAATGTATTCCATTATGCGGGTTTGCTGCCAATGAAAGCATTGCATTTTGGAGAAGGAAATAGTCATCCACACAGACCACCGACCCCTGCAGTTCATACAGACAAGGGGGGAAGTTGTAGAATGATCACCATCATAAGTGGTCCACATATCTGCAAAAATTTCATTTGAACATCAAGTATAAGAAGGGTAGCACCAAAATATTGCAGACTACCTCAGCCGACCACTGATCGTGGCGCTAACCACTGTTCTCAACTCTTGTGGGCATGAGAATTTTGATTAGCTGCCTCTTTACAAGAGCAATCCGGAATTCGGCCTGCCATACAAGACACTCTTGGAGGGTATGCAAGTTCCAAATTTTCACCTCCAGGATGCACTGTTATGTCACCTGGGACACCTTTGTGTTCCTTCTAGCAAGCATGCCAAGATGATTTCGGAAGAACACTACAGTTGACTCGTTGGGAATTTCGTGTTCGAGAAAATAGTGGCAATACTACAAAATTATTTCTATTGGTCGAACCTTCGATAGGATGTTAGGAAGTACATCAAATCCTGCACTGCTTGCGCCATTTCCATAATGACCATCGAGAATCAAGGCCTTTATACTCCGCTACCTACCCCTAGTTGACCTTGGGAATCCATCTCCATGGATTAAATGTCTGAAATTCCTTCTACTAAGCATGGAAACGACTGTGTTTTCATGGTCATCGACAGATTCTCGAAGATGGCCATTATGTCGGCCTGCAAGTAGAATATCACAACAGAATCCACTGCTAAACTCTTCTTTGAAAGAGTGTGGGTGCACTTTGGGATCCCACAGTCTATCATCTCATATAGGGACAATAGGTTCCTCAGCACATTTTGGTCTAGCCTCTGGTCAATTTTGGACACTAAGCTCACCAAGTCCACATCTTTACATCCCCAAACAGAGGTCATCAACAAGATGATTGTACACATTCTACGCATGTACAATTCAAAGCATCCACACACATGGGATGAGAGCCTTCCCTATGTACAACACAGTTATAACTGGGCTCTCTACAGCTCAACTGGCCTCAGGTTCGAGCCATTATGTCCCATTGACGTAGCCATGTCATTTGTGGCTACTCAGGCAGATGCAGCTCATGTCCAATCTGAAGCTAACAAAGCGAACAACTTCATTGAGCACATTCAGCACATCCGTGATCCAGGTGGATATCGGTGGCCACCCACCTATTCCATTTGGACTCGCACCATCAATTCTTGCAGCTTTTGACATTCAGCACAATTTACTATTTTTAGCAGCTTTTCGGGTCTCGCATTCCCGCAGCCGTTTTGGGGTCTTAATGATCCAGGTGGAAATTGGTGGCCAATCACCTATTCCATTTGTACCCCCACCATCAGTTCTTTCATTTTTTAAGTTGCAGCACAACTTACTATTTTTAGCAATTTTTCGGGTCTTGAACTTCCGGAGCTGTTTTTAGGCCCTAAACGACGTTTTTTGGGCATCGTTCCTCCAACGAATATGATTCCATTTTGGAATCAATATTTGCGGCAATAGTTGTATTCCTTGGATATATCTTTCTAACAATGTATCATATGCATCAAACGGAGATCGTATGCCGAAGTTACGTCCCCGAGAAGTTGAAACACCAATTTACCCAAACGAGGCCCACAGTTTTGGTGCTTCATCTCCTAGGGTTAGTTTTTTGGACGTTTATAGTTCTCCATTATTTCTCCATAATAAATAGGCCCTCAAGCCTCATTGTAACACAGTTCAGAGGTATGTAGCCACCACATCTCTTCTCAGAGATTCGCTACAAGCACCCTAGCTATTTTATTTCCATTATGTTTGTAAGTTTATTTCAGTCATTCTTTTATTAATGAAATGAAGCCTTATTTCTGTTGCATCTCTGTGTTTATGGTTATTTCTGTATTCTGTTGCGTTCCTCCATAAATCCGGATCAGTGGTATCAGAGCGGTCTTCTCTTTCTTTGTTTTTATTTTCATGTCCCCAACACAGTCAGGGTATAAGGAGTTAGGGCTCGATCTGGTTGAACCCTTGCAAGATCAGCCTCTCAAACCCTGATGACCTCCCATGGCAGAAGAGAAGAAAGATGAGGGAGTGGAGATCCTATCAAAATATTTCTCGAGGAGGCCCTCGAGAAACAAAGGAACGCAATGATGGATAACTTTGCTCAAATCCTTCAACGACTGACCACCTACGGTGCAGCTGCATCCAAAAACCATTCTGGAGGTGCCACTCCCTTCAAGGTACATGTAAAATTTGACATTCCTGTATTTGAAGGCCAAATAGATGCAAACGTCGTAGATAGATGGTTGAATTTGCTGGAAGGGTATTTCTCTGTCCATGATTTCTCTGACCGAGAAAAGATTATTTTTGCACTCCTCAAAGTCGGCCCACATGTCAAAGACTGGTGGGAAACCTACTGTGAGCAAGAGGACGAAGGGGAACCCTCTCTATTCTCGGCCACACCCACTTGAAATTCGTTCTGAGAAAGCATCAAGGAACAATATTACCCCGTGGGGAGCTATGAGGAAAAATACATCCAATGGACCATGCTGCGGAAACAAAGGGATCAAGATGTGCACGAACTGACGAATTTGTTCCATACCCTGAGCACAAAGTTGGGTATTAAAGATTTAGAGAGACATTTGGTGCTCAAGTACCGCAGCTGTCTGCACAAACACATTCAGGAGGAAATGGAGTTCCTCGACATTACATCGCTTGGCCATTAGGGGAATTTTGAGGTCTAAAATGGGCCTGCTAAGAAAAATGTACAACCAAAATAAACTTTATAAGAACCAATAGGATTCAAGATGATGATGTCAACCATGGGGGATGATTCACCATTTTTTAAGTAAAAGGGTAAAAAGATTATAAAATAATAAAATAATAAAACTAATTTTTCAACTCGTATTTTCAACTTATCTCCCAAATTTTTTACTCAAATTTTAAGTGGGAGTACCCGTTGGATGTAAAATTTAATTCCTCATCCAAAGAGTACCCATGTTGCATAATTTTGATGGACCCTGCTACACGAAAAATTAGAAATACATGAAAAACGTGATTGCGATCACGTTTTTCATGTAGCGGGGTCCATCGAAAGTATGCAACATGAGTACTCCTTAGATGAGGAATTAAATTTTGCATCCAAGGAGTACTCCCTCTCGAAATTTGAGTAAAAAATTTGGGAGATGAGTTGAAAGTATGAGTTGAAAAAGTAGTTTTTTCTTTTTTCCCTCTAAAATTTGATGATGTCATCAAATCTTATTTCATTATTTACACTATTATTTTATAATTTCCTTAGGAGGCCCATTTTAGACTTCAAAATTCCCTAATGACAGCATATTTCTATGCCGCCAAGATTGAGCAGAAATTTAAGCAAAAGAAGCGAGGCTTTGGATATGCGAATCCGAAAGGTGCCCCCGAACCGAAGAACAAGGGGCAAGGCCAAAGCAGCGCGACTCAGAACAACACCACAAATCCAAATAAGGACACAGGGAAGTTGTGTGAATTTCATAACAGCCCCACTCACAGCACAAACGAGTGTCCGGCCAAACAATCATTGGTGGCTGAACTAAAGGCACCCGAATCAAATGCATTTTCTGATCCTGAGTCAGAACCAGACAAAGGCAATGACAAAGGGAAGCAGATCATTGATGCAGATCCCATTGCCATTGTTACCACCACCAAGATCCAGAGGGAGGATCCAGAGGAGGGGGAGCGCCTCTTCCATTCGCAAATGTGGGTGAAGGGTTCTCCGCCGCAATTTCTTGCCGATAGCGGAAGCCAAAAGAACCTCATTTCAACAGAGGTCGTGAAGCGGCTCGGCCTACCAACCATAGCACACCCGTAGTCGTATACCATCGGGTGGCTCCACCGAGGGAGAGATCTTTGCATCCACCAGCAGTGCCACCTTCCATACTGTATCAAGCCATTCACGGATGAGGTATTGTGTGATGTTTCTCCTCTTGATGTAGCTAATGTATTATTGGGCCAACCATACTTGTGGAGAAAACATTCTATGTATGAGTCTAGGCCTCATGTTTTTTTTATTACTTTGGGAAATAACTTGTATAGGATACCAGAGGTAGTACCGCCTCCTATTATCTCTTTGACTACTGCAAAATAATGTGGTAAGATTGCTTCCCAAACCAGGAAATTTATTTTCCTTACAACTCGCACACAGGGAAAGAAGAATATTGTGGCGACAACCTCGAAATAGGGCTCCCCTTCACGGCTGTAGCAGATGGAAAAAGTCATGGAGGAATACGAGGAAATTTTCCCCACACTCACAAAGATTCCTCTACACTATCAAGACAAGCACTCCATTGATCTGACCCCCGACGCACTGCTTCCTAATGTTTTCATACCTCATGCGACTACACAGGCAGAATCCACACATGTACTGTTTGAGGCTGATAAAGAAACCAAATTTATTAATTGCATCCAGCATGTCAGCCCGCAGGTCCATGACATCTTCGACAACAGAACGTGCCTCATCTCATGGAGGATCTCAACGCAATGGGGACCATTGCTTCTTAAGGAGGGAGGAATGATCCAGGTCGATATCGGTGGCCACCCACCTATTCCATTCGGACCCGCACCATCAACTCTTGCAGCTTTTCACATTCAGCACAACTTACTATTTTTAGCAGGTTTTCGGGTCTTGCATTTCCAGAGCCGTTTTGGGACCTTAATGATCTAGGTGGACATTGGTGGCCACCCACCTATTCCATTTGAACCCCCACCATCAGTTCTTTTAGTTTTTAAGTTTCAGCACAACTTACTATTTTTAGCAGTTTTTCGAGTCCTAAACTTCCGGAGCCGTTTTTAGGCCCTAAATGACGTTTTTTGGGCATCGTTCCTTCGACAAATATGATTCTTTTTTAGAATCAATATTTGCAAAGACAATTTTATTCCTCAGATAGATCTTTATAAGGATGTATCATACGAAAAAAATGGAGATCGTATGCCGAAGTTATGTCCCCGGGAAGTTGAAACACCAATTTACCCAAACGGGGCCCACAGTTTTGGCGCTTCATCTCCTAGGGTTAGGTTTTTGGAAGTTTAGAGTTCTCCATTGCTTCTCCATAATAAATAGGCCCTCGAGCCTCATTGTAACATATTTCATAGGTCTATAGCCGCCACATCTCTTCTCAGAGATTCGCTACCAACACCCTAGCTATTTTATTTCCATTATGTTTGTAAGCTTATTTTAGTCATTATTTTATTAATGAAATGAAGCCTTATTTCCACTGCATCTCTATGTTTATGGTTATTTCTGTATTTTTTTGCATTCCTAAATAAATCCAGATCAATCCGCCAACATTTTCATGATATATTGGACAGATCCAATGCTAAGTACAAGCAACGACATGATCAACATTGGGTGCCACACAATTTCCAGATGGGCAACAAGTGTGGCTAGATTTGCATAAGGAGCGCCTCACTAGACCCCACCGCAACCTTCACCTGCTTCGATATGGTTTGTACACCATCACCAAGGATGTAGGTAACAATTCCTTCAAGCTCATTATTCTACCATTCCTTGTTTTGCACCCAGTATTTAATGTGGACCGCCTTCGGCCCTACTTCCTACCAATATTGGACATCTCCGACATTGCAGAACAACTCGCATCAATAGAGTTAAACCCAGACTGCATCGAACAGGCCACCACAGATTGTATCATGGACACGTTTTTCAATAACACTCGCCAGTAGAAGATCCAACTGTATCGGGTTGTCAAAGTTGGCCAAGTCCTGCACCAAGGCAAGTGGTTCACAAAGGATCAAGTTCAGGAAAAGTTTCCTCATCTGATGGAGGAACTCAACGCAATGGGGACCATTGCTTCCTAAGGGGGGAGGAATGATCCAGGTGGACATTGGTGGCCACCCGCCTATTCCACTTAGGGCCCCACCATTTTTTCTTTCAGTTTTTCAGTTTCCTTAATTATAGCACAGTTTACTATTTTTAGCAGTTTTTCAAGTCGTGAACTTTCGGAGTCGTTTTGACACCCTAAACGACGTTTTTTGGGAAAACTGAGAGCAACATGGCTCATAGATTAATGTTCCTCACTCAAAAGCTGTATCCCTTGGAAGGTATTTCTAACAAGGTATTGAGTGCGTCAAACGGAGATCTTATGCCAAAGTTACATCCCCGGGAAGTTGATGTACCAATTTACCCAAACAGGGCCCATAGTTTTGGCACTTCATCTCCTAGGGTTAGTTTTTTGGATGTTTAGGGTTTTCCATTATTTATCAGTAATAAATAGGCCCTCAAACCTCATTGCAACATAGTTCAGGGTCCTGTAGCCACCACATCTCTTCTCAGATATAAGCTACCAACCCCCTAGCTAGTTTATTTCCATTCTGTCTGTAAACAAATTTCAGTTCTTTGATATTAATGAAATTAAGTGTTATTTCCACTGCATTTTTGCATTTATGTTGCGTTCCTACATGAATCCGGATCAAAATCCCCTTTGACTCTTTCATATGGTGCACATAACAAAACATAAACAAAACTTGACCAAAAATGCACCCCAGGGGACCCCGCTCCAACAGACCCCCAACACAAACTCGTGACACGTACTTAGTCACTACGGGGTGGTCTCCTTCATCTTTTCTTTTAGTGCTTCGATAGAGCTCTTAAGTGGCAGGGTCACTTTGATGCTCTGTGCAGTAACATTCTACGCTTCATCAACTAGCTTCATTGTTTTGAGCCCCTCATCTACCAGATTGATACTCCATTGTGTTTGTTGAAGTATTTTCAGGGCACCATCAAGACTCTGTGACAACTACAAGGCTTCCTCAGCCCAAGTCTGCATACTTGTCTCCAAAATTTGTTCCCGGTGGGGCAGGTCTTCTATCTCAGTGCTAATTTCCTTGCCCTCATGAAGGCGGGAAAGTCTTTATGCTGTCACCAATGTGGGCGCCACCATCCGGATCTCTACAAATTGTTGTTCCTTAACATGTAATTCATTTCATAGTTGTTGTACCATCTGGTCATTTTGAACAGATGTGAAATTTCCCATGGCTTCATCCAATAATTTTACACACTTAGTCACCATGGCTGATATGTTTTTTGTAGTTGCCTTGACCTATACGACTTGTTGCGCTCTGACCTCCGGTTGTGTTTCTGGCGTGAGCTCTGGAAATATTTCTTGAACTGCGAGGTCCCAATCCTCTATTTTGAGCAGTGGAATTTTAGCAAACATATCGCCTTCAACAGATACGTTCTCTGGAAGTAATGGCATATTAATATATGAGCGCACTTTATCGATATCCTTCGGGACCTTCACTGAAGCTTTGCGCGGTGTGACATAGGCAGGAAACTGCAAGATAGGATCAGCAATCTCTACCACATCTTCTTCCTCCATTATCATCTCTCGCAACTCCGCCATGGGATTTTTTTGGCGCTCTGCAACAGTGGAGCGCGGTTTAGGATTCTTCTCACGAGGTGACTTCTAGGACCTCGAATATTGTCCCTTCTTAGTTTGTACTTGCACAGGGGTCTCAGCAGCCTGTGCAGCAGGTTCCTCTCCTGGCTTGGTGGTAGTAATGCTTGGCGGAATTAGGTGACATAAACCTCGACGACGCAACTCCTCCTCAAAGATTGGATTAATGTCAGACATAAGCTTTAGAAAAGCTTTAGAAAGTAGATATCTTAACTTGAAAAAATAGCACAGAAACCAAAGGGAGCTAATGCGACCCCTTTGGTCATATTTATAGCATAGGCGCATATTAAATGGTCTTTTATTCATTAATGTAGCTCCATAAATGCAAAAACGGCTCCAAATCTAGCATAATGTCCTCATTAAATGCAACTTAGACGCTCCTCCAAAAGGTAAGGATGTTGTCTTGTCCAGATTTACTGTTCCAATGGCTATATTCCAGCACTTCTGTGACCCAGTTAACTTCCATGTGCAGCTACTGCGAGCACGCCACACATGTCTGTGCATCCTCTATCCTCGTTGCATAGATCCATATTTCCAACCATGTAGTCATTTGTTGTGCACAGGGAGAGGGTCATCCCTATAAGGCTTCAATCGACTTCCATTAACATACCCAGGAATTTTTTCTTCGCTCAATGTGTCCAGGCGCACCGCACCTCCGTCTGTGATTTCCTTAACAATATATGGCTCGAGCCAATGAATCCTGAATGTCCCTGGGTGGCGCGCAAACTTGTTGTCATACAACAAGACCAAATATTCTTCCTTAAATACCTTCTGTCTAATGTTCCTATCATGCCAAGCCTTTTCGTGCGCCTTTTTCACTTGCTCATGGAAACCTGCAATAGATCAATCCTCTTCCAATGCGACCAACCACGACAACCGTTCTTCCATAATATCCTGCTCTACCATATTAGTGAATGTTTCAATGCACAAACTTGGAACATTGTACTCCATTGGCATAATAGCTTCATGCCCATACACCATCCTGAACGGTGTCTTTCCTGTCAGCTTCTTGCATGTGATTATATATGCCCAAAGAACCACAGGTATGCGCACATCGCAATCATTCTGATTAGCATTGCATACCTTAGTGAGCGTATTCTACAATATCTTATTGAAATCTTCCCGGCAACGGAACCATTTTTTGGCTTTGGGGTCTTGACCCAAGTTCGGAGTTATCGTGCAACCAACAAACCCTCCAACTGCTGGCCCTTTTGGCAGTAACCTGCTTACGTAGATCAAAGTATCAGCCGAAGCAGTATGGGGGGGTGTTGGAACCAGGTTTCTGCACCCGGAGGAATTATTTAATGTAATGGCCCTAAACAGACTTTTAACAGATACTATAATAGATGTGTGCATTAACAGATCAAATTCTTCACAGATTATCACATAATGCTTCTGTTAGACCCCTGTATTTCACAGTATCACTAGGTGACTGATTATTTTCTCAAGTCTTTCATACTAAAAATAATATTCCATGGCTGTCATTTATTTCCAGAAAAAGAAGGGAAAAATCGTGACTGGCTAGAACATCAAAGGGACCAGTTTTCCTTTCAGTTCAGTGGAAAGGGAAAAATGTTGTTGATAAGGTGTCATGGTGATCAAACTTCAATTCTACTCTCATTCCATTTCATTCACCCTCTTTTCCCCTCATTTTCTCCATATTCCAAAGTTCTACACTATATTTATTTCAAACCCCTTCTTTAACTATTAAAATTCAAATTTTATAGTTAAAAAATAGCAGCTCCACCCACCCACTAAAAGTCGTATTTTATATCCCTTAAGACTTACCACTTACCGCAGCTCTTCCCCCCACTGTCAGTCGCTTGATACATAAATATATATCACATAAACCACAAATAAACCTTTAGGACTCCACCAACGTGATGTGATGACGGTGGGACGCGATCACAATCGCAAATCACAAAGTTTACGGGATAGGCACAGGAGGTAAGTTTTAAAATTGCCGAAGTGTGATATGCGACGACAGTGGGACCCAATCGCAATCGCAAATTTCAAAGTTTACAGGATAGGCGCTGGAGGTAAGTGTTAACTACCGAAGTGCGATGTGCGATGACGGTGGGACCCGATCGCAATTGCAAATCGCAGGTTTTAGAATATAAGTACCAAGGTTCATGATAAAATCGTCGAAGTGCAAAGTACGATGTTTTTTGATCAGCGGTTGTAATTGATGTCAACCCAAGCAGCACCAGGGGCTAACCCAATATTGAATGAGAAGTTTGACCTACCAAATTAATATATTCTGGGTCAATAATGATTTTGATGGTTTCTACTTGTTGAGATGTTTCCGTTGATATATGGCACGCCATGTAATTCTTCACGGTTTGAGAGATATTCATGTTTGAAGTTTGTACCACAGTTAATGGGCTAAAACCCCATGGGGTTGGGGCATGGTTCATTGAAAAGTCATAATTAATATTTTATAAGCTCCTAAAATCCCTCCCACGTTCACTTGTTGAAGCCCCTCTCAACTTAAGCATTCATATATATTGTGATCTTCATTTCCTCCTTAGGCAAGGGATTCGGCCATCTGAAACAGGTCATCGTGGAATTTTCGCTCTAACTTTTGTTCTACGAAGGCTCAGAAGTTGAAATTTTTATGAGGTGAAGCCGAAGTCCTGAGGAAGCTGCAGTACAAATTTCAGATCAATTTGCACAATATTTTTGGAGATATGATCTGTGGAAGTAAGGGTTTTTGCAGGCTCCTGAAATTCATCTCAAAGAAGTGACCTTGGTAAATTCATCATAACTCTCTCTCTAAGTATCAGATTGGAATGCCGTAAAAATTGAATGATAGTGCACATTCTATAGTTTTCTCTATATCAATTTCAAATCCCAATGAAGAAACAGTGACACGTGGCACGCCGTACAAATGAGCTCTGCTGAAACAGTCCATAATTAGGGCATTGTGATAAATTGGGTATAACTCTCTCTTGAAGAATCCAAATTGGGTCAGACCTATGGCATTGGAAAGAAGACTCAGAGGAATACTACGGGACCAAAAATTAGATATTGAGGATCTGAAATAACAGAGATACACTAGATTCAATATCGAGCTCCTAGAAGGCAAGAAAAAGCTAGATCATGTGTTGTCAAGGATTGCAAAGGACCAGAATTTCTACGGCATAAAAGTAAAACAAGGTGCAATAGAGGGTAGCATGACAAGAGCAGAAACCAAGGTGCATAACAGCAGAAAGAAGTTCATCATATGAAGTCTTCAAGTGGGCAGCACTGCATACAATCATTGTAAAGGTATCATTGTACTTAGTCATTGTAAATACATTATTGTACAAATTGTACTAGTGTCTATCTGCCAAGGGTTGAAGAGGCGGTGTTGGGAGGTCTAGGATCATCATTAGGTGGTTGTATCAAAGTTGGGGTTATGGTCTAGTATATATTCTTCTTCTACATCATTCTATATCATTGTAAAGTGGACCATTTTCCCTGGTACGGGAGTCCATTCTTCTTTTATTCTTCTATAGGGTGGTAGGGTGGTGCTAGGGTGAGTTTTAGCTCATTGGGTGTTGGGGCATCCATTTAGTTGACTACTGAAGAATCTTGGGCGTTGGAACATCCATCCGATGGGAGCTGGAGAAGAATGCTTTTCTAGATTCTAGGAAGTTGGAGCTTTATTTTCAATTGGAGTTGAATATTAAAGAATTATTAGAAAAGCATTAGGTGGTTTTTGTCCCGGAGTGGGTTTCCACCTTAAAAACTGTGTGCATTTGTGTTCCTCTTGTTTGCTACTATCATTGTACAAACACTGATAATAATTGAAGATTAACTAATGCTCTAATTGAAAGGAATACTGATTCACCCCCCCTCTCAGTATTTCCAACAATTGGTATCAGAGCTTGGTTCCTTCAATAACAGTTTAACAGCTGGAAGGAGGTCATGGAGCATACCAAGAATGGTGTACCTCTATTCAGTGAAAATAATTATGCACTTTGGAAAGGAAGAATGGAGGTCTATCTCTTGGCGCAAGGTTACAAAGTATGGGACACTGTTCAAAATGGATTTACATCAACCACGGATGAACAAGGTAAGAAGAATTTGGTAAATGATGCAAAAGCAAAGAATATCATTATCAGTGGACTTATTGAATCTGCTTATCATAAGGTGTTGAGTTGCAAAACTGCCAAAAATTTATGGGACAAGCTTGAGAATATATATGCAGGTGACTCAAATGTCAAAGAAGCAAAGCTTCAAATCTATAGAGCAAAATTTGAGCAACTCAGAATCAAAGAAGATTGCAACATTGCTGCATACTTTCAATACGTTGATGAAATAACCAATACCCTGGAAGGATTGGGAGATCCAGTTGACGAGAAGACTATTATACGGAAGATTATTAGAACGTTACCAGGGAGATTCAACCCAAAGGTATCGGTCTGAGAATACAGTGCAAATCTGGACAAACTCAGCAAAGAGGAATTACATGGAGTTCTCATAGCATATGAAATGAGACTTGATGAAGAAGAGGGTACTTCGCATCTAGAAATTGTGTTCGTTGCATCTAAGAAAACCAATAAGGATAAACAACCTTCAATTGAAAAGACATGCACCTGCAAGTGTGAAGAAAAGGGAGATGATGAAGAAGGTCTTTCAGATGAAGAATATGCTTACTTCACGAGAAAACTACAAATTGGTAAGGGAAAATTCAAAGGTAAACTTCCATTGATATGTTTCAGCTGTAACGAGGTTGGGCATTTTACAGCAAAATGTCCAAACAAAAGTAATGGCAACTCAAAAAGAAAGAAAGGCTTTAAGAAATTCAACAAGCAAGGATCCAAAGGGAACTTTCTCTCTAAAGAAGATAGCTCATCATCCGATGAAGACAATGATAGTGAAGAAGAAGCCAATGAGAGAGTATTGTTTATGGCCAAGCACAATAAGCAAGAGGTATCAAACAACGAATAAGAAGGATGGACCATAGATGAATTTTATGAGGAAGCAATCAAGCTTATAAAAGATCTCAAGGTGGACAAGATCCGTTACAAAACTCTTGAATAACAAGTTCAAGGTCTCAAAATTGAAGTTGAAGAACACAAATGCATTAAAGAGTCACTTCAAAAGATGTTGGAAGAAAGCAACCAAGAAAGGGAAGAATTAGAAGCCCAAGTAGTCTCGTTGCGTGAGAAAGTGAAGAAAGGAAAAACTATCCAAAACTATGCCAACGGCTCAAGGGCATTGGAAGAACTCATCAACAATCAACGATATTACAATGAAAAAACTGGCATCGGTTACAAAGAAGAAGAAGCAGGACCTTCTAAAACAAAATACGATGAACCTATGAGATCTGACATGCATGAAGACTTCATTGGACAAGATTCGCAAGAACAACCTTGGAAGACAATTCCTCGACGAAAATTTCCATCCATGTACCAACATATTTTTTATGGCTACTGTCATTCATGTGGAAAATTTGGTCATAAAGCTATAGAATGTCGTACGTACCCTAGGAACGAATACAATTCTAGGAGATTTGTCAAATATGAACCTCCCAGGGCTCAGCGAAATATCAATAGATTTGAACATTTAAGAAATAATATTGAATGTTACAAATGTCGAAACTTTGGACACATAGCCAAAGACTGCAGACTTGAAAATCCTCCAGAAGAATCTTCGAAGCCACAGAATGAACGAACATGGAAGAAGAAGAAGAATGATAATTGTGCTCTCGCTCTCAAGGCTCAAAAGAACAAACATGTGTGGTATGTTGATAGCGGTTGCTCAACGCATATGACTGGAGATAGAAATAAATTTGTATCTCTGAAAGAGAAGAAGGATGGAACCGTGTCCTTTGGAAATGATGGATCTTCAAATGTTATAGGATCAGGTACTGTCACTCTCGGAAGCAAAGATGTTCTAGCCAATAATGTTCTATTGGTTGAAAAGATGAATCACAATTTGCTCAGTGTTGGACAAATGTGTGATCAAGGACACACAATACTATTCAACTCCACGAAATGTGAAATCAGGAAAGGCGTGTATGGTGAAATTGTGGCTACAGCAAGTCGAGCTCCAAACGACATATATGTTCTGGATGAAGCAACTAAAGCATATCTAATAGCTAAAGAGGATGATACAATAATTGGTAGCAATGATGATCGTCTAAGTAAGAATTTTTCTACAAAGGTGCAAAGTGATTTCGAGATGTCTTTACTTGGTTGCAAATTGAGCATAGACGACTCATCTAAGGATGTGGATCAAAGGTTGTATAGATCTATGATTAGTAGTCTTCTATATGTAATAGCCTCCCGACCAGATGTTATGCAAGCAGTTGGACAAGTATCAAGATTCCAAGCAGCACCAAAAGAATCACATATCAAATATTCGCCAGCATTGGAATATCTTCGCCAGAAGCTTGGGATTATCCCAAGTTCTCATTAGATTTTCCTTTTTCAGAATATAAATGGGGAGTGGAAGTGTGTACAGGTCTGCAGGATGGTTGTGCATTAGCGCGAGTGGAAGTGTGTACAGGTCCGCAGGATGGTTATGTTTCAGGGGGAGTTACCCTTTGCCATTGATGTCAAAGGGGGAGAGAATGTTGTAGGAAGAGGTTTCATGATCGCAGGGGGAGTACTTGTGTTTCCATCAATGCCAAAGGGGGAGATTGTTGATCAGCGGTTGTCATTGATGTCAACCCAAGAAGCACCAAGGGCTAACACAATATTGAATGAGAATTTTGACCTACCAAATTAATATATTCTGGGCCAATAATGCTTTTTATGGTTTCTACTTGTTGAGATGTTTCCGTTGATATATGGCACGCCATGTAATTCTTCACAGTTTGAGAGATATTCATGTTTGAAGTTTGTACCACAGTTACTGGGCTAAAACCCCATGGGGTTGGGGGCATGGGTCATTGAAAAGTCATAATTAATATTTTCTAAGCTCCTAAAATCCCTCCCACGTTCACTTGTTGAAGCCCCTCTCAACTTAAGCATTCATATATATTGTGATCTTCATTTCCTCCTTAGGCAAGGGATTCGGCCATCTGAAACAGGTCATCGTGGAATTTTCGCTCTAATTTTTTTTCTACGAAGGATGATCATGTAAGGTTGGATTCTGAACTTGTTGTATTACAGCTTAACAGGGTTTATACCATTAGAAATCAGGTGTTATTACGGTTATTTTTGAGAGTTCGTCTCTTGGAACGTGAGTTTGATTACATTGAATATCAGCATATTCCAAGACGTTTAAATACATTAGCAGATTCAATTTCTTCTAGTATGATAAATAGACATATGCAATAATTAAAAGCAGTAAAACAAAAAACATTCATTTATGTACGCAGATAGCCTTATTTAACTGCCTTGCGACAAGACAGATCTCTTAGTACAAAGGTAATTTGTGTATTAGGGCTCACCAATTATACTAATCTCTCTCTAAGCATATGCAATTTATAAAAACACTATACGGGTGCAAGGCCTACCTTATATCCAACGCTTTGCTTGCTTACTTGATTTTGTTGAAGTCCTTCTCGTGCACTGAAAGAACGTCCTTCGTATATCTGCAATCACAAACAAGGAAAAAGATTAAGCAGCACCTGTATAGACATTATCATAAATCATACTTATCATCATGATCAAGGAATTTATGAAATAAACCACAAATTGACAGTTTAATGAGAGAAATGAGTATATTTGTATTAACTTTAAAGATAGAAAACCTTTACAACCCGTGCCTTGATGTTGTGCAGGTCCTCCCGGGGTCCGAAGCAGGAATCTCCTTTACTCTGACAAGCATTGCACTCTTTGAACTAAGACAAATGAGGATAAGTGATTTAACCTCACAGAAAGTCTTAAGTTACTCAAGTCTAAATCTCCACAGCATTTAACTTCAAATCTCATAAGCTTGAACTCCCTTTGAGGCTACCCAAGGCCTCTTTTTATAGTGAAAGAGAGGAGGTTTCTAGTTCCAAATATGAAGGGATAGAATCCTCCTTCAAAGGGATAAGCTCCTTACATCAAGGGGTTAGCTCCATTAAGAGAGGGATGCATGAACCAGCTTCAAAGCGTATCCATTTCGAAAATTCCTGTCTAGAATCTTCTAGAATTCACCTGGAATTCACTTTTTAATCTTCATTTTCTCGCCTTTTTATGTTTTACAGAGGTCCGCACCCATTACACAAAGAACGTGCGGTATGGTTCCGCATGCAGGCTGAGCTTTAGGTGCGGGACCGCAGGGAATGCATAGAGAAAGTGCGATACCAATTCTTTAGGGGATTTTAAGGATTTTTTTCTGATTTTGAAGCTTGATATGAGGAGCTGGTATATTAGACTTGCAAAAGGAGGAAGTATGAGTAATAATGAGCTCATACGGTCAGCAGAATGTCAAGGTGACAATAGTAAATAAAATAGTTGCAATGCTTTTTTTATGAAGAAATAGGTTAAAACACAGTAGAAGGACTTGTGGTAGAATAATCCCCGACAAGGAGCGTAAGTAAAGGAGGTCGAGTCGGGAAAAGGGCGTTCATTTAGAACTAGTGTAATATACCAGCAGAAGTAGAAAAGGCAGTAAACACATCAGCGTTATAACTAATCAATGAAAAGTGGCTAGCCCTGCACCAAATTTAATTACCCAACGTTGAATTTTTGAAAAGCAGGGCCAGATGTCAGAGCCACCATTTTTTGCCTCTTCGTGATCATCACAGCCACATTCAAACCTACTTTTTTAGCTTATGAAGAGCCATCAATTTTTTTAGATCCATGAAGAGCTTCCCAAAATTAATTCTACAGGCGGTGTTTTGTCAGATATTTTTGCTCGGGCCTTGCATTGCCACATTTGTCTAATTTCAGTTGTTTGTAATTGATGAAGTTTTCCAAAGTAGATTAGGGAAACCAACTCAAGTTTTAGTTAAATACTACTTGAATTTCCATTATGAAGGGTTGGACCTTGTTAGAATCTGCGTTACAAAGATCATTGTATTGGAGCATTGTAATTGTTTGAGCTGGGTGTTGATAATAAGAGACTGTTCACAAGATTCTTCAGCTATGTTAATGGTTATTTTTTTCCTCTATATTTTCATGATGTGCATCAATTTATCTGATTTCAAAACAGAAAATTTAGATTAAGATTTGCTAAGAGAGCACCTTAATTCTGTTTTTGTTTGTTATCTTAATGTTTTCTTCTGAAGTATAGTTAAAGAATTATTAACTGCTCTTTAGCTATTACTGAACTTGTTATCACCCAAAAAAATGAAGCATGTTTGGACAAGGTCAAATAGGTTCATGTGTCAAAAATAGGGTTGTAAGATTCATTTTTTATGCTTGGTCAAGAGAAATATTAATTTTTCTTGTTTAAGTTTACCCTAAGGTCTAAACCCACTCATTTTCAAACTCCCTCATGTCACATCACTCATCATTTTCTGGCTTATTTTAATTTCCAAGGTTTTTGTACCGAAAATGCAATTTTAGCCAAGAAACCACAATTTCGTAGTGAAATACACTGTGAAAAGTCACTTTTCGCTACGAAATTGTTGATAGTTTTGTAGCAAAAACAACAAAATTTACACTAGATACGTTACGAAAGTGCGGTTTCCTGTCTATCTTGTCACATTAGCTGTTAGGTGTCAGAAAATCGTTGGGAATGGGTAATTTAGATTCCATTCAAGTCATGGACGGATGAAACCAAGGTACATGGTCAGGTCTGAAGTCATCATGATCATTTTAGGTATGTATGAGTCATCATTGGGTCATGAGAAGACATCAAAACTTTAAAATCTTTCCTAATTCAGTCATTTCTCATTTCTCATTCTTTCTTTGCATGATATCAAGCTCTGGAGAGCTATTGCATTAAGCCAAAGCTTTGGCTGATGTTTTCAAAGGCTTACATTGAGCATTATCAAGCGAGGCTGCAAATCATCAAGCGAGGCTACAGATCATCAAGCAAGGTTGCAAATTATCAAGCAAGGCTGTGAAGACATTAAAGAAACCATGGCAGAAAAAAAAAAGAACAAACAAGGGTGGCCAATGTTTGAGATATGGACCGGCAGACATGAATCTGATCAAGGAAGACCCAACTGCAGTGGAAGTTTTTAGAAGGATAGGTTGCCTACAGTTTTGTGAGAAATTACAAGGTTGTCATACACAATTTTCTAAAGAGTTTGCTTTGAATTTCAGTGGAACAGCCACCAAAGTGGGAATGCTCAATCTTTCCATCACACCAGAGGTTATTGCAACTGCTACAGGGATCCCAAGAGGACAGGAGAAGTGGTTCAAAGGTTTCAATTTTAACATGGAGCAGTTCAAAGAATTCATGAAGCCTAAAAACAGTGAAATGGATCTCACCAATGTTGTTCCAAGGAGCTGCATAAAGGACAACTACTCAAAAATTTTGCTCATCATCCAAAATTAATTTACTTGTGAAGGGAGATACCACAAAGTCTACACATATCATTTCAAGTTACTTTTGCACTTTAATGGTAAGATTTCCCTTGATCTGCCTTTCTATTTGCATAGAATTTTATCAAAAATGGCAAATAAGGTCCAAGCAAAGTCTGAAGGGATTGAGACTTCATTATTTTATCATGGTTTAATGAGGTTTTAGATGAACTTCAAAGGCTAGGCAGAGACTGGTCCTCATTTTTTTTTTTTAGTGGTTTTGAGTTGGATGCTCTTACTCCTTCAAGAACTCCTAGACCTAGGAAAATTCCATCACCGTTAGTAGCAGAGCAAAGTGAACCATTGATAGTAGAACCAAGTGAACCTGCAAGAGTAGAACCAAGTGAACCAATTATGATGGAGCCAGAGCAATTGCAGAGTTTAGGCACACCAAATGTTCCACCTGCAAAACAAAAGTCAAAGGTGGTCAAACCTGCAAAACTAAAACAATTTGTGAGTAAACAAAGAACAAAAAGGATGACAAGGAGCCAAACAGTGGTCTTAGAAGAGAAAACAGTGGTTGTAGAAGACAGAGCAGTGGCTAAAGGAAATCTTTAAGATATTTTACATGCCATTGACATAGAAGAAACTCCTATAGTCCAGGCTGAGGACATTGAGGAAGGTGGACAGAAGTTAAAAAAGGTTAAATCTGCAAAGAAATTAGAATTTGAGGGAGAAGATGTGGGTTTTATGTTCCAAGCAAGAAAGCCTATGATAAGGCATGCTAGGAAAGAAGTTCCACCACCTACTAATACATTTTATCCACCACACGAGATCATTGACCTTTCATCACATGCAGAGAAAGACACAATTAGCAAAACCAAGAAAGGAAAAGAGAAGGTGATGGAAAAAACAAAGTTACAGCTCCTTGAAGAACAACTGAAATTGGCCAATCATGAAATTTATGTTATGAAAAGAGAAGCAAGGAAACAAATTATAGAGAAGATTCAGTTTGAGAAGATGAAGGCAATTTGGGAAGAACAATTTGACACTGTTTCCAAGACTTTGGATAATACACAACAATTTTTCAAATGGACCATTCCAGTGAGGAAAGAGACCAAACATGTCAAGAGGATGAACGCAAATTTGAAAGCCACCAATAGAATATTTAAAGATCAGGTTAAGTACCTCCAGGAGTAGCTTGAACTAATTCATGAAGAGTTAGAGAAAAAAGGCCTTGAAATGACAGTGCTTGAATAACTAATAGCTCAACCAATCATAAATGAGGAAGAAATGCCTCAATGATCATAAGGTAAGCTGGTTTATGGTTTTTAAGGCTAATGATATTTTAAAAACAATATTTTGGCACTAAGAGGTTTCATTTTTCAAATTTCACAAAAATCTAGAATTTCAGCACTTTTCAGCAGTTTCGTAACGTGTCTGGGCTTGAAGGACAACAAAACGCTACGAAATTATTGTAGCTGTTATTTTTCCTTTTTGAACTAGTTTTCGGAGCTATCAAGAGGTAAAATATATGTGGGAGGTGTGTCTAAGGATGATGAATACCATGCCAAAGGAAATAATCAAAAATATTTAGGTTAAATGACTTTTTTGCAGCGCTACGAAAGTACGCTACGAAACTGCCTTACTTTCGTAGCGTACTATGTGAGAGCCTTTTAAGCAGATTTTTGAGAATTTATGGATAGTTGGGTATTATCCAAGTATTAGAGGATCATGACAACATTCATTCATCACTTAAATACCACGAAATGAAGATAAATTAGCAGTCAAAGCATTCGTGGAAGAAGAATACCATTTGCCTAAAAAACAGGGTTTTGTTTCCATTTTTAGAGGAGGTCAGTTAAGTGGTCATGTAGTGATGAATCCCATCGTCCCAATTCGAACATATGAAAGCATACTTGTCAAATATGTAATTTCTTTAGAAGATAAGGTTGTTAAATGTAATAATTAGCAGTTTGAGTTCTAGTAGGAAAAGGATTGTCCAGTAGGATAACTGTCATTTTGTCATTAATTAGATGTTTTATGGTTATGCAAGGTGTCATTTGGAAAAAATTCGATGAATATAGCCAGGAGGCAGATCATCTCATGATGTAACAAGTCTATTAAAGGCCATTGAGTCAAATTTTTCAAGGGTTGGAGATTTTTTGGCAAAAATACAGCTTTATGTAATTTTGACTATTTCAGTAATACAGAGATTTGTTTCTTGACCAACCTAAGATTCTGATTGAGTTTTTAGTGCCTATTTAACTTATATCTATCTTTTATGTGTCCCATTTGCAGTGGTTTTCATTTATAATATTCAGAATTCATTCATGTAATGCTCTGACTTCCTTTATAGATGAATTGACTGTGTATTTTCCTGTTTCATGTGCGTGTGTACTATTGCTAAAAACTCTTAGCTGCCTTAGCTTCCATGTCAAGTGAACTCAATACTGAATCACTGAAATTGTTGACTCCATAAGCCCAACATTTGCATACTAATAATATTTTCAACCTACACTCATCATAAGCAAGTTGTTTCCTAAATAGAGTTAGCCATCTAAATACATCTTTATTCAATATCATTAACCCTTTGAGAGAGCCCTCTCAGGTTGAAGAGGCTAAGCTTCTGTCAAAAGATTAGTTTGAAATAGTTACATGAGATTGTCTGATTAGCAGCCTATCAGGTACAATTTTGTGATAACAGAACTCACTGCTTTCTTTCATTTCATATTCACACTGTCAGTAAGATGCAGTCTGCATGGTTAGCTTGCCCTGTGAATGCCCTTAAAAATTTTATGCACAATTCAACCTTTTATGACTCCATATCCCAATGGATTAAGTTTCACAGCTCTGTCTGTCCAGCCACCCAATCAATCAAAACAAATAACCCTCATAATTTTTAGAAGTAGCCTAATATCAGCATTTATAATTATAAATCATAAATCATATAAAACAGAGAGAGCCCTCTCTGAGTATAGGAAGGCTAGGTCCTAGACTCCAAAGTGGTTTGATGTTGTCCTCTATCATTTGTTCTTGCCAATCTTAAAAATTATAGGGCCACAACATAATGGCGACCATACTAGGGATTTATTCAAAGAGCTTAATTTTTCATCAGAACTCAAAAACCCCAGTCAAAATTGTATGATTCAAGTATGTTCCAAGATTGGTATCCGGTTGTTGACGGTGGACAAACAGCCAGGCACAGCAAGGTTGAAATCATCCACCTGGCGACTCCATAGTTTTCAGTTGACCTAAAGGCTCCAATGGTAGAAGAATCCAGATTGGTTGTGAATATACAATAACCCCATTCTCTGATTGATTGACAAGATGGATTCAAGGATACAATGCAGGTATGCTCCGATGAATACAGATCACATTCCCGAATTCCCACACAAAATGCCTCATGTAAATTGGAAAAAAAATATTCCTATTTTCAAGATGAGAATGTTGATGATGCTTCATTACATCTCATTAAATTTCATATACATTCATGGAAGTTGAAGGTAGAATGGCATGAGGACTGCCTCATGAAGATGTTCATGGCAACATTGGAAAGGAAAGCGAGGGAATGGTATGAAGGTTTGAATCCTGGTAGTTGGCTTTTCTTTAAAACATTTCCACAAGGTGTTTTATGAGCATTATAAAGAATATTCTCCATCTTTATCATTAGCTGAAATTTGTTGTGATCAGTATGAGGATCTCATACAATACCTTGTAAATATTGATGAAGACCTAGGAAATTGGCATCCTGACGATCTCTTAGAAGCAATTCACGAATTTCATTCTCAAGTTAACCGTCATGATAACCAAGAGAAGTTAGTTGAAAATGAAAGCAATCGGGAAATGAAAGAAGATATACAGGACCTCTCTGTGGAGACAAATGCTAAGTCATTTTCTCTTTTGTATGAGGCTAAAGAAGGCATTCAGTATCATGATCAGTCTTCACAAGAGAAAAAAAACAATTGTTGTTTAATCCAAAGAAAGCAAAGACTGCCTCCTCCTTTAACTGAAGAAGAAATTAATCAAATTCTGAGCATGCAGCCAACCTCTCCATCTTTATGTGATCAGGAGATTAATCCTATTTTTTCTACTGTTGATTTATGTATTGAAGTGTTTTCTCATGAAGAAACAAATGTAGAACAGATAGATATTGACGTTGTTTTACCTTCTCAATAAGGCTTATTGTCGGAAAGTTCTTCTGTTCATCAAAATGATGGTCTTCAAACAGAATTCATCCAACTCAGTCGAGACATATCAGGTTTTCTTGAGGACCACATATCAGTATACAATGAAGATGTTATATCATATAAACATTAATCATGTATAGGCATTCTCTTTCAGAAATATCCTGAGCATAATACACTGGAACAAAGAGCAGTCCTGGGTGTAGCTGGTTATTTGAATCCTCAGGGCCAGGTATTATTCCAAGATCCTTTGTTGGCCTTTTAGAATCATGTAAGGAAGGAGTATGCTACGCCATGAATGGTTTGCTACCAATTTTAAGGAAAATTTTGAACATTGTTGTTCAATGGCAAGTAAGATGGGAGTGGCCCTTTTGTTTTTCCAACCTACTCAAAAAAGTGAACAAGAATCAATCATGTAGTCATTTACTGGATTGGTTGCTGTGGAGAAAATATTTCACTTAGTGTATATATCATCTCCAAGTTATATTAGGGTAGGTAGGTGTCCAAATAAGCTTAGTACTCTAAGCATTTTTTCCAGTTGTAGTTTCGGATTGCTTTCTAGTTTTCAGTGCAAGTATATTCCATATTTCAGGTCGGAGAGAGTGTTGATTTTGAACTGGCTCTTCTCAGCCATAGATTTTTTTGTAGAAAATTAAGTTGCAAATTTGGGATCAGCACAATGGATCAGGCCACTAGTCTACAGTGTTCTTGACACCTCCTGAAAGAGCTACCATCCCCAGCTGGAGCCACTGTTAGACCCCTGTATTTCACAGTATCACTAGGTGACTGATTATTTTCTCAGGTCTTTCATACTGAAAATAATATTCCATGGTTTTCATCTATTTCTAGAAAAATAAGGGAAAAATATTGATTGGCTAGAACATCAAAGGGATCAGTCTGCCTTTCAGTTCAATGGAAAGGGAAAAATGTTTCTGATAAGGTGTGATGGTAATCAAACTTCATTTCTTCCCTCATTCCATTTCATTCACCCTCTTTGCCCCTCATTTTCTCCATATTCCAAAGTTCTACACTTTATTTCTTTCAAAACCCTTCTTTAACTATTAAAATTCAAATTTTATAGTTAAAAAAGAGCAGCTCCGCCCACCCACTAAACGTTGTATTATATATTCTTTAAGACTTACCACTTACCGTGGCTCTACCCCCCACAAGCGATGACTTGATACATACATATATATCACATAAACCACCAAGAAACCTTTAGGACTCCACGGATGCGATGCGATGATGGTGGGACCCGATTGCAATCACAAATCGCAAATTTTACAGGATAGGTGCAAGAGGTAAGTTTTAAAATCGTCGAAGTGTGATATGCGACGATGGTGAGACCCTATCTCAATCACAATTCGCAAATTTTATAAGATAGGCATGGTAGGTAACTTTTAAAACCATCGAAGTGCGATGTGTGATGACGGTGGGACCCAATCACAATCGCAAATCACAGGTTTTAGAAGATAAGTGCCAAGGTTCATGATAAAATTTCTGAAGTGCAAAGTGCGATGTTGATGTGGATGTGATGTCGTTCCAAGCTGAAATATAAAGGATCTCAAGTCTAGGTGTATGCAGGTTTCACGTTGTTTTATGAAGAAATAGGCTAAAACACAGCATAAAGACTTGTGGTAGAATAAGCCCCGCAAGGAGCGTAAGTAAAGGAGGTCGATTCAGGAAAAGGACGTTCATTCAGAACTAGTGTAATATACCAACATAAGTAGAAAAGGTAGTAAACACATCAGCGTTATCACCAATCAATGAAAAGTGGCTAGCACTGCACCAGACTTAATTAGCCAACGTCGGTTTTCTGAAAAGCAGGGCGAGATGTCAGAGCCAGCATTCGTTGCCTCTTTGTTATCATCACAGCCACCTTCAAGCCTACTTTTTGACCTTACGAAGATCCATTGAAATTTTTAGATACATGAAGAGTTGCCCAAAAATAATTCTACAGGTGGTGTTTTGTCAGAGATTTTTGCTCGGGCCTTGCATGGCCACACTTGTCTAATTTCAGTTGTTTATAATTAATGAAGTTTTCCAAAGTATATTAGGGAAACCGACTCAAGTTTTAGTTAAATACTGCTTGAATTTCCATTATGAAGGGTTGGACCTTGTTAGACTCTGCGTTGCAATGATCGTTGTATTGGAGCACTATAATTGTTTGAGCTGGGTATCAATAATAAGAGACCGTTCACAGGATTCTTGAGTTATGTTAATGATGATGTTTTTCCTTTGTGTTAATGTTTTTCCTTTGTATTTTCATGTTGTGCATCAATTTATCTGATTTCAAAATAGAAAATTTAGATTAAGATTTGCTGAGAGAGCACCTTAATTCTGTCTTTGTTTGTTATCTTAATGTTTTCTTCTGAAGTATAGTTAAAGAACTCTTAACTTCTCTTTAGCTATTGCTGAACTCGCTGCTTTCTTTCATCTCATATTCACACTACCAGTAAGATCCAGTCTACATAGTTAGCTTGCCCTGTGAATTCCCTTGAAACGTTGATGCACAATTCAGCCTTTTATTACTCCATAGCCCAATGGATTAAGTTTCACAGCTCTTTCTATCCAACCACCCAATCAATCAAAACAAAAAACCCTCATAATTTCTATAACTAGCCTAATATCAGCACTTATAATTATCAAGCTAAATCATAAAAACAGAGAGAGCCCTCTCTGGGTCTAGGAAGGCTATGTCCTGGACTCCCAAGTGGTTTGATGTTGTCCTCTATCGTTTGTTCTTGCCAATATTACAAATTACAGGGCCACAACATCTTTAATATATATTTTCACACAGCAATCAGATATACTTCAATTAGATCTAGTTATCTAACTTCAACCGATATTCGCACATGTAAGCAATTAACCAATAACATAAGTAAATATGCAACAGATATCAAATTCAAATCTTAAAACGCATCACAGATGAACAATACAGCAGATCGCATAAAAGTACAGGCTTTCCAAAACAACCTTCTTTATTAACAGATCTATCAATTCCAGTACATTCAGTACTTCAATACAATCTATCCTTTTACGCACAAAGCCAATGGAGTCCACAGCCAGGACTAAGGTCTCCTCGCACATAGCCAACAGGAGCCTTTCTACCCAAAAAAAAAAACTTAGCCCAAAACATTAACCAAAAATAGTTGACCATGAGATATATTTTCGTGACTTAATCCTTACATATTTATACTATCTTAGACGTGCACATACGATGGTATCAAACATTGGTTTAAGACTCATGGTTTTCATTTTAAACCCATTACATTGATTGAGGGACTTTGACCCACCCCAAATCTCCTTTGCTCTTTCGCGCAACATGCACAACAAAACATAAAGAAAACTTAACCATAAATGTACCCCAGGGGACCCTGCTCCAACAGGCCCCCAACACAAACTCGTGACTCGTCCCGAGTCACTGCGGGGCACTCTCCTTCATCTTTTCTTTTAGTGCTTCGACAGAACTCTTAAATGGCAGGATCACTACAACGCTATATGCGGAAACACTCTACACTTCATCAACTAGCTTCATTGTTGTCAGCCCCTCAGCTGCCAAATTGATACCTCATTGTGTTTGTTGAAGGATTTTCAGGGCACCATCAAGACTCTGTGACAATTGCAGGGCTTCCTCATCCCAAGGTTGCATCCTTGTCTCCAAAAGATGTTCCCGGTGGCGTAGGTCTTCTATCTCACTATGAATTTCCTTTCCCTCATGAAGGAGGGAAAGTCTCTGTGTTGTCACCAATGTGGGTGTTGCCATCCAGATCTCTGCAAATTGTTGTTCCTTAACGTGCAATTCATTTTTCAACTATTGGACCATTGGGTCATTTTGAAAAGTTGTCCAAATGCCCATGGCTTCATCCAATAATTGTCCACACTCTGTCACTGTAAATGATATGTTGTTCCTAGTTGTCTTGACCTCTTCAACGTGTTGTGCTCTAACCTCCGGTGGTGTTTCGGGCTGGAGCTTCATCTGCAGCTCAACAATTCGTTGCTCGAAGTCTACCCAGACTGTCTGAATATCATAGTGCAATGCCTTGAGCGTAGCAGCCAAGCCCTCTAGTTTTGTTGTAGGCGCAGCTGATGCAGGCACAGTGACCTTTTGCAGGTCATCGTAGACTTGGTCGATGATGGCCTCTAATACGGGGCGCCGAGACTCATATGTGCGGCATGCCTCCTCTGTTGTTTTCTACTTATGCTCGATGCTTATTGACCAGGTACTTCAGCACCGAATGTTCAGTCAACATCTTAAAGTGGCCTCCTAATAGATAATGGCGGAATTTTTTCAGTGCATAACTATAGCCAATCCTTCACTTTCCGTATTTGAATAATTATGCTTCGCGCTTGATAGCTTCCTACTTGCAAATGCAATAGGGTGATTGATCTCCCCAGCTCCTAGTTGAGCTAAAATAGCTCTGAGCATGATATAGGAGGAATCAAAATGTACATGGAATACCTTCGATGAGTCTGGAAAGACCAATATGGGCGCAATGACCATCTTCTCCTTAAGTAATTCAAAACTCTTTTGACATTCTTCATCCCAACAGAATGACGCATCCTTCTTGAGCAATTTTTCCATGGGTGCAACGATCAGCACATATCCTTGGATGAAATTCCAGTAATATCCTATATGCCCCAAAATTGAGTGCAGTTGTTTAACATTTGTAGGAACTTCCAGATTAACAACAACTGTGATCTTGGTTGGTTCCACCATCAACCCTTGCTGACAAACAATATGATCGAGCAAGATCCCGAATGGCACTTAAAAGATGCACTTCTTCCGATTAAGTGAGATATGATACTTCCAACAAGTATCCAGCATCAGGCGCAGACTTGATACATGCTTCTTCAACAACCCAAAGACAGTCCAATCATCAAAGTAGACTTCTAAGAACTTGTAATATTCCTAAATTAGCATGCAGCTAATAGGGATATTATTTTTTCTTTAAAAATCTAGTTAGATGAATAAATGTGCAAAGGAGGTTAATCAAACTCCTAATGAAGAATAAATCAATGCCAAACATGAAAAAGGATAAATCTTGGATATGTAAATAAGCACCCCTTGGTGTGAAAGGGGCTAATCATCTTGACTGGGTCAACCTTGACCAAATCTAAAGCGATGTATTGGAGGACTGCTCATCAATAAGGCACAACGTAATTCTAGTTGAATATCTCTTGTGTGAAAGGGATGAGTCCATTGAAGGTGGTTTATGGTTTTGCACACTCTCATCTTATAAAAGGAATGGGAAGGCATCATGATAAGGTTGTTCAAGATATGATCATTTGATCTATTGTCTAGTTAGACCATATAGCTTTCTTTGGTTGTTTAGCCTAGATTGCAAATGTTGTTTAGAATTGGAATTTCCTGTTTAGGAGTTCCTCCTCTTCCCACTGAGTAGCTCTTGGGAGAGTTTGTATTGCATAGTCCACTATCAGGCTTGAGGGCCAAGCTTCTCCTTTCAATTACAACTCAGATCTTTTTGAGGGTTTGGTTGTCTTTGCAAGCTGCAGCAAGTGGAGATTAGATCTATTCAGATCTAAGACATTTCATCGCCCTTTTTCAGTGGAGGAGTCCTCTGCTCTATTGGATTGGATTGATTGAGCTTCATTTCTTGATCTTGGCATGTGGCCAGCTGATATCTATACCCTACAACACAATTTCCATTCTAGATATGTGTTATTCTTGTACGAATTGTTGTAGGGGGTTTGGGTGCACTATTTTGAGAGCTGGTTTCTAAGTGTTTGGGATCTGCCCTTCACTTTGAGGTCCATTGGAGGAAATCTACACATTTTATATTTTAGATCTGATCTACATATTCTGAATACTTTAGAATTTCTGAATATTTCTGCAGATCTGCTTTCTTAGATCTCAGATCTATTGCTTATCCTTGGTGTAATCCTCAAAACCCAAGGGGATCTGAAAGAGGATCCTTTCTAGTGCATGGATCTGTTATGGATCTGAATTTTTACGCACAGATCTGCTGTAGATCTGACATGTAATCCACAGTAGTTTGCAGCCTAATAAAATAATGTTGTCAAGGAAATTTCAGTCCATTCATGTGGTTGCAGCACCTCTTTTGAGGGAATTTCTTATGTTTATGTCTGGCATTTCTAGCTATGTATTTCATGGGCTTCATTATGTAATTATATTGCTGCTATAAACACTATTGAAGAGAATTTTATTGGCATATTTCCCTTGCTATAATTGAACTGCATTATTTCCTTGTTGTATTATTCATACATTGCTGCAGTCCCACTTTTGGGTATTTTCCAGGTGTACTAGGTGTGGGAGATCTGTTTAACCCACCTAGAAAGATTTTTTCCTGTTCCCCTCTTGGATTTTGGTCTTATCTAAGGGATCTAAGGGTTGGTTTCCAATCCTGTAGCATACATTCCTGAAAAATGTTTTTTTCAAGCATGCCTTGCTAGCAGTCCCAATTTGGGGATATTACAGTGGTATCAGAGCAACTATCTTGGCACAGCTTGTGCTTATTGAAGAGCCAATATGTCTTTTCATGGAAAGAAAAGACCGATGAATAAATGTGGTTACATTGAAGACACAAAAGAAAAGAGTAAGATCCCGTTAACTAGAAGTTTGCAAAGAGAATAGTTTTCTAAAACTCTTTCTCAAGCTTTGAATGAACTGAAAGAAGAAATCCAGGGAATTAAAAATGAAAGGCAAGCAGATATTTTGAAAAAATTTGCACATTAAGGAAGCCCTACTACTTCATATGATGGGTGTGAGCATTCAGCCACATCATCAGATTTACAACGCTCTATCAACCACTTTTTCATGAAGAAGAAAAAGAAGAAAGGATATGTGCCAAAGAATGAGACTCTTGGTGATTATTTGCAATAGTATGAAGCTCAATCTAAGGAGTTCAAAGATCACTTGAACTTCCAAGGGTTTTGCAAGATCAAGGAGGAAAGAAGGAGAAAGCAGCATGGTGTGGGTAGATTATTCTTATCTACTTCTGGTGGATCACCTAAATGTCTAGCTAGAGCTTGGGTGAAGGAGCTAGACACCTATGTGCAACAACATCAAGTTTCAGAAAAAGGAAGCCATCAAAGTAGAAGCGCTGCATCTTGAGGGTAAGGCTTATGCTTGGTGGTTGTTTGAATCTTTTTCCTTAAAGAATGCAAATACGTCTACCTATGCAAAGTTCATTAGAAGAATAGTGGAAAGGTTTTATGAAAGGTCTTATGAAACACTTTCTATGAAACCAAATCGAACAAAAATTTTACATGGATTGGAAGGGTCCCTAAATTCAGCTCCATTTCAGAAAACCATTGAAGGGGATGGAAATTTGTGTGACATATTGCCAACGAAAAAGTCCCCATTGCATGAAGATCTTTCTTCTCAAGAGGAAGACATGGAGATTCCTCCTTCAAAAGAAGACCAAGATCTAAGGTCCCCTATTGATGATGAGGCATTTTTAACTATGGAAGAAAGGGTTGAAAATGATAATGTAGTCATGAAAAGAGCACATCTAGGACCTCATGAAGAGGAATATGGAGTACTTACTCCACGGAGAGAAACTCTTGCAATTTTGCAAGGAGTTCCAAGGAATCTCAAATATGGAGATTGTGGCATAATCCATGTGCAGCATGTGCCATCATTCTCAAATGGTGAGATATTGAAGATAGAAAAAGGAAGATAGGAGGGCAAGCACCACATGATGAGGAGAATACACCCCTCTTTATTTTAGAAGGTTGATCCACAAAGAAGGTAAGAGGATATATGCAAGGAAGGCAAGGACAAATCTGTCCACACACATACACATCTTGCTCTATGCCTTGATGTCTCTTTACATGGAGGCATTCCACCGGGGAGACCTCCTAATGGGAGGAAAACTAAAGTGTTCTCTCAACTATGGGCAGCATTTTCATATTTGGCTAAGGAAGGAGCTTTGGGAGAAACTAGCACAGCGCAAAGAATCTTTCATGGATTCAAAAGAGAGATAATCAATTTTCCGAATTGGACATTGCTATCTCCCACTCAGTTATTTGCGCTGGAAAAGGAGAATTCAGAAGTCTATGATGGCATGGACATGATGTCATATGGAAACTCCATATCTTGGGGGCAGCCAATAATGTTTTCATTCACAAAGGAGATTTCTTAACATGACAAGAGTATATCAACACTCTTGCATGCATGGCCCACATTGAGGAAGTTTTGGAAGACAAGGACTTTCCAAGGGGAGGTTGACTTCCATCTACTTCAATATTGTCTTGAGAAAGATCAACTGCAAAGGAGGCGGAAAAATGAAGTTTATAGTACTCCAGCATGTGACTTTGACATCAAGCATGTCAAAGAGGAGGTCCATGCTATGATAGGGGTGGCATTTTATATTTCTACAGCGCTGTCATTGTTGGGGAGCCTAGATCCTTATTGGGATTCCCAACTCTTGATGGAATACTCCAAGGACCTTTTCACATGTAAGGTTCTTGATGGGAAAGTGATGGATGGGAGGTATAAAGTAGTGAGGGATTCATTTATTCCCAAGATCAAATCTATTTGGCTAGAGACTCCAAGCTCAAGGAGAAACTACTTAATGCAGCCTATGAGATCTTGCTTTCAAAACCCACTGGTTTCATTAGAACATATCATACTATATTAGATGGATTCATGTGGGAAAACTTCAAAGAGGAGATGCACTCTCATATGAGGAAGTGCATGGATCATTTGCTGGTTGAGGAGGAACATAGCTCTTGGGAAAATTTATCATTACCACCTCCTTATTCATTGAATGTGAGAGGGAGCTCATCCATGAGCTACCTTTCTGATTTGAAACAAGTGTATGATAAACATTGTATTGCTGAACATCATGATACATTTATTATATACTTGCATTTTCTCAACACTCATGCACAGGTCTTGGCTCCAAGAGGGGGCACTTTTTCTTATGGGCTTCATGAGCCACTTTGGGCCATGAACAATGGTGATGTTGGTCATTCCTTGGGAGATCTTGGAGAGATGATATACTCTTCATGGTGTGATTCATTAACACCAACCATCATGCACCTTCTCCGAGCATGCAAGAAGGATGGGGCAGCAAACAAGTGTTGGGGAAAACACTTGTCATATCATATTCTATGGAAGTTAGGAGTAAAATTGTGTTGGTTGCACATAAGGGACCATTTTCCTTCTCCTTTATTGCATATGGCAACTAGCATGACCTTAATTATGATCCCATATGCTGAATATGTTCTTATCTTTGTTGGGAACATGGTTGGAGGAGAGACACATTTGTTGAATGTGTCCTTGGGGAAAGAAATTTCCTACATTTTTTGCACTACATGTTCTAAGGGGAGCATGGGAAACTATATGGCCACCATAGTAGATTACTTTTTTCTTTATGATATGGGCCATATGATTGATTGGAGCACTTGGGGCATGCCTCTCATGAGCAATTGGGAGGAGCTTTACTATGAATTAACAAGTTGGGAGGTGATTCATTTCATTTGGATGATAGCATGGAGGTGGGAGTCCTTCATTGATGATGAAATTCCCCATGATTGTCATCACTTCTATCTTGAGGAGGCCATTGATCAGCAAGGAGGTTTCCATATATACCTTCCTTTCTTTCATGATGAGAGCCATTTCGTTTATCCACCAAAGGCCAACTTGCACACTTGGGAGGAACCATTGGGAGACAGAATTATTGCAGAAAATCTGAAGCAGTGGTGGAGACTGTTGAATGAGGAGGCCAGAGGAAGAGGAGGGGAGATTTTGCGGCAACCTTGCAGTTGCTTGAGTACAAGCAACATTTGGGAGGAGAAGACTGTAATATTCCTAAATTAGCATGCAGCTAATAGGGATATTGTTTTTGCTTTAAAAATCTAGTTAGATGAATAAATGTGCAAAGGATGTTAATCAAACTCCTAATGAAGAATAAATCAATGCCAAATATGAAAAAGGATAAATCTTGGCTATGTAAATAAGCACCCTTAGGTGTGAAAGGGGCTAATCATCTTGACTGGGTCAACCTTGACCAAATCTAAAGCGATGTATTGGAGGACTGCTCATCAATAAGGCACAACGTAATTCTAGTTGAAGATCTCTTGTGTGAAAGGGATGAGTCCATTGAAGGCGGTTTAGGGTTTTGCACACTCTCATATTATAAAAGGAAGGGGAAGGCAGCATGAGAAGGTTGTTCAAGATATGATCATTTGATATATTGTCTGTTTAGACCATATAGCTTTCTTTGGTTGTTTAGCCTAGATTGAAAATGTTGTTTAGCATTGGAATTTCCTGTTTAGGAGTTCCTCCTCTTCCCATTGAGTAGCTTTTGGGAGAGTTTGTATTGCATAGTCCACTATCAGGCTTGAAGACCAAGCTTCTCCTTTCAATTACAACTGAGATCCTATTGAGAGTTTGGCTGTCTTTGCAAGCTGCAGCAAGTGGAGATTAGATCTATTCAGATCTAAGACATTTCAGTGCCCTTTTTTAGTGGAGTCGTCCTCTGCTCTATTGGAGGAATTGTATTGGAGTGATTGAGCTTCATTTCTTGATCTTGGCATGTGGCCAGCTGATATCTATACCCTACAGTGCAGTTTCCATTCTAGATCTACGTTATTCTTGTAGGAGTTGTTACAGGGAGTTTGGGTGCACTATTTGGAGATCTGGTTTCTGAGTGTTGGGGATCTACCCTTCACTTTGAGGTCCATTGGAGGAGATCTACACATTTTATATTTCAAATCTGATCTGCATATTCTGAATACTTATAATTTTTGAATATTTCTGTAGATCTTCTTTCTTAGATCTCAGATCTATTGCTTATCCTTGGTGTATTCCTCAAAACCTAAGGGGATCTGAAAGAGGAGCCTTTCTAGTGCATGGATCTGTTATGGATCTGAATTTTTATGCACAGATCTGCTCTAGATTTGACATGTAATCCATAGCAGTTTGTAGCCTAATAAAATAATGTTGTCAAGGCAGTTTCAGTCCATTCATGTGGTTGCAACACCTATTTTGAGGGAATTTCTTCTGTTTATGTCTTGTATTTCCAGTTATGTATTTCATGGGATCATTATACAATTATCTTGCTGCTATAAAAACTATTGAAGAGAATTTTATTGGAATCCTACCCTTGCTATACATGAACTGCGTTATTTCCTTCTTGTATTATTCATACATTGCTGCAGTCCCACTTTTGGGTATTTTCCAGTTGGACTAGGTGTGGGAGATCTGTTTAACCCACCTAGAAAGATTTGTTCTTGTTCCCCTCTTGGATTTGGGTCTTAGATTGTTATATCTAAGGGATCCAAGGGTTGGTTTACAATCCTATAGCATACATTCCTGAAAAATGTGTTTTTCAGACATGCCTTGCTAGCAGTCCCAATTTGGGGATATTACAGAACTTGTGGATGTATTCCTTGAAAACAGCGACTACTACGCGCGATAAGATAGCTGGCGCATTCTTCAAATCGGATGGGATGACTATATATTGAAAATATCCCCATTATTTCACAAAGGTGGTCTTACTTCTATATTCCGGTGCAATTATGATATGGTGATATCCTGAGAAACCATTTGTAAATGAATAGGCCTCTTGTCCTCCTACATTGTCGAGGATCTCATCAAAAAATGGGGTTGGGAATGGATCATGTACGCAGGCATCATTCAATTTGTGCAGATCCATGAAAATACTTATTTCTCGTTTGGTCTTCTTATCCAACACCACCATGGGACTCACCCAATCGGATTCTTCTATTGGTTCCATAATTCCTGCAGCAACCATTTTATCGAAATCTTCTTTAACTTTCTACTTATATTTGGGGTTCAATCTATACGAGCGCTTCTTTATAGGTCACGCATTGATACAGATTTATTCAGGAACACAACATAATACACATATAACCATAAATACAAAGATGCAATGGAAATAACACTTCATTTCATTAATATCAAAGAACTGAAATTTGCTTACATACAGAATGGAAATAAACTAGCTAGGGCGTTAGTAGCTTATCTCTAAGAAGAGATGTGGCAGCTACTGGCCTATGAACTATGTTCCAATGAGGATCGAGGACCTATTTATTATAGAGAAATATTGGAAAACCCTAAACATCCAAAAACCTAACTCTAGGAGATGAAGCGCCAAAACTATGGGCCCCGTTTGGGTAAATTGGTGTTTCAACTTCCCAGGGTCATAACTTTGGCATACTATCTCCGTTTGACACACATGATATATAGAAATTTGCTGAATAATGATTAATTATCCACCGAGACTATCCTGATCACATACAATTTGAATTTATATGCAACACATAATCTCTTCCACTCAAATCATCAAACATGCGGAAATAAAATCAAGCGATAACACATCAAATCATCATACACATTAACACAGTATGTATGGGGAAAGCTTATAGCTGAAAACCCCGCAGCTATTGTGTATATTATAATGGAGAAATCAAGTAACAAACTCGGTACAATACTCCTCACAAGTACTCAGTACTTTCTCATACAGTTACTCACAATCTAGCTCAGTTTTGAACAGGTTACTGGTTCAAAACTCACCGCCAATTTCCTTGCCTCTATTGTGTGTTTCAATGCTATGGGATGGCCTCTTTATATAGATAAACCACCAGCCTGAACTGCACAATCCTCATGGGCTTACTCCACCTATCTGTGTGTTGCAAATAGCAACAGTATAGTCACAACTGATAGCTAACTCCACCCTTTCATCTACCTCTTTCACTGGTCTCCACTGAACTGATCATACACTGTAGTGAACTGATGTGTTCTTGAGTTGAATAATGAGTTACTAATTTATGAATTAAATAATATTTAATTCACTCCACTCATAACTAATTGATTAGCTAGTTAAACTAATCTCAACCAGTTCAACTAAAATAAACAGAACACAACTCCACTAGCTGTCTCATTAACTCCTCCAAACTTCTGCCACTGAAGTCCAACTGAACTCAACCATGCATGATGCCATCAAACCCTTGGGAACCACGTGATTCCTCTTTCATATGCATGAGCCACTTCTGTAGATCGAACTAAAGTGCTCCAAGAGAGTAAACTGCTGTTTATAGTCTAAATATTATTAAGGGTAAATAATATTTGACTTCCCTGTTTTAAGGAGAGGCAGTCTAAAAATAGACTTCGACCTCTTTGACCTCAAAAATAGAGTCTCATCTATTTTTACCAACATGAAACATACTTCAAGAATCTCAAACTGGAATCCCCGAACCATGCTCCATATGTCTAAAAATAGATTTTGCGCCAGAATTTGCCTGCGGGCCCACTTAGTGAAGGCGACTTCATTTCATTAAGCTCCATCATCTTGCTGCATTTTCAACACTCCCTCTCAGCAAGATATGGATTATCTGCAACCCCTATCCTGCCTCTGTGGAATTCGAACTTGCTCCTGGTGAGCGCCTTCGTCGGGATGTCGGCATCCTAATCCTCCGTGGGAACATATGAAAGCATCATGATTCTCCGCTGAACACAATCTCTGATATGATGGTACCTGATGTCGATGTGTTTGGACCTATCATGAAATACTGTATTAGCCAAGAGTTTAATGCAACTCTGGTTATCACAGTAGATTACTGTAGGCTGCAAATGCAACCCGAACAATCCAACGAGGATCTTCCTCATCCAAATAGCCTCGCATGCAGCCAAGCTAGTTGCCATGTACTCGGCCTCTGCTGAACTGAGTGCCACGGATCTCTGCTTCCTGCTGTACCAGGAAACTGCTGTCGACCCAATGCTGAAAACTCCTCCAGAAGTTCTCTTCCGGTCTGTTGGGCTCCCTGCCCAATCTGCATCAGTGAAACCAGAAAGCTTCACTCCATCCTCCTGTCTGTACCATAGACCATATCCCGATGTGCCTCTGATATAGCGCAATACATGCTTGCCCGCCTTCCAAAAGAGCTTGGTAGGCCTAACCATAGCTTGCGAAAGCTGGTTAACTGCATAGCATATATCGGGTCGTGTATTGACCAGATACATAAGCGACCCCACCAACTGTCGATAGACAGTGGCATCCACTACCTCCGCTGAAGTAGCATCCTCCTTCCTCCAACCACCCAGAAGAGGAGTGTCAACAGGCTTGCAGCCTTGCATGTTGAACCTCTCCAGAATCTCCTGGGCATACTTGCCCTGAGAAACAAACAGTCCTCCGCTGCGCTGCCAAATCTCCAATCCCAGGAAATAATGAAGGATGCCTAAGTCCTTCATCTCAAACTCCCGTGCAAGATCCTCCTTGCATGAAAGTATCAACTGCTCATCGCCAGTCAAAATCAGATCATCTACATACAGTACGATGATCAACAGCTTCCCCTCCACCACAATCTGGTACAAGTTTGGATCCACCTCACTCTTGGAGAATCCAAGCCCGGTGAAGTAGCTGTCTATCCGAGTGTACCAAGCACGAGGTGCTTGCTTCAGCCCGTACAGTGCTCTCTTGAGTCGGCACACATGCGACTCACTGCTGAAGATCTCAAAACCTTCAGGCTGCTCTATGTACACCTCTTCCTCAATAACTCCATTGAGGAGCGCAGTCTTCACATCCATCTGATGAATGTGCCACCCCATCTGCGCTGAGAGAGCAAGGATCGTCCGTATGGAAGAGTACCTTGCGACAGGTGCAAAGGTCTCCTCATAGTCAATCCCCTCGATCTGTGAAAATCCACGGGCGACAAATCTCGCCTTGTACTTCTCCACACTCCCGTCAGCCGCCTACTTCACCTTGTAGATCCATCGCGAACCCACCACTGATTTCCCCACCGGTCTTGGGACAATCTCCCATGCACTGTTCCTGACGATCGAATCATATTCTTCGATCATGGCATCAACCCATGCAGGTTCCTCCACATCTTCCTCAAAAGAGGATGGCTCCATCACAACACATTGACTCACAAGAGCCATGTATCCAGTGTACCGATCCGGTGACTGTCTCTGTCTGCGCTGTGTTGTAGGTGGTCCTACAACCTTCTCTGCATCCCGAGCCAGTCGCTCAGCTTCTGTAGTGCGCATGCACCCTCTGATGGTTGGCGTTGCATGGGTGGTTTCTTCCACCTCCTGAACCTCCTCTTGTGGCTGATCCACATCCGGAAGCTCCTCCTTAGGAACTAACAGCTCCTCATCTGCATGCAAGTGTAGCTCCCTCTCAAGCGAGCACTGCATGGCTTTCTCCTCCTGAAATTTTATATCCCGTCGCACAACAGTCTTGCGACTGTCTGGCACATACACCCGATAGTTGTGAGGTGTATCAGTGTACCCCACAAATATTCCAACTTCAGCAGTTGGATCCGGCTTCCTTCTCGCATCCTTCGTCACATGCATGTAGACAGGAGATCCGAAAATCCGCAAATGGGAAATATCAGGCCTCTTGCCAGAATAAGCCTCCTCTGGTGTACTCATGCCAAGAACCTTGTGAGGACAACAATTCTGCACATACACTGCTGTATTGCATGCCTCAGCCCACAAGTGAAGGGGTAGGCCCTGATCATGCAACATCGCCCGTGCAGCACCCACGATCGTTCTGTTCTTCCGCTCGGCCACCCCGTTCTGCTGTGGGTTATGGGGTGCGATGAGCTCTCTCCGAATCCCTTCTGCGCTGCAGAACTCCTTGAATTCAGCCGAGATGAATTCACCACCGTTATCACTCCTTAGAGCAATCACCTTCTTCCCCGACTCCTTCTCGATCAGTGCTTTAAACTCACAGAACTTCGCGAATGTATCGCTCTTCTTCGGCATGAAGAAGATCCAGCACTTTCGAGAGAAATCATCAACAAAGATCACATAATACTTGTGCTTTGCTGTCGAAGCAACTGAGAAAGGACCACACACGTCTGTGTGAACTCTCTCAAGGATCGTTGTGGCGCGACTATCCTTCTCGTGAAAGGTGGCTTTCACCTACTTCCCTAAAATACACCCCTTGCACTGATCTGAATGCGCAAGGGTGCCCTTAGGAAGCCCAGTAGAAATCTGCTGTAGGATCTTCAAAGCTCCATGGTGAAGGTGGCCCAATCTCCTCTGCCACAGTTCGCCCTCATCATCCCGGCTCACCACTTCTCCTGCCTTGCATGCCATAGCTGCGCAACCATCTACCTGCAACTGATAAAGGTTCTTGGTTTGAACCCCTATCTTCCGGGTCTCTCCAGTAGTCTTACTGCGCAGGAAGGCTTTTCCTTCGCTGAAGACCACATCATACCCCTTATCCTCCAACATCGCCATAGAGATCAAGTTTTTCTTAAATCCAGGTACATGCATGACATCCTTCAAGACAAAGGGTTTACCAGACTCCCTCTGAAAGGATATGGTACCGATACCAGTCGCACTGTATCTACCATCATCGCCCATCTCGATGTGCACACCCAAATCTTTGTCCTCCAGATCTGAGAACAAATCCCGATCTCCCATCATATGAAATGATGCACCGCTGTCTAAGAACCATACCGATCCCAACACACTTGAAACCAAGCATGCGATCGGTGAAAAGTCAAGCTCGAACTATGAAGCCAAAGCTTCTCCATCTGCAGATCTTCCCGCTTGCTTGTTCTTCTTCTTCTTTGGACAATTTGTAGCATAATGTCCGTGATCATGGCAGTGAAAACACTTCACTTTCGCCATATCCTGCTTCTTTCCCTTTGCACCAGAATGAGAGGTTTTCTTACCCTTCCCCTTCTTTTCTTTGGCCACCAAAGCGCAATTTTCTTCATCAGCTCCCTTTGATGAAGATCCATCACGAGTAGTCCTCCTTATCTCCTCCTGCATGAGATCCGCCCAAAGGCGCTCCCATCCCGGCAGCTTCTCCCGACCATTGACACTATCTTGATATGAGTGCCAAGCCTTGGGAAGACCAAGGAGAGCCAGGTCGACCATGTCCTCATCTTCGACAGTCACCCCCACACTTCCCAGCTCATCTCTGCATTGAGTGAACTTCGTGAGGTATTTGGCGATACTGTCGCCTTTCTCCATCTTGATGTTCCTGAGCTTATCTTTGAGCGCCAGCTTCCTTTGGTCGCTCTTACTCTGGAATAGATCCGTCAAAGCTTTCCACATTAGAAATGGAGAAGCCTTTCCATGCAGGCTGGATACAATATGATCCTTGATGCCCTCCAACAGGATCCTTCGACACTTCGCCATCTTCTTTTGCCATGCATCGACTTCAGCTGCATCAGTGGGCTTTTGGACATCCGTATCTACGAACTCCTTCAGACCATTATCTTCTAATACTTCTTCCATGTGATCCTTCCATGCAACATAATTCGAACTGCCTTCAAGAGCATATTCGAGTCGCAAACCGTTGAAAGACATTTTCAACACTGGCACCAAGAAAACAAAACTGCTGCAAAATTTTGAATTCCACCTCAAAGCTCAGCCGCTCTAGATCGTGAGAAAAAATTATTTCTAGCACAGAGATTGACTGCAAGGGGCGTTTACCAGACCTTTCACTTTCTGAAGAAAGATGAATCCGGAGGCTACCTGGCCCGCATGCAGACTCTGTCTACCGAAATAAGTTTGTAATCACTGTGATGATCAATCTGAACTTCAATAGCTCCGATACCATGTAGAAATTTGCTGAATAATTATTAATTATCCACCGAGACTATCCTGATCACATACAATTCGAATTTATATGCAACACATAATCTCTTCCACTCAGATCATCAAACATGCGGAAATAAAATCAAGCGATAACACATCAAATCATCATACACATTAACACGGTATGTATGGGGAAAGCTTATAGTTGAAAACCCCGCAGCTATTGTGTATATTATAATGGAGAAATCAAGTAACAAACTCAGTACAATACTCCTCACAAGTACTCAGTACTTTCTCATACAGTTACTTACAATCTAGCTCAGTTTTGAACAGGTTACTGGTTCAAAACTCACCGCCAATTGCCTTGCCTCTATTGCGTGTTTCAATGCTATGGGATGGCCTCTTTATATAGATAAACCACCAGCCTGAACTGCGCAATCCTCATGGGCTTACTCCACTTATCTGTGTGTTGCAAATAGCAACAGTATAGTCACAACTGATAGCTAACTCCACCCTTTCATCTACCTCTTTCACTGGTCTCCACTGAACTGATCATGCACTGTAGTGAACTGATGTGTTCTTGAGTTGAATAATGAGTTACTAATTATTGAATTAAATAATATTTAATTCACTCCACTCATAACTAATTGATTAGCTAGTTAAACTAATCTCAACCAGTTCAACTAAAATAAACAGAACACAACTCCACTAACTGTCTCATTAACTCCACCAAACTTCTGCCACTGAAGTCCTAACTGAAGTCAACCATGCATGATGCCATCAAACCCTTGGGAATAGCATAATTCCTCTGTCGGATGCATGAGCCACTTCTGTAGCTCGAACTGAAGTGCTCCAAGAGAGTAAACTGAAGTTTATAGTCTAAATATTATTAAGGGTAAATAATATTTGACTTCCCTTTTTTAAGGAGAGGCAGTCTAAAAATAGACTTCGACCTCTTTGACCTCAAAAATAGAGTCTCATCTATTTTTACCAACATGACACATACTTCAAGAATCTCAAGCTGGAATCCCCGAACCATGCTCCATATGTCTAAAAATAGACATAGTCTAAAAATAGATTTTGCGCCAGAATTTGCCTGCGGACCCACTTAGTGAAGGCGACTTCATTTCACTAAGCTCCATCATCTTGCTGCATTTTCAACATGATACATCGTTAGAAATATCTATCCAAGGAATACAACCATTTTGGATGGATAAGTTGTTCTTGTAGACAAGACAGACCTCCCAAGTGTCCTACGAACATCTAGCAACAAACAGGACAAATGTAAATTGCTTTCTCTAGATTATATGTAATTTAGAATTTTCTATGATGAAGAAAGGACCTACCTGTGATCCAATGCTAGTTGAATTCTTTTTTCCTGTCGCTCCAAGAAGTCACCTCTTAAGATCTGCAAACAAAGACATGGAAGATAATAAAAAGCACCTGCAACATATACTAATTCAAAAATCACAAATCTATCTTAATGATCAAGGAATTTAAGAAATAAGTCATTCAAGTACATCACCGAACAACTTATTGAAGAAAACAGGATCCAATTGTATTATCTTTGATGAAGAAAGAGCCTTACAACCGTGTTCGCCTTGATGTCGTACAGGCTCATTTAATGAAGGGATGAATGTTCATGATAATGGAGGGAGTGAAGCTTCGACCAGATAATGCCTTCTAAAATCTTCCAGCTGGGAGAATATTCGACCAGTTGGGCTTCTAGAACTTACTTTTCCACTCATTTTACCTTTTACGGGGGTCCACATTTTTAATACACAAAACTTGCGGTAGGTACCGCATTTTTCCTTCACAAAAGGAACAGTACCGCAGGTAATGGCTAGGAAAAGTGCGGAACTAGGTTTTTTTATGATTTTTACAAGATTTTCTCCAAATCCAAGACTTATTTTAGGAACTTTATGGTTGTAGACTTCTAATGGAGTAATATATGAGTAATGATGAACCCATATAGACACTAAAATGTCATGGTGAAAAATTTCAGTGTAACTGTTGGAGGAGTAATCCGTCTTGCGGACAAGACCGATCTCCCTAGTACTAAAAGTATCTAGCAACAAACAGCCAAATAAACTAATCTTTCTCTAAGAATATATGATCTATGAAAAGCTCTATGGAGGTGTTAAGGACTTACCATTTTTCCAGTGCTTGTTTGAAGTCATTGTTGTCCCTCGCGGGCTTGAAGGAGTTTTCCCCGTAAACCTATAGTCACGACCAAGCAAAATATTACATAGCACTTGTATAGAAATCATCATAACCCATGCTTATCATAGTGATCAAGGAATATATGAAATAAACCATTGATTGAAAGCTTATTGAGAAAAATGAGTATATTTGTATTAATTTCAAAAGAAGAAAATCCTTACAACCTGAGCCTTGATGTTGCACAGGACTTTCCGAGGTCCGAAGCAGGAATCTCCTTTACTTTGATAAGCTCTACACTCCTCCAATCAAGAAGAATAGAGGTATATAATCTTTCCTCACAAAAGTATTAATTAATTGAGTCTGGATCTCAACAACACTTAACTTCAAATATTCTAAAGATTCAACTCCCTTTGAGGCTACCCAATGCCTCTTTTTATAGTAGAATAGAGGAGGTTTTCTGTTCCAACTATGAAGGGATAGAATCCTCCTTCAAAGGGATAAGCTCCTCACATCAAGGGGTTAGCTCTATAAGGTAAGGGATACATGCACCTCATAAGAGCGGTTCTATCACCGCAAGATATTTTCTGGAAGCTTCTAGAATTCACTTTTATTAAGATTTTTGGAAATTACTTGCACCTTTTTTATCTTATAGGGGTCCTCACTTTTAACACAGATGAAGTGCGTTCAGATACGCAGGATATCTGAACATTAGGTGCGCGACCGCAGGCAAGATAGCGAGAAAGTGCGATACCAAACTTTAGGAGATTTTTAGGAACTTTTCTCTGATTTTCAAGGCTTGACATGAGGAACTGATATGTTAGACTTGCAAAGGGAGAAGTATGAGTAATAATGAGCTCATACACATAGCAGAATGTTAGGATGACAATTTTCAATGTAACAGATTTCCCCCTAAAGTGCAAAGTCTAGAATAGATGATGATGAAATCTGTCATATATTAAGAGTGCAGTACTTTATCATTTCAAGGATCATCCTGTGGTCACCCCAGTCGGAACCTGTAAAAACATTCAATGCAAAATATATATATATATCATCACTGAGGTAGGAATTCCCATACTCATATCAAAACTAACTAAAGACTAATTCAAATTGTTCTGATACAGGAATGATTTTGAGTACATCACAGTATAGACATGTGTAGACACAGTATGGACGCAGCCATCTGTTTGTAAATAGTCTACTGTATAAATGATAACAAAATTCCTCACAACCTGGATGGTAGAAACTAGATCCAGGGTCTTGATTTTCGCATCTCAAACTAGTACGATTCTATCCATGTGAATAAATGTGTCGAAGTCGAACATGGTAGAAACCACTTGATTACCAGTCAATGATGTAAACTGTTAACAAGTGGGAGAGTAACCACCAGTAATGTCAATGGCTCTCAAAGTACCCATTACAATCCATGAAATGTGAATGAATGAGCTGAATTCGAACATGTCACGGAATCATTCGATTGAAGGTCAATGATGCAACCTGTCATCGAAGGCGAGAAACCTGCCATTGAGGCATGCATATTTCAAGGTACAGACGATTTCTGAATCAACTTCCTAGATAATGAGCTGTCGTCGATAGAAAGTGATCTTTCATAGGCAAGCCCACAACACGAAATCATAGATCAAGTTTTGAAAATATATTGGCAAGGACTGACTCAGGGATGGTCAATAATGGATGACAGATATTTTTCAGATGAATGGTTTATTTGAACTGTCCTCTTGAACACATAACGACACTGAAGATGGCTTGGTAATAATTGACCCAAAGCTAATACATAGAAACCGGATGAAGACTTTCAAATGAGGTTTGATTCACTGTTATGCAAAGTATTTCCCAACCCAGGTGATTGAAAGTGTCGTTTTCAAGAGTGGTTAACTAGATTTTCGAAAAATAAAAATACCACAAACAAGTCATTCTTATCTCTTTTCCTCCACCATTTCTGGCAAGTACCTCTTTATTTTTGACAAGCTTGAGGAGGATAACATTTTCTTGTTTATAAGCTCATCTTTCGGATGAGTCCAACTCAGTTTAAGATTCGAACCCTAAGAAGGAGTGGTTTGTTCCTGTTGAAAATTAAACAGGTCCTTTACTGTTAAATTTTAACGAGTCCAGTATAGGAGAAACTCGGTGTTTTTCAATTTTAGGGAGTCAGAAAAAAAAAAAAACTTAAGAAAACTCCATGGGTGTACTTTTTCGTAAATTTAGTCTCTCGAGCCCAAAAAAGGATAAAATAATGCGAGAGAGAACTCTATTGACTGTAATTAGTCAACGTATACCTTTTTCGTAAATAGTCCATTTCAGTCCATAAAAGGGGTAAACTTATACTGAAGGGACGATTATTCATTTACTTTAACGAGTTCGAACAATCAATTACTCGGCAATCTTTTCATATTTAGAGAGTCTGAAAAGGGCTTAAAAGAGAACTCCAATGTTTTGCTTTTTCGTAAAATTTTGAAAGAGTCTGAAAAAGTGATAAAAGTATGCTCTTTGTTGAAAAATGGTCAATTCTCCTGATAAATCCAATTTCTGCTCAAAAAATTGAAACATTACACATACATGTTTAAAATAAGTAAAAATGCTTTCAAAATGCCCTTTTTAAAGTGAAAAATAAATAAATAAAAATTCATCTATTCGAAAAAAACTTATAGAAAGGACTTTTTCAACTTCATTTTTACTGTTCAAGTTCAGAGTGAAAAGTAGAAGCTTTTGGGTAAAAAAGTTCCTGTGAAGATTCCGGAAGATCCGTCCGACGAAATCGAGAACCGTCAGTCCCAGGTAATCCATGACCTCTTAATCTTGCTTTTCATCCGTTTACAATTCCTTTTAGGCTTTAGTTTTCATTTTTTAAGGGAAAAATATGTTTAAGAAACCGCCCGCGGGGTCCACAGCCACAACACACAGGACCTGCGTACCCCGACCTTTTTCTATATAGAAAAAATTCGTGGGTCCACACTTTACTTACGGAATGCGTGCGTTCCTACGCACTGTGTACGAAGAAAAAGTGTGGTCCTCGCGCAATTGAATTTCAAAATCAAATTTTCCATTTGCCGCCCAAAAAATTTCAAATTAAAATGTTCTAAATTATCTTTTTATGCATTGTAGGATTAGCAAGATGTTTATTTGGAGAGAACGTGAGCATGAAGACGTGGATGACGTCGCGATGCTCCATTTGCCCACAATGCAGGCTTTAAGAGCATGTGGTTTGTATAAATTTTGGGCCATTCAAGGCATGAGGGCACAGGTAGACCTCCTGACATGGCTGGTAAACAGGTGGAATGTGTAGGAGTAGTGTTTCATTATTGGCAGCCACCGGCTCGAAATTGAGCTGGAGGATATTTATTTTCTGACTGGTTTGTCCAAGAGAGGTGAACAACTTTCCTTGTTTGGGACTAGGCCAGGTGGCCAAATTATCGCTAGCCTTAGACAAGAGTTCTGTAATGATGAAGCAGACCCCAGGGACAAACGGATTGATATAAAAACTATCATCCGTCCTGAGCTGAAAGTGATTGCGTTTACTGTTACCAAACTGTGTGGGAGTGTCGCACTACATGTGGCTACCGGTTCCCAGATGCGTATTGCTATAGACTGTTTCTGAGGCACCATTTTCAACTGGTGCGAAGCTGTGTTGGCCAATGTAAAAGGCCAACTGACTAGAGCGAAAAATGGAAAACTAAATAAATTTGGATATGGATCCATCGTGGTCACTTTTGCTCTAGAGAGGGTACCCATGTTAGCTCTGCAAAGTATTCCTGTTGATGTTGGTCGACCCCGAGAACCTAGGATGGTTCGTTGGGTTGCATTGATGGCCTGTCACGGTATTGAGGGCGCTGAGATTGTTCGATTTCCTCCTTCGTATTTTCGTTGGCTGGACCGCCAACTTTTTGTCATCGAGGACTTTCCGTATGCTGGGATAGACTTCCGCAGCGACCGGGAGATGACTCTCCCAGCTGGGGAACAGTGGGATGAATCAGGTAAAAACATTTTCAACGAATTCTAAATTCTAATTTTTTTTTATTTTTTGATCGTCTTATCAATTAATAACCAAAAAGTTTTTTATGAATGTAGATGTGGGTCCACGGCAACCAACCCATCTCCAGCCTTATGACAGAAGACAACCAGTTGCAGCCGCACCAGCCCCAGTAGGCCAATCAGCGGAAATTTTGTCTGATTTAGAGCATCATCTAGAGCGTCTGACTCTAGATATTCCAGAGACGGACATAGATGAGATCCCACTTATATTGCAGAGTGTTGAGGAGGTAAATCCCCTCTGCGGACAAAGGTGATCCCTACTAGCCCAGCAGGGGTCTAGCAACAATCAAAAATGTTATGACGCAAGTTCCTAGTTACGAATGAAAAGACTAAAGATAGAAGCCTACCTGGAATCCAATGCTACGATCTGAAGAAGAGAGCGGTCCCGTTCCTTAGCCTCGGCAAATCACGATCCTCCACGATCTCCACGGACGGACACCTGCACATGCAAGAAACAAACAGATACAAGCATAAAATCCGGCATACGTAACTCAATATCAGTCAGAAAGGATATTACTCATATTAACATCATTGAAAACAGAGTGGAACCATAATCGTAATCATTCATTAAATAACGATCGAAAGAGATTACAACCAAAGTTCTGACGTCGTGGTCTCCTTCGGATGGGTCTCCAGTCGTTCACGTCTCGCAAAGCTCGCCAGGGAAAGGGCAAACCTCTCCAGAGTCTCTCGACAATAGTCTCCTTGCTTGAGTCGGCCTTAAGGGAAAAAGAGGGCTCTTTACAGCACAAAGGCTCTTGGGAATATGGAGATTCAAAGCTTAGGCACTTCAAGACTAGCTTGCCATGGAATTGAGAAGGCTTTTATAGATGGGGAAGGAGGGAGTTGGGATCCCTATTATTGTGGGATTGGCCCTATCAACAAGGAAGGTTCCATGGGAGGTGGCAAAACCACTTCCCTTCCATAGAGCTTCCGCAGCCAAACCTCCCAACTCAAGATAGGCAATGGTTTCTGAGTTTGTTGAAACTCAACTTCCACCATCTTTATTTAAAAAACATTCCTCAAATTGGGTGGCGCGATTACTGCTCTGGGACAGAGCACTAGTTGGCGCGACCTCTTTGCAGGATTTTCCCCATTGGCGCGAGTGATGAACTGTCTGCTCGCGCCAATGCAAAAAGGGATGTTTTTCATGATTTTTGCAAGGAGATGTCTTTAGGGAAAATGAAGCTCATGCTTAGAGGAATGCATTGATGATGTTTTCAAGGCATGACAATGTTCACAGGTCACAAAATGGGTCCTCCATTGTGCGAGATGGGGAATGGTAGGGACGGTGACAAATTACTGTGTAACAGATGCCCCCTAAAGTATGAGGCCCGAGAGAGAGAGGGGTGAAATGCTTTACGAGAACATGTTCAACTGAAGGCCCACCGTCGGAAAACCTGCGCAGAAGAATACAACTGATATCTCAAGTACATGATGTATGTGTGGTATGGGCGCAGCCATCCGAAACAGAGTATACTATAATCCGGATCCATGGTATGGGTGCAGCCATCCAGCAAGGATCTAATAAATAGACTCAGGTATGGTCGTAGCCATCCAATCAATAAGTCATATACATAATGATAATAATCCACAATCGCAGCCTGGATTACAACAGACACAATCCAGGGTCTTGCGCTCCATCTCGACCCAAACAAAGTGCAAGTTCGAGCATGTGAATATGTGAGCTGAAGTTGAACATGCAGGAACATCATCTGATTACCAGCCAATGATGAAAGCTATTAACAGACGCGAGAGGAACCACCCATAATGACAATGGCCCTCAAGGTACTACAGGTACAATCTACGGCATGTGAATCAATGAGTTGGCGTCGAACACAGGGGCTCCCTTGATGGGAGCTAATGATGAAAACCTATTTTCTAATGTGTGAGCCACCACCATTGACATGCGGGGCTCAGGTACCACCAAAAGTCCTAGATTATTTCTGGATAATGGTACATTCTGTGTGTGTGTGTTCTCGATGAGGCGGCTTTAGTCGAAGGTGGGCCATAATGTTTCCCACATCATCGACACGAGACAGAGGAACATGATGTTTTGTTGTGGATCAGGATCGTATGAGAATCAGAGGAAGGTTGATATTTGCAGAGGTCAACTTCTCTTGAACATATAAACGGCACGACAGTGGACTTGGCAGTATTTGACATCAACAGATCAGAGGTCATGGTGACAAGGCAATGAGCAGAAGAGAGGTCAAAAGGGATTATCCAAACCCACGGAGGCAAAGTGAAGAAACGAGATGAGATGTCCCCAACCCGACACGAATGCAGACAAGTGCCATGTTCAAGAGCGACATATTGCCGACGACAACGACGATGGTTCCATTTTTCCCCCACCATTTCTGGCGATTACCCCAATTATTTTTTATAACAAGCTTGAAGGGGATAGCATATGCTTGTAATATAAGTCCGCCCTTCGGGCGAATCCATCCTAGTGCATTTAACGAGTCCTAGGAAGGAGGAAGGAGGAGAACGTCATTTCGACTGGATTCGATGTCATCAGGGTTTAACGAGTCTGACAAAGGAAGAACTCGGCGTCTTTTCATGTTTAGAGAGTTTGAAAAGACAGCGGAAAAGTAAACTCCACAGGTCCCTTTTCGTGAATAGTTCCTCAGATCCGAAAAGGTAGAAAACAATATCAGAGAAAACCTCCTAGTCGCGATAGGCTAGGGTATTCCTTTTTCGTAATCAATCCATCCCAGCCCGAAAAAGGGTTAAACGTATACTGGGTAGATGTCGATTCGTGTCCAATTTAACGAGATCGAAACGACAAGGGCCTTGGCAATCTTTTCATGTTTAGAGAGTCAGAAAAGAGCTGAAATATGACTCCAAAGTGACTTTTTCGTGTATTTACCGAGTCCAAAAAAGTATAAAATACAACTCGTTTCCATCGTTAAAGTCGCAAAAACCTGCTGCTTCACATACCAAGCAAGCGTAAAATCCATTTTCGACATAACATATAAAAATATTCGATAAAAATGACTTTTTACAACTCATTTTATGTCAAAAAGTTATAAATATGTCAAATTGGTAAAAATAAAATTACATTTACTATTTACCTTGGTAACAAGCAACAGTGGTCCATTTGGAGCAGAAACTTCTGACGGTGATTGCGACGAATCCAGTTGACTATTCAGCTTCTCGTCTGCTACAGGTAAGAGGCGCTCCTTTGCTCTTCATTTTCATCCAATTTTTAATAGTTTTACCCTGTAAATCAGTTCCCTAGAGCCACTTTTGAAAATTTAGGGCTGCGCTCATTGGCGCGGGTATTGGGCACGGACCCGCGCCAATGAGCTCTTTTATACAAAGGGCCCGCGCCAGCAGCCGAACCTAAAAATCCGCCTAAAATTTCGACATTTAGACCAAATTGCATGGAATTTGAGACTCATCAGAGATCTAACTAAGGGTTCATGGCCATATGAATGCAAGTAATCGATCAAAATGGCAATTGAATGGAAAGAACGAGAGCATGGAGAAGAGGATGAACAAGCCATGCAAAGTCAAGCTTGCATGAATGCACTTAGAAACTGTGGACTGAAAAAGTTCTTCCTCACACCGTGTCTACGAGCTCAGCCCGAGCTCCTCCAGTATTTAATCAGTATCTGGGATGAACGTGAACAGGTGTTTAGGTTATGAGACCAAGTATTAGAGCTGGAGGTTTCCGATGTTTATTTTATCACTGGATTGTCCCGCAGAGGTCTGATCCTGGTGTTGACTGGAAGCAGACCATCTGGGGAAAAGATGGAAGAAGTGATGGCACGAGTGTGCCAAGGAGCTCAAACGGGATCAGGTAGCAAGAAAGTGGATATCCACACTATCCCTGATCTAGCATTGAGAGTGGTCCTCCATACCATCACGCGGGCTGCTGGGTCGCAGGCACCGCACGAGGCCACAAAGGCCCAACTCCTGCTAGCTTCAGAATGCATGAGTCCCCTGCTGTTCGACTGGGCAACAACAGTAACAATCAATATGAAAAGGCAGCTCACGAAATGCAAACAGGGTAAACTGAAACAGTTCGGTTATGGTTCCATCTTGGTATCGTTCATTCTGGAATGCTTACCAATCTTCCAGGGCCAAGGGGCCGCAGTAGCAGATCCGATACCACGAGAGCCAAGAATGGCTCGCTGGGCAGCATTGATGCCCAGAGCTGGAGGCGGCCAACAGATGTCCTGGAGGCCGAAATTCTTTAGGTGGTTACAGCGCCAGCTGATTGTCGTGGAAGACTGGCCCTATGCAAGAACTGACTTCACCGGAGACCCAGATCTCCCACTGCCAGAAGGAGATGACTGGGACAAGGAGTTGGGTAAGACCTCATATTTTTGATTTTTTATGTTTTATGTTTTTTTTTTTTTTTGTTAATACACATTCGTCTTAACACATTTTATATATGTATGTAGATGTGGGACCTGAGAGACCAGCTGGGATGTCTCCAATCTCACAGAGGACACAACTCGCCCCTGATCCTCAGGGAGAGGGCACCGGAGGAGAGGAGTTGATCCAGAATCTTGAGGGCATTGCCCGAGGGATTCCGGACTATGCTCGGCTGGCGGACGTACCGATGGCATAACAGCGCCACACGGTGGGAGTTCCGAGTCGGATCCACCGAATCCTGAGACGCTTAGTGCGTGCAGTCACATGCTATCATGAGCACCATGCGGATTAGCTCTTAGGGTTTATACCACACCTATTTTTTGAGAGACGTATCGTCTCCGGATGTATTTAAGACGACTATGTATATTTTTGACTTTTATGTGACACACTCTATGTAAACATTTCGATATCTATATATATACATATCTATTTCTGGATGGATCTTTCTTTACATGTGACGATGATTTATAAATTGCGCAAATGTCTGTCTAATACCAAATTTGCTACTGCATCTGTTAGTGTATTCAAATGCCTGGGTATATGATGATATGTAATGTAGTCAAAATTCCTTTCCAGTAATCGAATACGCAGATACAGATGTAAGATGGACGGGTTCCTTACCGAATAGTGCCCGTTCAGTTGCAACACCACAAGTTGCGAATCTAGATACACGAGCAATTCACGGATACCAAGGTTTACTGCCTCGGTTAATAATTCTAACACAGCACTATATTCCGCGATGTTGTTCGTGGTACGCCCTAGACACACTCCTTGCAGGTTGATCAACTCACTAGCAGGATCATAGATTACCCAGGCTGCTGAAGACAGATTCCTGGTACTGCGGGAGGCACCATCCGCGAAACCAACAAATGGATGAAAAGACATGCAACTCTTGTTATCACTCGGAGGTTTTCCTTGAAGTTGTGGAAAGGAAAGTATACCCGAGGTAACCACAAACTAACCTTCAGATGCAGAATCTAGCCAATCTGCATCCAGAGAGGGCTCTCTCTTTATAATTTATCTTTGTTCTTAGAAGGTTTTAGGCTAGTTATAGATCCAAGAGTTTGTTTTGAAAATGGTGGAATCCGCAAACTAGGGGCAAGGTTGAAGATTTTCAGTCCATTGGGCTATGGAGTCAAAGGATGGCTTTACTGGATTTCTATTCTACACACAAGATGGCTTTGCAGGGCAAGATAGCCAGACAGAGAACAATCCTTAAAATTTAAAGTGGATGGGATGATTTTGAAGGGATGAAAGGCAGCTAAGAATCTTTCACCATGTTCAAAAGAGAGAAATGAGATGACTACAAACAAAGAGCAATGAAGAATTCTTTATTATAGTAATCAAGAATGTTTAAATTAGCAAAGCAAGAGCATTTAAGAATTCGTGCTTATAACCAATTTAGAGGAAAACATTAAGAATAATCACATCTGAAATCAAAGTACAATTAAGTAAATTCTGATTTAATCCTTTATGTAAATTATTCAGAAATGGACATAATGATATTATAAACAGATATAAAACTTAAAACATAGGATAGAAAGACTTATTGAACTGCAGTCCGACACATGAATCCTGCAAAAAGTCCTGAGCTTCAAATTGTCATCCAGTAAGCCACAAATAAATTTCTCCAAAACACTTTTTTATTCCAAAAACATCAATATCACAGCCATGTATTAGAATCCACCCTCAACACTCTCTTTGAGGGTTTATTTATACAAAAAATAATTGAAAATATCTCACACTAACCTAGCCAATAATCTAGGGTGACTAAGGAATAATTTACAAATAAAAAGGAGACAAATGGTCTCGTAGACAGAATAACAAGTAACTGCTGATGTGCTCTTTCCTTCCTTTGTGGATGTGCTGGAGGCAGGTGCTATAATAGGGCTCGATGCTGTCCCTTTGAGTAATTCCTTTGCTTGTATGATACTCTTTGTTTCTACGGATACTCTTTAACCTGTTCAACTGATATCCTTTAACCTGTGCTCCTTATTTATCCTTTAAATAATGGTAAAAGACAAAATTTTCCGTCCATAGACACTTAAGAATTTCCAACAAGTCTTCCCACCATTGATCTTCTCGCTATTACGGTTCTTTTAAGTTTTCTCAATGTCTCATCGACTCGGTATCCGCAAAAAGTGGGTCGACTAGGGCTAAAATACTTTATTTCATGCTCCAGATGAAACAAATTTTCAATCTATCATAAAGATTCCTCCCTCATAAGTAAATGTTGCTTCGTGATGTATCGATAGAAATAACAGTTTGTGTTATGAGTATGTATGTCTATTTTAGTAACGTAGGTTTCTTAGGTCCATTATCCTGTCACCGCTAGCATAGGACTAGGTAAATCGACTGCCTAATAAACCCGAAATTTTCCTAAACAAGCATTGACGCAGGTTTCTTCTTCCTTCTTGCATGTCTAAGCACTTCCTTTCCAAATTCTGCATAAGAGTTCTTTTGGTAAAAACTCTTTTTATTTCTAAGATAGTGCCTGTCCTGTCATCAATTCCTAACTTTGAAAGCTATTGCTTAGTCCGTGTGTTCAGAAACTGTATAAGTTGACTAGCTTGCTCAGGTCTGTTCTTTAATTCATCTCTTGTTTTGGCTATTTCTTCCTGAGCTACTTTGATCAAGTCATTTTGTTCAAATATTGTTTGAACAAAAGTCCAAATACTTTTTATTGAATCAATTATATTAGTCCAAAGAATTTCATTTATTTCTCTCAAAGGCTTTTCTAATGAAAGATCTTTTTCTAAAGCCTTAACCAATTTTTCCAATCTTTTAAATTTCCCTGGTATTATCTGCAACAGTTCTTTTGGACATATCATATTTCTGCTCCAAGTTTTCTAACTGCAATTTTGTGGTTTTAAGTTCTGTGACCCTAAGTTTTAAACTTTCCATTTGTTTTACCAATTCATCAGAACTTAAACCAGAAGTGTCTACCTGTGCTGATTCTGTTTGTTGATCTGTTGTTGTAGTACCTGTAGTTGTAGTAGCTTCTGTGATTGATGCCTGCATGATAGCTTCCTTCTCTTGTAAAGCTTGTTCCAATTCTTTCTCTGTTTCACTCAGTTGCTTAGTCATTTTTAAGAGCAACTCCATTATCTCTTCCTGTGAATTCTCCTTCAAAACTTCTTGGGTCTGGGGATGTCTTGAGGCTGGTAATTTCAGCTGCTTTCTCAGTGCAGCAATATCATCATCTTTCTTTTTGATTAGTGCCTCAATGCTTTTGATATCTTTGGGGTTGTGACCCAAACTAATAATTATGTCTTCCAGAGACTTTATTCTGTTATCTTTGGCCTGAGAAGAGGCCTTTTCAATTTGCAATTGGGTGCTTGTGTTATTTAAAGAATCTTGCAGCCTTAGGGCTGCCATGGCCTTATCAGTAAGAGTGGAATATACCATCTCCCCAGTTTGTTTATGCACCTCTATCTGGTCCAAGGGATGAATGTCTTTTGCCAGGACCTCAAAATTGGTCCTAATATAATCAGCTGTTGTCATGGGTTTTGGCACCTTGGACTTGAAGTGGCTCATCATCATTTTGCCTTATGAAATGTCAAATGCTGACATTAACCTTTCCTGATTATGTGGAGCCATTTTCAGATATTGATCATAAACCTTCATTCTCAATGGATCATTCTTTGCCTTTATATTAATGAAAGTCCTTTTTATATCACCTGTATCCGTTTTTGGTGGTTTAAAAGAAGATACTTCAGTACTTAACTATTTTTTCAATTCTTTTCCTTTGTGGCCTGTATGTGTTTCACTTGTTGTGCCAGTCAGTTGACTATCTTCTCTTTCATCGTCAAACATCTCATCTATAACTTCCACTTCCGGGAGTGGATCGGGTTTCTGTTTTTTGGCTTGATGTAGCTCTGAGGACTCTTTGGGAGGAGTAGGATCTGGAGCCTGTCTTTTCTTACCTATTTCCATCTTAGATGGAGTTTGTAACTCTGAAACTTCAGGATGATTTACTTGAGTAGGAGAAACCTGTCTCTGATCTGGTGCCTTGGAGGTTTGAGGTTTCTCTGCCATGACAAAAGTTTCAATGACCTGTATTTCAGGTTCCTTTCCTTTGCCTTTTGGCTCTACTGCAATAGATGGACTGCTTTCCTGTAATCCCTGTTGTAGATTTCCTGCTGAAGAAGTGCCAATGTGAGGTACCTGCACTTGTGCAAAAGATTCTAAGTCAAAGTTTTTCTCAAGGTCTTTCATAATTTTGTTCATTTTGTCTTCTTCACTTTCTTCCTCAACTAGTGTTTCTTCCACCCATTCATCTTGGTTAGCATATTGTTCTATATCAGGAATCCTGTGGTGAATATAAGGGGAAGATTTGTTCTTCATTCTTTTATCATAGATAAAACTAAATGGATCATAAGGGACCCAACATAAACTTCTTTGGAACTTGCAATGGCTTTGTAGTATATCTTCTGCTTCTCGCTCAGCATCTCTAGAGTTGCATATGAAGGGTCCTAATTGACTTTTGATCCTGAGTTGGGCTTTCTTTTTCACACTACAAAAATGAATCATATCAGAATTATTCATTTGCCTGAAATATTCCAAGGCAAAAAGTCTCATGGGCACATATTTTGGCAACTTGAATGGATGCAATTCACATCCATAGATTCTGATGACTGAATGGTTTTGATATAAATACCAATCTCCAACTTTATATGTCCTTGAAAGCTGCAAAGTCTTCTTGATTTCATTACTGAGCCTTGGAGGAGGAATTCCTGTCAACAAGGTAGTTGCAGGATATACAAAAAGATCGATGAACTCAACATAGGAATAGGGAGACTCATAGGAAGAATGAGTTATGGCAGACCAAAAAATAACTGATCTAGGATTTCCCTTGGCATCAAGCTTTTTAACATGGAAGGGGAACTTCTCTGATTGATAATAGATGAGGAGATGATAAATAACTAAGGAATATTTGAACACTTTCTCATTATCTAGCCTCATGAACTGGTCATGGATTTTATTGGAAATGAAGGATGCAAAATCATATTTTACTACAGGAGGTTGCCCAGGAGTAAAGATAGACAGCAATACCAAGGTTATTTCATCAACATATTCACTTGTATTGAAACCCATAACAAAGGATATCATATTGAGGATAAGTCTGCCTAACTTGTTAAAGTAAGCAAAACCATATGGAGGTGGCCTCTTAGGTTGATGTTCAGGCAACATAAAAGTTTGGCAAATGGATTTCAATTTTTCTGGAGACAGTTGATTAGACTTTTCAATCAGTTCTTCCATAGACAAGGGAGTTAGCTCTTGATCAAGTTCAAAATGTAGCATTGCATTGATGGCCTGAGGAGTGATGGGGAAAAGAACACTCTGGTCAGGAGACATTACTGCTCTTTGAGTTGGATCATAGTTAGAATGGCAGTAGTGGATAATTTCTGGGAAAATAAGGACTGAGGGGATGAGATATCTCGGGAAATTGGATTCCCACAACCCAATGACATCCAATCCCTTCGAATAATCGTCTCTGCAGCGACAATAACTTCGAAGGGGGCTTTCATCAAACACTAAGTCTTTAATTTGGAAGTCCTTATCCACTAAGGGAAAATATTCTAATTCTCTGTGGGGGGCATTCAATGGGGTTACATTCAGGGCTGCCGGGGCTTCCATTTTGGTTCTTGTGTGTTCAAAATGGCAGTTTCTGGGTTTTCTTCACGGACCGGGCGCGATTTCCGTTTTAATGAGGGAAATTGGCAACGTAGCAGGTTTGGGGGAACAATTTCACAGTTTTAAAGCTCAGGGAACGATCTTAGCGATAAGATTTTAACACTAATCCAGTGAAAAAACACGGAACACAGAGTTTCTTTTGAATTTCAGAGCGCAATAGAATAAATACCTGTTTTCGGAGGCAAACTGGGATTTAACAGGTATCAAGTGGTGGCAAGAAGATGCTCGAACACTGGTCCAGCGAAATTCTTGAACGAAATTGGATAGAACAGTAATTTTCAGTGGAAATTTGAATTTCACAGTGGGAGGCGCAGTCGCTTTCAGCAATGAAAATGACTGAAAAAACACGAATTTTGTTTTATTTCCAAAGTCAATAGGGAATTTTTATTTTATCGAGGAATGACGTCATTATGGTACGGGATGACATATGGCAGGGGTCGGGCGGTAAGCGGTAATTCCCGCACTGCTTATGGGCAATGGTGGTATTAAACACGAGGGCAGCGATTCCATTGGTCAATGGACACGTGGTCAGAGGACGGTTTCAAAACCACCACACCCCCGCTCGTTAAATATCAGACGTTGGAAGGCTAGCGGAATCGCTGTGGAGCGTTGATCTGTAGGCGGATGATCCGACGGTTAACAAGACAGGGATATGGTGGGAAGTAAAAGGGCATGGGCCCGACATATTTATCGTTAATTAATCACTCTGGGCGGAATTTGATTGGTTGGGAGTTTGGTTATTAATTAACCTGAAGGGTTAATTAACTCCTTGGTATAGTGAATGGTCGGGGTAAGAAATTTTGCGCGCGGGATCTCCAAAGTTTAGTTTTAATTAAACTTTGGTTTATTTTTGTTTTTAAACATACGAATTATATGTTTAATGTTTTTTTTCATATTTTTATTATATGATAATGAAATTAGATCAATTCAATTACCATAAGGGGCGGGACTATTATATAATGATATATTTAACCAAAGGGCACATAATGTGGTTTTTTATTTGAATGCATGGGAAATAAACACTTTGGTTAAAATCATAATAGAGGGATTTTTTTTTGGGATATGTATGTAAAAGGAGTTATATACTTAGGATAAGGCATTCTCACTAGGGATTTAGTAAATAGATCAGAAGTTAAGATGACAAAGGACAAGGTAAACTCAAAATACTTAACTATAACTAAGAAAGTGAAGATTTCTGAAGTAAATCACATCATCTCAACTTCAACACTTAAACTTTAGAATAGTAAGTTATTTTGAGGGATTATTATGGAATTTTGCATGATTTTCCTAAGTAAAATGGGATTTTACTTAGGAAAATATTAAATGTGAATGAGTGCAATGATGGATAACTTCAAGTACTTAGGTCTTTTTTATCATCAGGCCGAGGGTCCAGTCCCTCCAAAAGTCAAGGAAATGCCTTGAGCCCCTTTGATCTCCAAATACCTTAGCACTTTGGGGGAAATTAGTAAAACTTAAGGGGAAAGTGATGTGGGAAGTTAATGATTTTGACTTTGCTTGCTGTGATTTTCCAGTGTATTTCCTGCTTCAGTACTTATGATGAAAGTAAAGGATTAACATATTTAGCACCATCATTCATCATATAAAACTTTACAATACCATCTACCTACCCTATCTACTTGACACTACCATTTTCTCTTCTTTATTAGGGTGCATTTGGACTTGCAAACCCTTATCAACCTTTTTCTTTTTACATGACCAATCTATCTAATTCTACCCTTATTACATCCAAGGGCTCAGATTAAACTATTGAGCACCTTTTATTAACTCTACCTATCTACTTATCTGCCAAGATTAAACTGTTTGGTCAGATATTTATTCTCTATTCTACAACATGAAATTGAAACATGAATGAGTCAAGTTTAAATAGTTTGACTCTTCATAAATTGTGGCAAAATTTTGACAAGCTGCACACAATTGCTTTATTACAAAAATGAAATAGTAGTGGCATTTGGATTTGCACACTTTCCTTGGTCTATTTTTTTCTTGGGGTTCATTTCTTTCATTTTCTTGACCAATTTATTTTTCTTACCCTTTGATTTTTCTTTTAGGGTATACCTTCTTTACATTTTTTAAATTTTTTGATTTTTTGGTTTTTCAAGAATATGGAACACCTTTGCTCAAGAAAAAGGTTTGAACATATTCCATAGTTCAATCAAGACAATCATGAAAAATGACACCTATTGGTATAGGAGTCTAACACTGGCTCCACTTGGGGATGGCTTTTCCTTGTGAAAAGTCAAGAACAGCAGGTCAGTTGCCTCAAAATGTCTTCAAACTAAACCATGTAATCTCCTTCTTCTAGTAGCTTTATTGTATATATGATAGTGGAACTTTTGAAGCTTAGGGCCTTCGCTTCGGGCTTCAACTCCAAGAAGTCACCATCCAATCAAAACTGCATTAGAAAAGGATATATTATGTACAAGTTAGAAAAATCAAAACATCTTAGTAAATAGGATCAAAATAATGCTTCAGCATTCGACCATTGACTGGTCCTTCCTCAGCTTCTGAATTGTCCAAATTCTTCAAAAAGTATGTGTTGTTTCCCTGCAAGGCATGAATGATATAAGGCCCTTTCCATAAGAAATCAAATTTCCCATGTTTCCCTTTTTCTTCTCTTCTAGAATTCCATCTTAGGACTTTATCACCTAGTTGAAAATCTTTTGCTTTAGTCCTTTTGTCAAACATTTTCTTTAACTTTTCCTGCAAGACTTGGGATCGTTGATACACTTCTTCTCTGGTTTGCTGCAAGTGAATTGTTTGGTTAATTCTCCTTTGAATATCATTTGGTTCCACTTGAGCCTCCTGAAGTAATTTCATAATAGGAATTCCTAAAGATGATGGGAATCTTGCTTCAATGCCATAAACCAATTCATATGGACTAGTCCCAATTGATTTCTTAGTTGTAAGTCTGTCTGCCCACAATGCATTGGTCAGTTTCTTGTGCCAATTCTTTTTGTTTTCTTCCAGTAATTTTTTAATGATATTAATAAGACTTTTATTGGAAGATTCTGCCAGTCCATTACCCTGAGGGTAATAGGCTGTTGAATGGCCTAAATTAATATGATATTTATTGCAGAAACTAATCATTTTCTTTGATTTAAATGCAGCAGCATTATCTGTTATGATTTTTTCTGGACAACCAAATCTGGAAAGTATGTTGGTTTCTAAAAACCCTATAATTACAGAATCATTGGCTTGTCTGCATGGGATAGCTTCAATCCATTTGGTAAAGTAATTTGTGGCAGTTAAAATCCATCTGTGTTGCCCAGAGGAAGAGGGATGAATTTCTCCAATAAAATCTAATCCCCATTGTTGAAAGGGTCTTTCTGTGGAAATTGGTCTTAATGGTAAAGGTAACAACTTTCTTTTACCCTCAAAGATCTGACACTTATGACAAGTTGTTACAAATTTCTTAACATCAAAAAATAAGGTTGGCCAATAAAAACCAGCCCTTAAAATTTTGTCTGCAGTTGATTTCCAGTATAGATGTCCACCACAATCCCCTGCATGAAATTCATTAAGAATTTTATCAGCTTCATCTTTCAATAGACAATTCAATAAGATTCCTTCATGATTTTTCCAAAATAGAGTGCTATCTAAAATACAATATTTTAAAGATGTCATTTTCAAAAATCTTCTTTTCGTTCTGGACAACCCTGGAGGAGTTTGCAGGTTTAATAAAACATGAATGATATCAGTGTACCAGGGTGAATCTAAGAAAGCTTGACTGATCTGTGGAGTCGCCATCTCCTGTTCGTCATCCAGTTCGTTAATGTCTAAGGCTTGGAAATTAGTTTCAGTCATGAGTTGAGCCAAACCTTGACCTTTTATGAGTTTTGTTGGTTTAATTTCAATATCATATTCCAAAATGGTAGCTATCCACTTACCTCTTTTGCCTTCAATACCATCTTGAGTCAAGATGTCTTTAACTACAACATTAGGCACATAAGCTATCACATGAGAATATAATATATAAACTCTGAAATCTTTAATTGCTTTTACCAGTGCAAAAGCCTGTTTCTCCATGATATTGTATTTCAAAGATGCATCCCTAAGTGCTTTACTGAAAAAGGCAATTGGTTTTTCACATCCCTGATCATCTTTTTGTAGTAAAACAGCTGCAATTGTATGTTCAGAAGCAAATGAAAAAATAATGAAATCTCTATCAAACTTCGGACTAGTAAGAACTGGTGTTCTTGTTAAAGCCATTTTTATTTCTTCAAATGATTGCTTGGCTTCTACAGTCCAGTCAATGCTTGAATCTTTTTTAAGCATGTTAGTAAGCAATCTAAGTAATTCCGCTAAGCTAGAAATAAATCTTCTCAAGAAATTAATCTTTCCTATGAAGGCTTGCAACTCTTTTATGTTTCTGGGATGAGGTATCTGCAAAATTGCTTGTATTCTTTCAGGGTCGATTCTAATGCCATCTTTAGAAATAATGTGACCTAGGAGCTTTCCTTCTTCCAAACCAAACAATGACTTTTTAGGATTTAAAGAAATGCCATATTTTCTGCACTTTATAAACACTTGCCTTAGATGATCTAAATGTTGCTGATCTGTTTTGGAAAAGACCGTTAAATCATCTAGATAAATTACCAAAAAATCATGTATTTCTTTAGCAAAAGCAATATCCATTGCTCTCTGAAATGTAGCTCCTGCATTCTTGAGTCCAAATGGCATCTTGACATATTTAAAGGTACCCCATGGTGTTGTAAATGTTGTTTTATCTTGATCATCAGGATGAACCAGAATCTGGTTATACCCTGAAAATCCATCCAGTAGAGATATCCTAGAAGATCCCACTACCCTCTGTAGAATATGGTCCATTTTAGGCAAAGGATAGTTATCTTTTAAAGAAACTTTATTCAAATTTCTTAAATCGACACACAATCTAATTTCTCCAGTCTTCTTCCTTGTTGGTACTAGATTCGAAACCCATTCAGAGAACCTAATAGGAGCTATAATCCCTGCTTCAAACATCCTTTTAATTTCTTTTTCAATTGAAGGTAGTAAAACAGGATTGATCCTTCTAAGTTTTTGTTTAAAAGGTTTCTAATCTGCTTTCAAAGGTATAGTGTGTTGAATTATGGATGTATCATATGCTTTAAGGTCTTCATAACTCCAGGCAAAAACGTCCTGGAATTCCTTTAAGAGTTCAACATATTTAACCTTTTGATCTTCTGGTAGAGATTTGAATAATTTAACCATTTTGGGATTTTCTGGGGTTCCTATGTTACACTCTTCAATATCAGCCTTAACAGGTTCCATTTTAGGTCTGAATGGAATGTCATTTGAATCAAAAAGATCTTCCAAAGGAGTTAAACCTTTGGGCAAATGATTGTCTTTCAAATTGATGATTTCAGTTTCATCTTCTATGATCTCATCAGATTCCATGTTTTTCAAATCCTGCATGTCTTTTTCTGTGAATGTGGTTGGGTGCAACATATGAATTGCATTCTCTCTTGAAATATCTATTTTTTGTTCTTTTTCTTGATCAGATTCACTAATTGTTATGTCCTCATCTATATTACAGTTAGAAAACTCATTTTGAAGTGTCAAAAAACTATTGATTTGATTATTATTTACAAATACTTGCCAATTCAAAAGATTATCTGGTATAGTAGGCCTATGTCTAATCTCAGCTGAAAACTGATGATTAGGATCAAAAGGTAATTTACATGTACTAGCAAACATTGCGAGACTGTGAGCATGCAAATTTTGTTTCCTAGGAATCTTGGCAAGTTGAGCTTGTAGAAAGGTGTTGAGAATTTCCACAATTGTTTCTCTATATTGTTTCAATCTCATGTCTTTTGTTGAACATTCTCCTTTAATTTGTTGAATAATTAGCTTGGAATCTCCTATGATTGATACTCTAATAGCTCCTAACTTCTTGACATGTTTAAGCCCTAATAAAAGAGCTTCGTACTCTGCCATGTTGTTAGTGCATTTGAAATTCAACCTATAAGCATGACCTTCAGCATGATTATTTTCAACATTATGTAACCAAATCCCAGCTCCTGCTCCTAATTTGTTCACTGAGCCATCAAATTCTAAATGCCACAGAATTTCATGTTCATAATCCTCATCAATTGTTTTAAAATGTTTCTTAACAGGAGCTAGTTGTTTAGATTTTTCTGGTATTTCTTGATCATCTGGTATTTCCTTGTTTTCAGAAATCTCTTCAATTTTAACAGTAGTTTTGTTTGTAGTTTCCAATTCTGGAGCTTCTATTTCAGTAGGAAGATCCAATTCAGCATTGTATAAAATAAAAGAGTCCATATCAGAATGTATAGAATAGACAGGGAATTTTTCAGGCTTCTCATGGCTACTGACTAAATATTTCATCAATGTCTCTCTGTAAAGTCTTTTAGGTTGACCAAAAACTGAAATAGTGGCATATGACATGTCCAGTTGAATAGATCCTCCAAGTTTAGCACCCCAGGATCTAGACAACAACATACCATATTTAGGAGGGATATCAACCACTACTATATCCATCAAAATAGACTTAGCAAGATATTGCACCAAAGTAACACACAAATCTTTAATCAAACCTAAACATTTTACCTGACTAGAATCAAAAGAAAACAAATCTTTGTACGGTCTGGTAATGTCTAGATTTAATCTTTCCATCACAGCTTTGGGCATCAAATTGTGGGATGCTCCAGAATCCAACATAGCATTGTGGAGTATCTTGTCATGAACATTCAGACTTACATAAAATGGAGGAGTTCCTCCACTTTCTGGTTTTCCATTTACCTCGGGGCCAAAAAGGAGTTTGGGTTGATCATCAAGAATATTTACTGAATCATCCAATCCAGTAATGTTAATGTTTAGGGATTTGCTAATTTGACTTCTATAGACATCATGTTTAGCCAATTCTGATAAAGGAACATCTATCTTTAGTTTTCCTATTTCAGCCTCTAGATTGAAAGGTTTTTCTGTTTGAGTTTTAGTGTTTTGCACAGTTGGGTTTTCTCTATTTTTTGGGTCTTCAACATTTTTCTCTTTTTCATGAGTGAAATTTTGATTTGAAGGTGTTTCTGAACTAACTTCTACTGTTTCTTCTACATTTCCTACAGGAGGAAAAGTATTAGATTGTTGTTTATTGTTTGGTTGGTTGTCAGAGACATCTTCAATTATTGGATTTGAAGGGTTAAGATTTGTCCTAGACAAATTTGTACAGGGGGAATGTTTTGTACAGGAGGGTTGTTAACTTTACCTTTGACATTTTGTTTTGCATTTTTCTGTTTGCTATTCTCTGGCACATCAATCCATCTGCTTCTCAAATTATACTGTTTATGAACCTCATAAATTGCTGTGTCATAGCCTTCTTTGAAATCAAAAGTCTCTCCTGAATGAGTTTGAAATGTTTCAAGGATGTGATTCTCTTGATCATCTTGAGATAGGAAAACTTCTGGTTCATTTTTGTCATCAGTTACGTTATTTATTTCTACATCTTCTGTAGGTTCTTCAGAAGTTGAACCTTCAACAAAGTTTTCTTGGAAAGGTGGCCTAATGTTTTGGTCAGGGACATTCTTTCCAATATTTTGGTTCTGATTTCTTCTAAAGTTTGGGTTTCTTACAATATTATCACCAGTAGATTTTCTTTCGATTGTTTCCACTCTGTCTCCTAATCTTTCCATACCTTTAATGATTGCATCCAGCTTCTTTTCAAAAGCTGAAGGTTCTTCATTCAGAGGCATTCTTCTTTCGGCCCTAGCTCTGGCTCGTTTTTCTATAAGATTTGCTTCCACACTAACTACAATGCTCTGCATTTCTTCTAGGGTTTGGGGAGCTCTTTCCCTGAGTGAATAGGCTATGTCAGAGTCAAAACCATCTGGGAATTTGACCAATACAGAGTCAGGTGGGGGTCTGAGGTTCTGGGGAACAGCGTTATATGCTTCATTGAATCTTATTATGTAATCTTGCACTGTTTCATTAGGTCTTCTCCTTAGTTTTTCAAATTCAGATAAGATCTGAAGAGGGTCTTTCTTCTTCTCCCATCTATTCAAAAATGCCCTATACAAAGCTGGTAAATCAGCAATACTGTTTGGAGCAAGGGCCCTAAACCATGTCCTAACTTCTCCAGTAAGACTCTGAACAAAAATTCTCATTCGGACATCATCAGTGTCAATTTCATAGAACTCAAAGTAATCAGTCATCCTTTTGGTATGTTGTTGAGTTGTATAAGTACCTGATCCATCAAAAGGTGTGATCTTACTCTGATAATCCTGAGGCAAGGCAACAGGGTTGTTAGGCAACCTTAAAGGGGCATATCTATTGGCCATTGGAAGATATAGTGGGGTAACAGGAGTGGATGGTCTGGCAGGAGGAGATGGAGGAGTAGAAGGGGTGACAGGTGTTTGAAAAGCTTGAGAAAAAGTAACTGAACTTGGAGAAGCTTCGGTAATTACAGAGATGTTTGAACTTTCTTCAAAGGTTTGTTCAGATTGAATGGAGTCTTGTAACTGTCTGTCAAGGTGATATGAAACAAATCTGAATTGCAAATCTTCGAAAAACAATGGATCTGGAACTAATCTGGATAATTCAGTTTCAGAAAAATTCACAAATAAGGATGTTTCAAATCGTTCATCAAAAGGAATTTCGTCAAAATATATTATCTTGACAGGGCAAGACTGTGATCTAGAAAGAGGTCTGGAACTTCCAGAACTCTCTTGACTTCCTCTTTCAGAACTTTCTTGACTTCCTGGTCTTCTAAGAATCCTAGGAATCAGATTTGGATTTTCAAATATCGTTGGTGGATTGGGATCAGGATTTGACCTAGTATGACGAATCCTTTCTGAAGCCAGTTTTCCTAGACTAAGTGTTTTTGGATTTTTGGTTTTAATTGAAAAATAAATACAACTTCTATAAATACTTCAAGAAATAATGATTTGTGATTAAAACTTTCTCAAAGATTTATTGAACTAGAGAGTCTGATTAAACATTTTGAAACTAAGGTTCAGTATATAAGCTAAATCAGAGATAGACTGAAGCAACATTTATTTACTTTTGCAATTGCAGAGCAAAAGCAATTTCAAAGGCTACCTAGCTGATCTTCAGACTCTGTCTATAGCTTATAAGTGAACAATATTAACAAAAAATGATTCAGATCCCCAGTATGGTCGCCACTATGTTATCACTCAGGTTTTCCTTGAAGTTGTGGAAAAGGAAAGTATACCCGAGGTAACCACAAACCAACCTTCAAATGCAGAATCTAGCCAATCTGCATCCAGAGAGGGCTCTCTCTTTATGATTTATCTTTGTTCTTAGAAGGTTTTAGGCTAGTTATAGATCCAAGAGTTTGTTTGAAAAATGGTGGAATCCGCAAACTAGGGGCAAGGTTGAAGATTTTCAGTCCATTGGGCTATGGAGTCAAAGGATGGCTTTACTGGATTTCTATTCTACACACAAGATGGCTTTGCAGGGCAAGATAGCCAGACAGAGAACAATCCTTAAAATTTAAAGTGGATGGGATGATTTCGAAGGGATGAAAGGCAGCTAAGAATCTTTCACCATGTTCAAAAGAGAGAAATGAGATGACTACAAACAAAGAGCAATGAAGAACTCTTTATTATAGTAATCAAGAATGTTTAAATTAGCAAAGCAAGAGAATTTAAGAATTCATGCATATAACCAATTTAGAGGAAAACATTAAGAATAATCACATCTGAAATCAGAGTACATTTAAGTAAATTCTGATTCAATCCTTTATGTAAATCATTCAGAAATGGACATAATGATATTATAAACAGATATAAAACTTAAAACATAGGATAGAAAGACTTATTGAACTGCAGTCCGACACATGAATCCTGCAAAAAGTCCTGAGCTTCAAATTGTCATCCAGTAAGCCACAAATAAATTTCTCCAAAACACTTTTTTATTCCAAAAACATCAATGTCACAGCCAAGTATTAGAATCCACCCTCAATACTCCAATATGATGGAGTATTTATACAAATTATAAACTAAAATATCTTACACTAACCTAGCCAATAATCTAGGGTGACTAAGGAGTAATTTACAAATAAAAAGGAGACAAATGGTCTCGTAGACAGAATAACAAGTAACTGTTGATGTGTTGTTTCCTCATTTTGCGGATGTGCTGGAGGCAGGTGCTATAATAGGGCTCGATGTTGTCCCTTTGAGTAATTCCTTTTCTTGTCTGATACTCTTTGTTTCTACGGATACTCTTGAACCTGTTCAACTGATACTCTTTAATCTGTGCTCATTATTTATCCTTTACATAATGGTAAAAGACAAATTTTCTGTCTGAAGATAACTTTTACAAAATTTCCAATAAGTCTTCCCACCATTGATCTTCTGCTATTACGGTTCTTTTAAGTTTTCTCAATGTCTCATCGGCCTCTGTGTATCTGTAAAAAGTGGGCTGACTAGGGAACAAATACTTTATTTCATGCTCCAGATGAAACAAATTCTTCAATCTATCATAAAGATTCCTCCCTGTTGGCAATGTTGCTTGTGATGCATTGATAGAAATAACAGTTGTGTTATGAGCATGTATGTCTATTTTAGTAACATAGGTTTCCAGGTCCATTATCTTGTCACCTGCTAGCATAGGACTAGGTAACCCATTGTCTAATAAAACCTGAAATTTCCCTTTAAAAGCATTGATTTCTTCTTGCATGTCCGAGCACTTCCTTTCCAAATTCTGCATAAGAGTTCTTTTGGTAAAAACTCTTTTTATTTCTAAGATAGTGCCTGTCCTGTCATCAATTCCTAACTTTGAAAGTTGTTGCTTAGTCCGTGTGTTCAGAAACTGTATGAGTTGACTAGCTTGCTCAGGTCTGTTCTTTAATTCATCTCTTGTTTTGGCTATTTCTTCCTGAGCTACTTTGATCAAGTCATTTTGTTCAAAGATTGTTTGAACAAAAGTCCAAATACTTTTTATTGAATCAATTATATTAGTCCAAAGAATTTCATTTATTTCTCTCAAAGGCTTTTCTAATGAAAGATCTTTTTCTAAAGCCTTAACCAATTTTTCCAATCTTTTAATTTCCCTGGTATTATCCGCAACAGTTCTTTTGGACATATCATATTTCTGCTCCAAGTTTTCTAACTGCAATTTTGTGGTTTTAAGTTCTGTGACCCTGAGTTTTAAACTTTCCATTTGTTTTACCAATTCATCAGAACTTAAACCAGAAGTGTCTACCTGTGTTGATTCTGTTTGTTGATCTGTTGTTGTAGTACCTGTAGTTGTAGTAGCTTCTGTGATTGATGCCTGCATGATAACTTCCTTCTCTTGTAAAGCTTGTTCCAATTCTTTCTCTATTTCACTCAGTTGCTCAGTCATTTTTAAGAGCAACTTGATTATCTCTTCCTGCAAATTCTCCTTCAAAACTTCTTGGGTCTTGGGATGTCTTGAGGCTGGTAATTTCAGCTGCTTTCGTAGTGCAGCAATATCATCATCTTTCTTTTTTATTAGTGCCTCAATTCTTTTGATATCTTTGGGTTTGTGACCCAAACTAATAATTATGTCTTCCAGAGACTTTATTCTGTTATATTTGGCCTGAGAAGAGGCCTTTTCAACTTGCAATTGGGTGCTTGTGTTATTTAAAGAATCTTGCAGCCTTAGGGCTGTCATGGCCTTATCAGTAAGAGTGGAATACACCATTTCCCCTGTTTGTTTATGCAGCTCTATCTGGTCCAAGGGATGAATGTATTTTGCCATGACCTCAAAATTGGTCCTAATATAATCAGTTGCTGTCATGGGTTTGGGCACCTTGGATTTAAAGTGGGTCATCATAATTTTTCCTTGTGAAATGTCAAATACTGACATTAACCTTTCCTGATTATGTGGAGCCATTTTCAGATATTGATCATAAACCTTCATTCTCAATGGATCATTATTTGCCTTTATATTAATGAAATTTCTTTTTATATCACCTGTATTTGTTTTTGGTGGTTTAAAAGAAGATACTTTCCAAGATTTCAATCGTTTTTTTCAATTCGCAATTCTTTTCCTTCGTGGCCCGTATGTGCTCTACCTCTGTTGTACACGCTGACTATCTTCTCTTCCATCATCAAACATCTCATCTATAACTTCCACTTCCGGGAGTGGATCGAGTTTCTGTTTTTTGGCTTGATGTAGCTCTGAGGACTCTTTAGGAGGAGTAGGATCTGGAGCCTGTCTTTTCTTACCTATTTCCATCTTAGATGGAGTTTCTAACTCTGAAACTTCAGGATGATTTACTTGAGTAGGAGAAACTTGTGTCTGATCTGGTGCCTTGGAGGTTTGAGGTTTCTCTGCCATGACAAAAGTTTCAATGACCTGTATTTCAGGTTCCTTTCCTTTGCCTTTTGACTCTACTGCAATAGATGGACTGCTTTCCTGTAATCCCTGTTGTAGATTTCCTGCTGAAGAAGTGCCAATGTGAGGTACCTGCACTTGTGCAAAAGATTCTAAGTCAAAGTTTTTCTCAAGGTATTTCATAATTTTGTTCATTTTGTCTTCTTCACTTTCTTCCTCAACTAGTGTTTCTTCCACCCATTCATCTTGGTTAGCATATTGTTCTATATCAGGAATCCTGTGGTGAATATAAAGAGAAGATTTGTTCTTCATTCTTTTATCACAGATAAAACTAAATGGATCATAAGGGACCCAACGGAAACTTCTTTGGAACTTGCAATGGCTTTGTAGTATATCTTCTGCTTCTCGCTCAGCATCTCTAGAGTTGCATATGAAGGGTCCTAATTGACTTTTGATCCTGAGTTGGGCTTTCTTTTTCACACTACAAAAATGAATCATATCAGAATTATTCATTTTCCTGAAATATTCCAAGGCAAAAAGTCTCATGGGCACATATTTTGGCAACTTGAATGGATGCAATTCACATCCATAGATTCTGATGACTGAATGGTTTTGATATAAATACCAATCTCCAACTTTATATGTCCTTGAAAGCTGCAAAGTCTTCTTGATTTCATTACTGAGCCTTGGAGGAGGAATTCCTATCAACAAGGTAGTTGCAGGATATACAAAAAGATCGATGAACTCAACATAGGAATAGGGAGACTCATAGGAAGAATGAGTTATGGCAGACCAAAAAATAACTGATCTAGGATTTCCCTTGGCATCAAGCTTTTTAACAGGGAAGGGGAACTTCTCTGATTGATAATAGATGAGGAGATGATAAATAACTGAGGAATATTTGAACACTTTCTCATTATCTAGCCTCATGAACTGGTCATGGATTTTATTGGAAATGAAGGATGCAAAATCATATTTTACTGCAGGAGGTTGCCCAGGAGTAAGATAGATAGCAATACCAAGGTTATTTCATCAACATATTCACTTGTATTGAAACCCATAACAAAGGATATCATATTGAGGATAAGTTTGCCCAACTTGTTAAAGTAAGCAAAACCATATGGAGGTGGCCTCTTAGGTTGATGTTCAGGCAACATAAAAGTTTGGCAAATGGATTTCAATTTTTCTGGAGACAGTTGATTAGACTTTTCAATCAGTTCTTCCATAGACAAGGGAGTTAGCTCTTGATCAAGTTCAAAATGTAGCATTGCATTGATGGCCTGAGGAGTGATGGGGAAAAGAACACTCTGGTCAGGAGACATTACTGCTCTTTGAGTTGGATCATAGTTAGAATGGCAGTAGTGGATAATTTTTGGAAAAATAAGGACTGAGGGGATGAGATATCTCGGGAAATTGGATTCCCGCAACCCAATGACATCCAATCCCTTCGAATAATCGTCTCTGTAGCGACAATAACTTCGAAGGGGGCTTTCATCAAACACTAAATCTTTAATTTGGAAGTCCTTATCCACTAAAGGCAAATATTCTAATTCTCTGTGGGGGGCATTCAATGGGGTTACATTCAGGGCCGCCGGAGCTTCCATTTTGGTTCTTGTGTGTTTAAAATGGAAGTTTCTGGGTTTTCTTCACAGAAATGTCGTGATTTCAGTTTTAATGAGGAAATTGGCACAGTTGCAGGTTCGAGGGAACAATTCACAGTTTTACAGCTCAGGGAATGATCTTAGTGATAATATTTTAACACTGATCCAGTGGAAAAACAAAAACACAAAGTTTCTTTCAAAGTTCGGGGCGCGACAAAATAAATACATGTTTTCAGAGGCAAACTGGGATTTAACAGGGATCAAGTGGTGGCAAGAAGATGCTCGAACACTGGTCCAGCGGAATTCTCGAACGAAATTGGATAGAACAGTAATTTTCAGTGGAAATTTGAGTTTCACAGTGGGAGGCGCAGTCGCTTTCAGCAATGAAAATGAGGGAAAAAACACGAAATTTTTTTTATTTACAAAGTCAAAAAGGGATTTTTTATTTTATCGAGGAATGACGTCATTTGAAGTACGGGATGACATGTGGCGGGGTCGGGCAGTAAACGGTAATTTCCGCACCGCTTATGGGCAATGGCGGTTTTAAACGTGGAGGGAGCGATTCCATTGATCAATGGACACGTGGTCGGAGGACGGTTTCAAAACCACCACTCCCCCATGCGTTAAATATCGGACGTTGGAAGGCTAGCGGAATCGCTGTGGAGCGTTGATCTGTAGGCGGATGATCCGATGGTTAATCAAGACAGGGAGATGGTGGGAAGTAAAAAGGCATGGGCCTGACTTATTTATCGTTAATTAATCATTCCGGGCGGGATTTGATTGGTTGGGAGTTTGGTTATTAATTAACCTGGAGGGTTAATTAACTCCTTGGTATAGTGAATGGTCGGGGTAAGAAATTTTGCGCGCGGGATCTCCAAAGTTTAGTTTTAATTAAACTTTGGTTTATTTTTGTTTTTAAACATACGAATTATATGTTTAATGTTTTTTTCATATTTTTATTATATGATAATGAAATTAGATCAATTCAATTACCATAAGGGGCGGGACTATTATATAATGATATATTTAACCAAAGGGCACATAATGTGGTTTTTTATTTGAATGCATGGGAAATAAATACTTTGGTTAAAATTATAATAGAGGGATTTTTTTTGGGATATGTATGTAAAAGGAGTTATATACTTAGGATAAGGCATTTTCACTAGGGATTTAGTAAATAGATCAGAAGTTAAGATGACAAAGGACAAGGTAAACTCAAAATACTTAACTATAACTAAGAAAGTGAAGATTTCTGAAGTAAATGATATCATCTTAATTTCAACACTTAAACATAGCATAGCAAGTAATTTTGAGGGTATTTTATGAAATATGGCATGATTTTCCTAAGTAAAATTGGATTTTACTTAGGAAAATGTTAAAAGTGAATGATTATAATGATAAATAACTTCAAGTACTTAGGTCTTTTTGATCATTAGGCCAAGGGTCTGGTCCCTCCAAAATTCAAGGAAATGCCTTGAGCCCCTTTGATCTCCAAATACCTTAGCACTTTGGGGAAATTTAATAAAAAACTTAAGGGGAAAGTGATGTGGGAAGTTAATGATTTTGACTTTGCTTGCTGTGATTTTCCAGTGTATTTCCTGCTTCAGTACTTATGATGAAAGTAAAGGATTAACATATTTATCACCATCATTCATCATATAAAACTTTACAATACCATCTACCTACCCTATCTACTTGGCACTACCATTTTCTCTTCTTTATTAGGGTGCATTTGGACTTGCAAACCCTTATCAACCTTTTTCTTTTTACATGACCAATCTATCTAATTCTACCCTTATTACATCCAAGGGCTCAGATTAAACTGTTGAGCACCTTTTATTAACTCTACCTATCTACTTATCTGCCAAGATTAAACTGTTTGGTCAGATATTTATTCTCTATTCTACAACATGAAATTGAAAATGAATGAGTCAAGTTTAAACAGTTTGACTCTTCATAAATTGTAGCAAAAGTTTGACAAGCTGCACACAATTTGTTTATTACATCAGAGTAAAAAGTAGTGGCATTTAGACTTGCACACTTTCCTTGGCCTTTGTTTTTGATGGGGTTCATTTCTTTTACTTTTTGGCCATTTTTATTATTTTTACCCTTTGATTTTTCTTTTAGGGTATACCCTCTTTACATTTTTTAAATTTTTTGATTTTTTGGTTTTTCAAGAATATGGAACACCTTTGCTCAAGAAAAAGGTTTGAACATATTCCATAGTTTAATCAAGACAATCATGAAAAATGACACCTATTGGTATAGGAGTCTAACACCAGGAAGACCCGATCAGCAAGAAGATGTTTACAAAGCACACCACACAATACATGCACACAAATGAAAATCACACACCTATGTACACACACCACACCAAGAAATCACTTCAGGCATAGTACTTTTTGAGGTACAACCCATTTCTGGGCTGCGCCAGCGGAACTCCTTCATAATCTATAAGCTCATAGGCCCCGTTTTTCAAAACGCGTTTTACTATATAGGGCCCATGCCACATAGGCTGGAACTTACCAGCTCCAAGCTTATCATGTGCTTGATCATACAGGAGGACGAGGTCTCCTTCGATAAAGGAACGAGGAGAAACAGATTGATCAAAATGAGTTTTGACCCTCTTCTTTTGTGCTTCGATAACCAAAGCAGCCAGACGACGGGTTTCATCTAACCGTTCCAGATATAGAAGACGTTCTTCCTCGGCAGAAGTACCAGGTAGAAGCTCCACAGCTAATTTCAATGAAGGAATTTCACATTCAACCGGCAGAGTGGCTTCCAGACCGTACACCAATTGAAATGGTGTGAATCCAGTTGCACTCTTAGCAGATGTTCGGTATGCCCAAAGAGCTGAGAACAGTTGGAGATTCCAATTGGATTTATGAATACCAACTGTTCGCTGAAGCATAGTGACCAAAACCTTGTTCACTGCTTCAACCTGACCATTCGCTTGAGGGTAGTATGGTGTTGAGTTGTCGTGACGCAAGCCCAACGTTGAAGTCAGCTCCGCCATCATGTAATCTCGGAAATGAGTACCGTGATCAGTGATGATGGCTTGAGGAACCCCGAACCGTGCAATAACGTGGTTGAATATAAATTGAGCAGTTGTTTTCCCATCAGCAGCTAGTGTAGGCATCGCCTCGGCCCACTTGGTGAAGTAGTCGACGACGACAATGATATACGCATGCCCCCTGGCCGAGTGAGGGTTACACGTCATAAAATCCACGCCCCACTTCGCAAAAGGACCGACGGTAATAACGGGATGCAATGGTAAAGGCGGCACGCGCATCTTGCGCTGAAATATCTGGCATGGATGACATTTACGGACTGCAGTGATACAGTCTTTGAATATGGAAGGCCAGAAATAACCTGCTCGCAGAATCTTCTGGGCAGTAGCATACCCGGACATATGTCCACCACAGGCGCCACTGTGGCAGTCATTTAGGACCTTTTCAGCCTCTTCCAAGGTTAGGCATCGCCGAAGCACCGAATCTACTCCAATGCGATATAAGGTATCTCCTACTATATGGTAGGGCTGGGACTGGTGCCGAATCCGACGGCGGGCAGCTTTATCCAACTCAGACCGAAACGTCAAGTTCTGAAGATACACTATTATGTCACCGTACCAAGGGTCACGAGTACTGATGAGGAAAAGCGTTTCGTCCAGTATATGGTCTTCAGAGTGTGAGGGAGCAGAGTCTGTAGGGAGAGAACATATCAAATCCACGAAGACCAGTGATTTAGTTGACTTAGCAGTAGTGAACTCTAAGTCAAACTCCTGCAGGATCACAATCCATTTGGAGTACTTGCCCCCCAGTAATTGTCTAGAAAGAATATACGTCATAGGGTTGCAGTCTGAAACCACTGTTATCATGCGCAAAAGGATGTAATGGCGAAAGCGTTGTACAACGTGTACTGCTGCTAATGCCAACTTCTCGACATGTGCATAACGCGTTTCCGGGTCAAGAAGGTTTCGAGACAGGTAATAAACAACATGTTCATCACCGTGATCGTCATCCTGCACCAAGACCATGGCTATGGTGCTAAATGCGGCGGCTAGATATAAAGTGAAGTCGCGGTGGTAGTCCGGAGGACGAAGCAACGGAGCATTGACAAGCAACGTCTTCAACTTCTCAAAGGATTCCTGAGCAATTTCGTCCCAGTGAAAGGGAACGTTCTGCTTTAACAAACGAGTGAATCCTTTGGCCACCTCGGCATAATTCGGGATAAAGCGCCGAAGAAAATTTGCTTTCCCTTGCAGACTCTGTAACTGATACAGGGAGGAGGGTGATGGGAGATTTACGATGGCCTCGACCTTTAGGGTGTCAAGGCGAATTCCGTCTTTCGAGACTATGAATCCTAAAAGACGGCCAGCGTCAACGCAGAAGACGCATTTATGAGGATTGAGCCTGATATTGTAGCGCCTGCAACGAAGAAAGATCTGGCGGAGATGCTCAGGATGGTCCTCTCGCTTACCCGAATGGGCTGGCAAGTCGTCCAGATAAGGCTGAACGATATGGCGAATGTCATGAAAAGCGTAGGACATCGCACGCTAAAACGTAGCTCCAGCGTTCTTTAAGCCGAACGAGAGTTTCTTGTACGCGAAAGTGCCCCACGGACAGATGAATGTGGTCTTATGTTGATCCTCAGGTGCAATATTGATTTGGTTATATCCTGAGAAACCGTCCATTAAGGAATAGATCTCACTCCCGGCACATTCGTCGATGATCTGGTCGATAAACGGAGTGGGATAATTATCCTTTGGACAGGCGCGATTGATGTCGCGATAATCCACACAGACTCGAATTGTACTCTGCTTTTTATCGACAGGGACAATGTTGGACACCCATTCTGTAAGGGGGATGGGATAAATAAAACCCGCGTTCAGAAGTTTTTCAACTTCTGCCTTGATGGTGGCGGCTTTCCGAGGATGCATGGGACGTAAGCGTTGGCGCACGTGTTTCGCACCTAGATAGGTTGGAATCTCGTGCACTACAATACTAGGGTCAATCCCCAGCATTTCCTCGTAAGACCATGCGAAAAAATCTCTGAATTCTTTGAAAAGCTCGGTATAGACTTGAATCTCATCGGGAGAACAAGTCACACCCACATGAATATTCTCAACAATCCCCGGTTTAACGGAGATGTTGATTGGAACAGTTTGAGTAATGTTACTCAGATTACCCTCCGAAAAGACCTCGTGCATTAAGATCGGTGTTTGAAGAGGAGGGGAAGGAACCTGAGTAGCATAACGCTCCAGAAAATCAGTCATTGCCCCCAAGCTGGGCATAAACGAGGAGCGATGATGTCCATCGCCCCAGGGCAGCTCCTCGAGAGACATAGTTTCAATGATAGCCTCATCTGAAGGAAAATTCTCTCTGAGAGGATCAGGTGAATCAGCCTGACCAAGCCAGGGGGATTGGGAGTAGACGTCGAGAGCCATGCTCATCGGAGCATGCTGAGGAGGCGGAGGGTCCGATGCGGCAACAATCTCACAGTAGCTGATCTCTACTGGCGTTAAAGGCATGGATTCTCCAAACTCATATACCTGCTCAGGTGTAGGAATAAGCTAGGGGTCATCGGACCTGGACAACATGTTGACTTGAGCGGTATGCGGTGGCGATGCGGGAAAGATACCCATGAGGACTGGGTCTTTGAAGAGACCAGGTCCTACACTGTCTGGGGGATTCGGAATTTGATCCACGTATGGCACGTTGTTCTCAGAGTTAGAGGTGAAAAATGACAACTGATCCACTGTGACAATCTTGCCCTCGTGAGGGAACTTAATGAATCGAAAGACGGTGGACGGCACGCAAAGCATGGCATGGGTCCAGCTGCGGCCAAGAAGTATATTGTAGTTGAGTTTAGCGTCAACCACTTCCACTTCTACGTTGACAATTTTTCCCTGTAATGTGATCACTAGACTCTCGAGAACGCCCAGGGGTTTAGATTCCCGACCATCAAATGCCTCAAGGGCATTGGGAGATGACGACAAGGCTGGAGAGCCGATGGCCTTCCAGCAAGCGGAGGACATAATGCAGGTAGATGCACCCTCATCTACGACGGCCCTATGAATGTTCAGACCGTTAATCCCGACTTGAATGACCAAAGCGATTTGATGCGGAAGCCGGGGAGTAAAATTCTCCAGATCGAAGGTGAGAAGGCTCGAGTCGGCGGGATCAATGCCCCCGATCGCAGACAGTAAAGCCTTCCATTGTGAAGGACAACTTTGAAGAACCTCAAGTGTGGACATAGCACATGGCGCCTGTGCCATATCCTCAACAATACTGTAATGTTGAGCGGCACGAGCGTTTGGATTATAAGAAGATCTTCGAAGGACACCTTTGGGAGGTGGCTTCACAACGGGTTCCAGAGAGGGCTTCTCGATTTCCAACGGACCAGAGACAGGTGGGGGAGGTGGCCCATCCGCAACTGCCTTCCCAAGTGCCTGCCGCGGTTCGTTGTAATCCTTCGACCGCGTAGCGACAGAGATAGGTGCAACACTCTTCACCATGAAAACCTGAGACCCAAACGGTACAGATGGTGATGCCTGTTCGACCATCTGGGTCTGCTGAGATGGAAATGGCTCTTTCAAAACAGCCGGAGTCCCTTTAGGGCCTTTAAGAAGTTGACTAACCTCGGATCGTCGTGGAAAATCCTTAGTATAATGGTCCCCTTCACAGATGAGGCAAGGGTACTTCGGTTTACGCTGGGAGCCATCCTCAGTACGAGACTTAGATTCTAGTTTCGGGGCATCAGATTTAGATTTGCCTTTGCCCTTCTTCTTCCCCTTGGAGGATTTGTCCGCAGGATTGGCCTGAACGGCATTCACCTCCGCGGTTTTACTAGAATCGGATGAGGCGGGATTAGCAGAGGTATTGTTGGAAGAATTAGCCTTCTGCTTCCCATTCGAAGACTTCTTCGAATTCTGAGAGACAGAACCAATGACACCATCCACCGCAGGGGTGGGCGGAGCCTTAGTGGTTTCGGGCCGTGGAGCATCAGTCAAGATGTCATAAAGCGTGCCAGACTGTGAATAGACAAGATCCAGGTACTGGGCACGCGCGATGGCTTGTTCCTCTGTCACGCACGCTCCCATCGCGATATCCTGAGCGATTTTATTCACAAAGGAGGTGGTGAACCAGTGAGTCAATATCTGATCAGGTATGTGAAACTTGATCAGTCTACGATGGTGCCGCCACTCATGAATGTGATCTGAGATGTGAGTGGCTTTATCCTGCTTCAGGGAAGTCGGGAGGTGCGTCCCGGCTTCATACCGAACCGGTAACTGAAAATGCGTGAGGAAAGCCATGGCTAAAGAGTTGAAATCTTGGAAAATGCCACGGGATAACTCTATGTACCACTTAGCAGCAGCTCCAGTTAAAGTACGCTGGAAGAGGCGTAGGCGAATCGAATCGTCGACCCAAGAGTTAGAAGAACACCAAAGATGATACGTCATCACATGCGCCTGGGGGTCCTCTCCAGCTTTTCCCTCAAACTTGGGGCAATCACCTGGTATCTTGGTGGGAATCAGAGGCCAATACGGATTATGTAAAATCGGATCATTGGTCAACTTTGAAACATCCGGCAGCTCCAAGGTAGCCAGGAACGGCAATGGAGGATTAACTGTCATGCCAGGCCCAGGATGAGGTCCGGTACCCATACTCCACGATGGTTGTGAATATCCTTGCCCCCACGGGTTCTGTCCTACAGGATTCTGACCGTAGGGGGCGTAGGTCGTATAACCAGACTGATTTGGAGGCTGGTAACCATAGTGTGGGGCTTGATAACCAGGGTACGGACCCTGATTATGCGTCGGCCCTGTATAAGCAGCGTTCGGATTTGGCTGCTGAGTGTAGGTAAAACCGGGTGGAGGAGGATAATACTGAGAGCCTCTGGGGTGGTTATAGTTCGGTTTAGACTGACCATGAGAATAATAACCACCCTGAGGATGAGTAGGCTGCTGAAAAGTGGAACCTACTTGAACTTTGATAAATGGTAATTTGTTGATTTAGGCTATGACGTGAGATGAACATTGAGCGGAGTTGATGGAATGGCGGGCTACCACTGAATGACAGGTTGACCGTGAGCTGACGCTGAGTGAACGAGTCGGCCGGGTGCAAGGGTTATTTGAATGACCAGGTTGACCTGGATAGACAGGAGGCGCCGGTTGCGCAGGTTGACCCGATTGTAAGTGAGCCCCAGGTTGTACCGGATGGGCCAGTTGGCCTGGAGGCGGGACACCGGGTTGTACCGGATGAACTGGTTGGCCCGGTGGTGGAACAGGACCAGGTGCTTGCTGGAAACCGATTTGACCTGAGGCAGAACCATAGGATGGTCCTGGCTGATATGCAACGTTAGAAAAAACAAGATACCGCTGTTGCATCGGTAAAGAAGGCGGGATTTGTCCCCCAGGACCATAGACCGGTCCCGGTTGATACCCCGGCTGAGGCTGAACAGGTTGACCAGAAGGGCTATAATACTGTCCTTGCGGACCGTACGATGGCCCTTGTTGGCCGACAGGATAGCCTTGAATGGGCTGCCCCTGTGGATCATAAAGATAGCCAGGTTGGTCCGTAGGTTGGCCTTGGAAAGGCTGTCCCTGCGGGTTATAAGCCTGGTTAAACGGTAAACCTTGAGCATAAAGATAAGCCTCAGGAGCGGGTAGACGCAAAATCTCCCCGTGCTCGTCATACTGACCTGGGAAAGCATACACGGGAGTACCATCCTGTGCATAATGCGAAAAGTAAGATCGGTAGGGATCTTGGGAGGACGGTCCAACCTCGGCGTTCGGCTGTTGCAAGGACAACCGATACTCCTCCGGAGAGATGTTCTCCGGTATAGCAGTAGCTAGATAAACATCTTCAGGAGTTGGCCCAGCCCTAGTAGCAGATGTTGAGACAACAGGAGAAGAGGCGGCCACACAGACAGTGGGCCGGACGGGAACAGAAGTGACGGGCGTCTCAGGAGACACCCCGGGTGTAGTAGCAGCTGGCCTCGAAGCAGGAGATGATATTCCCATAGAGGCTGCAGCAGAAATGATCTGACCCAGATATCTGTATCCCTGCGGTAAAGAAGGACTGGCTGTTGACATGGCAGCTAGCTCAGAGTTGTCTCCCTCAAACAATCTTCGTGGGAAGAGCTGATAGTCTTCACCAGACGTTGGGATTTCCTCACCAGAATCACTCATGGTTGATCCTGCCGTTAAATCACGCAAAAGACGGCGAGGACTAGGAGGAAAAACAGCAGCAACAAAAGGTGAACCCGAGGTAAGAGAAAGGAAATCGGCTCCTAATCTCAATTCAGACACAGGGTCCGAAAAGGGCCAATTGAACTCAACTGGTCCTCCAAAGGGTTGCTCAGCGAGAACCGGTCCCCCGTCAGGAAACTCGGAAACAACAGGCTGCTGTGGTTCGACAGAGGATTGGGAAGCCTCTGAAGAATCGTCCGTGTAAGGACTATTAGTCGACGAAACCGAAGGTTCCGCCACTGTGGCAAAAGGCCAGAGAAAAAGAAGCAAACACACACACGGGCTGAAAACGAGTTAAGGGCACATGATCAAACGGTCAACAAGCAATATCTAAGCGGGCGTGTAATCGTGGGTGATTAATTTTACCACATTGAAAAGTAAGAAACTCTATCGTTTCATATTTTAAGAGTCAAGAAACAATAGAAAGATGACTCTATCTCTTTCAGATTTGATACAAGCGTGAAAGGACAAGTGCTCGACGGTCTTTTCAAGTTTAGGGAGTCAGAAAAGACCAAATGACTGCTCAGGTAATACTAGGCACAAAGGGTGTACCAAATATCCGTGAACTGCAATATACACCTTGGTTTCAATAATGAAACAGAAATCGACCAAGGACTTTCCGTACGTGCAGGTAGTCTCCCCGAATGCTGTGTTCGGTGTATCACGGGCATAGGGCGGCAGACTCGGCTTCCTGTGGATAAAGGATTGAAAACCTAGAGGGGTCTCCCTTTATATACGCGACGGTACGGGGAGCACAAGTCCGTACTAGCGCTGTCTAAAGCCAAACGGCGAGCGACAGCTGCTAGGTTTAAAGACGCCGGAACACGTCTCTAGCCTAGACCTCTAAAAATGTTTCGTTAAGTTTCAATGCTGCCTTAGGTTAATTGAATAGATTTTAAAGTTGATCTTCGATTAAGTTTCAATTTTCAGGCCCTATCGTATGTAGTGTCTCAAAAGACTCCTAAATGCAAAGCTACATGCCACAGTCCAACATTTCGTTCGATGAAAACTAGTTACAGAAGAGTTGAGCGCTTTTACACAAACGAAATGATCGGAAGACAAACAATGAGATCTCTAATGCAACTAATGAAATTGAAAACTTTTCATTCAAATCACTAATCACTAGCAAAATCGAAAAGATTACAATTTGCACTAATTCAACCAAAAGCACAAGAGATTTTTTTTGTAATTTTCAACGTTTGATAGCTAATATGCACTAAACAAACTGAAAACAAAAGGAACAACTTGAGAAACGATATTCGAGAGAGAAAAACAAACAAATTTCACTCAACGACACAAGCAATCAAATCCCAAATCGACCAAAGTCTCTCAAAACCAAGAAAAGACTCAAAGGCTCCAATGGGCTGTGTAATCTAGGCCCAATGCAAGACCAAACGAAATTTGAATGAAGGAAAGAGCAATCACCCAAAAATCGCAACAAAACAATGAACAACTACTAAGAGGATGTGGAGGATCAATCAGAAAGTCGACCGGACAAACGAAACACCAAAACTCCCAAGGAGGGCTCGATACACTAGGCCACTAGATGCCCTAGGGCTCAAAACGTGAAATCGATAGATAAAAGCAAACAACCAAAGGACATAGGTGAATTCCCAGTCAAACAGGACTCCAACACACTCAGGCAGTCGGAAAATCAAGAAGAAAAACACTGACCAAACCCAGGGAGCTCAAAAATGAAGAAACTCAAAAACCTTACAGGAGTGGCGCGACTGTAAGGCTGAAACTGGCGCCAGAAAGCAATTGGCGCGGGCTAAACAAAAGCAACATGCGCCAATTGGCGCGACTGTCGAGCTAAAAAGCGCGCCAGTCGAGTTTCTCAGCCAAAAACAAAAAGAACTACTCCAGAAGCAGATCAATGCATACTAAGCAAACCAAGAAGTAAAAAATAGCAAAAGAACCCAACCCAGAAGGCTGATCAAGCAAGGAAAAACATAAAATAATCAAAGCGAGACAATACAAACGAGACAGTGAAATCTAGACTCTCCCCAGCGGAGTCGCCAAATTGTTGAGGAGGTAAATCCCCTCTGCGGACAGAGGCAATCCCTACTAGCCCAGCAGGGGTCTAGCAACAATCAAAAATGTTACGACGCAAGTTCCTAGTTACGAATGAAAAGACTAAAGATAGAAGCCTACCTGGAATCCAATGCTACGATATGAAGAAGAGAGCGTTCCCGTTCCTCAGCCTCGGCAGATCACGATCCTCCACGATCTCCGCGGACGGACATCTGCACATGCAAGAAACAAACAGATACAAGCATAAAATCCGGCATACGTAACTCAATATCAGTCAGAAAGGATATTACTCATATTAACATCATTGAAAACAGAGTGGAACCATAATCGTAATCATTCATTAAATAACGATCGAAAGAGATTACAACCAAAGTTCTGACGTCGTGGTCTCCTTTGGATGGGTCTCTAGTCGTTCACGTCTCGCAAAGCTCGCCAGGGAAAGGGCAAACCTCTCCTGAGTCTCTCGACAATGGTCTCCTTACTTGAGTCGGCCTTAAGGGAAGGAAGAGGGCTCTTACAGCACAAAGGCTCTTGGGAATTTGGAGATTCAAAGCTTAGGCACTTCAAGACTAGCTTGCCATGGAATTGAGCAGGCTTTTATAGATGGGGAAGGAGGGAGTTGGGATTCCTATTATTGTGGGATTGGCCCTATCAACAAGGAAGGTTCCATGGGAGGTGGCAAAACCACTTCCCTTCCATAGAACTTCCGCAGCCAAACCTCCCAACTCAAGATAGGCAATGGTTTCTGAGTTTGTTGAAACTCAACTTCCGCCATCTTTATTTAAAAAACACTCCTTAAATTGGGTGGCGCGACTACTGCTTTGGGACAGAGCGCCAGTTGGTGCGACCTCTTTGCAGGATTTTCCCCATTGGCGCGAGTGCTGAACTGTCTGCCCGCGCCAATGCAAAAAGGGATGTTTTTCATGATTTTTGCAAGGAGATGTCTTTAGGGCAAATGAAGCTCATGCTTAGAGGAATGCATTGATGATGTTTTCAAGGCATGACAATGTTCACAGGTCACAAAATGGGTCATCCATTGTGCGGGACGGGGAATGGTAGGGACGGTGACAAATTACTGTGTAACACAGAGATACGTGATTGGTGTTCCAGGACCTTTTATAAGGTTCCTGTGTAGGGTGGCTCGGGCAGTGGTTTCTTATCGTGATCACCATCAGTGATGGGATGATCATGTTGTAGACTCATATTTTTTACTTTTTGTGTTACCATTTTGCCGATCATAAGGTGTTTCCAACCTATGATCGAAGACGATGTATATTTTTTGAAAACTTTCTATAATATGATATATCACCATTTACCGGCTATCTGTATACATATTATGGATGTTGTTTGTTTTACTACTTTGATCATTGCAAATGTCGATTTATCATACTAGAAGCAACTGCGTCTGCTAACGTATTTAAATGTCTTGGAATATGTTGATATTCAATGTAATGGAATTCACGTTCCAAGAGATGAACTCTTAAAAATAACCGTAATAACACTGGATTTCTAATGGCATAAACTCGGTTCAATTGTAATACAACAAGTTCATAATCCAACCTAACAATCAAAATCTGAATTCCAAATGATATGGATTCGGATAATAACTCAATCACTGAACTATACTCGGCAATGTTATTCGTTGTTTGACCAAGGCTTACCCCATGCATATATACTAACTCATCAGAGGGTGAATAAATAACCCAAGCTGCGAAAGAAATGTTCCGTGTACTACGACAAGCACCATCAGCAAAACCAATGTAGGTTTGAAGAGACGTCGACATCTGAAATATCAAGAGTAAAACTCAGATAAGCAGGGTTAGTGATAAAAACACACTTCTAAACTAAGCACGCTTTTCTAATCTAAAACAAACCAGCAGTAAAGAAATCTAATCTAAAAAAAAAAATCTCCATACCAAGTTAAGCATAGTATCGCTTCAGATAAAGTCCATTTCTGGGTTTATCTAAAGGCACACCATCAAAATCTATCAGCTCATAGGCCCCTTTAGCTAGCTTTCACTTGACAATGAAAGGGCCATGCCACATGGGCACGAATTTCCCAGCTCCTAGCTTATCGTTGGCTTGATCATAAACTAAGACTAGGTCTCCTTCTGAAAAATTTCGAGGGGTAACACTTTTGTCGTACTGAGCTTTTATTCGTTTAACATGAGCCTTGTTTGCTATTACGGCATTCCGTCGATTCTCATCCAGCTGAGCTAAGTACGGGAAACATTTCTCCTCCTCAAAAGTAGCTGGGAGTAATTCTATGGCTAATTTCAGTGACAGAATTTGGCATTCAATCGGCAACACAGCTTCCAAACCGTAAACTAGTTGAAAGGGAGTGAAACCAATTGATGTTTTTACTGAGGTTCGATACGCCCAAAGTGCTGAAAATAACATGGAATTCCTATTCGTTTTGTGAATACCAATAATTCGTCTAATCATGGTAACTAAAACTTTATTTATGGCTTCAACTAGACCATTGGCTTGTGGATAATACGGAGTGGAACTATCGTGACGCAGGCCAAGTTGATCTGTCAGTTCAGTGATCATGACATTGTGAAAATGACTTCCATGATCTGTAATAATGGCTTGAGGAACACCGAACCTAGCAATTATGTGATTAAATATGAAAGTCGCAGCAGTCTTGCCGTCAGCCGAAAATGTAGGCATCGCCTCGGCCCACTTAGTAAAATAATCTACTGCTAAGATAATATATGCATGCCCCTCGGCCGAGTGAGGGTTACATGTAATAAAATCGATACCCCATTTCGCGAAAGGACCAACAGCAATTATGGGATGAAGAGGAGCGGGTGGGGCGCGCATCTTACAATAAAAAAAGTTGACAATTGTGGAATTTCCGGACTGCATAAATACAATCTTTGAATAATGACGGCCATAAATAACCAGCGCGCAATATATTTTGGGCTGTGGCATACCCAGACATATGACCACCACATGCTCCAGAATGGCAATCATTTAACACCTTTTCAGCTTCTTCATGAACAAGACAGCGTCTGAAAACAGAATCCGCTCCACGACGATAGAGTGTTTCACCAATAATATTATACTGTTGAGATTGGAAGCGTATTTTCCGTCGCTGAGATTGTGAGATTTCAGGCCGAAAAGATTGGGTTTGGAGATAAACAATAATATCTCCATAACATGGATCTAGAGTACTAATAAGAAACAGAGATTCGTCCGCAATGGGCTCTTCTGCCACAGTTTCAGTATCAGTAGAGGGAAAATCACACATCAGTTTCGCAAATACCAAAGATTTCTTTGCCTTGGATTTCTCAAACTCCAAGTCAAATTCCTGTAGGATAACTATCCATTTGGAATACTTGCCCCCTAGCAATTTTTTGGTCAAAATATACATCATAGGGTTGCAATCAGAAATGACCGTGGTTTTACGTAACAAGATGTAGTGCCTAAATCTCTGGACAGCTTGGACAGCTGCCAATGCCAATTTCTCCACATGTGTGTATTTGATCTCGGTTGGATGCAGATTCTAACTAAGATATTAAATCACATGTTCAGTGTGAGGTTCATCTTCCTGAACTAACACCATCCCAATGGTGGAATGAGAAGCAACGAGGTACAAAATGTAATCCTGGTTGTAGTTGGGAGGATGCAATAACGGTGCATGGGTCAACGCGTGTTTAAGTGCATCGAAAGATCAATCAGCGATATCGTCCCAAAAGAACGGAATGTTCTGTTTCAGCAACCGGGTAAAACCCTTTGTGAGCTCGGCATAGTTAGGAATGAACCGACGTAAAAAGTTTGCTTTCCCCTACAAACTTTGGAGTTGGCGTAAAGTCGATGGAGGAGGTAATTTAATAATAGCTTCGACCTTCGACGGATCGACGCAAATGCCTGATTTCGAGACAATAAATCCCAGTAAATGACCCGACTCTACACAAAAAACACATTTGTGTGGATTCAGCCGAATTTTATAATGTCAACATCTCATAAAGATAGCTCGTAAGTGTGTGATATGGTTGGCCCTGCGGGATGAATGAGCAGGTAAATCATCGAAATACGGCTGCACAATGTGCTTAATGTCATGAAACGCATAAGACATTGCCCTTTGAAAAGTTGCTCCAGCGTTCTTCAAACCAAAGGGTAGTTTGCGATAAGAAAATGTCCCCCACGGACAAATAAAAGTTGTTTTTGGCTAATCAGCAGGGAGTATGTTTATTTGATTATACCGGGAAAATCCATCCATAAAGGAAAACATTTTGCTACTGGCACAATCATCGATTATCTGATCGATATAGGGAGTTGGATAATTGTCTTTGGGACAAGCTCGATTAATATCCCTATAATTGATACATACTCGTATCGTTCCTTGTTTTTTAGTCACAGGAATAATATTTGATACCCAATCCGTTAAGGGAATTGGATAAATAAAACTTGCATGAAGTAATTTTTCAACCTCTTCTTTGATAGCAGCAGCTTTTCTAGGATGTATTTGACGTAAATGCTGACGGACAGGTTTGGCATCCGGGTAAGTCTTGATTTCATGTATGACGATTGATGGATCAATTCCTGGCATTTCTTCATAAGACCAGGCAAACACATCACGGAATTCTTTAAATAGGGCTTTATAAGCTTTAATTTCATCTTCAGTACAACAAGCACCTATATGAATGTTTTCAATGATTCCTGGTTTTACCAAAATGTCAATTGGAACCGTTCGAGAAATATTTTCCAAATTTAACTCAGAATCAGGATTTTTCAATGGATTCTGGGGTTCTTTGACATATTCAGCAGTAAAAATTGAAGCGAAATCATCTTCAAAATGATCTGGTTCGGGTAAAAATGAAGATCGGTGATGCAGATCTTCCCATGGTAAATCATCAACAGACAAAAATTCACGAATCTGCTCATCAGTATGAACAACATCCAGAAATGTCGTTGTGGCTGAACTCGATATAGAAAGTGATTCCTCAGCGATCCCATTCATTGGATCAATTCCAATTGAAGAGGTGTCGGAAAGTGACTGTACGGCCTGGTATGCAAGTTCAAATGAACTCAAAGGCATCATTCCATCAATTGAATCTAACTCGGAGTCGGAAGGTACGATCCAAGGATCATCAAACATAATAGGGTCTGACGAAATCATGTGAATAGTTGCAAGAGCAGGAAATACATTAGGAGGAGGAAAGGAAAAAGTTCCTAGTAAACCAGAATCTTTAACTAATCCTACTCCAACATCCTTATAAGGGATAGTCGCTTTACCAACGTGTTGGATTGTTTCTGTAGAGGCTGGGTCAGAAGAGAAATAAGCTAACTGATCTATTGTGACAATCTTTCCTTGATATGGAAATTTTATGAGTCAAAAGACCGAAGAAACAACAGCAGTCATCGCATAAGACCAACTACAACCTAGAAGAAGGTTGTAATCTAGAGGGGCATCAACCACTTCCACATCTAGATTTACGGTTTTACCTTCGACCCCTATGGGTAAATCCTGCAAAATACCAAAAGGGTGGAAACCTTGACCATCAAAAGCCTTAAGAATCGTCGGAGATTGGTTAAGTGTAGGAGAACCAAGTGATTTCCAACACTGAATCGACATAATACACGTTGAAGCCCCCTCATCAATCACAGTTCGATAGATTGGTCTGTTTTTTACTAACACTGGTATCTGGAAAGCCATTTGATGAGGTATACGAAATGTACTATTTTCTAAATCGAAGATTATAATATTAGAATCCTGAACATCTACAGCTCCTATAGCAGACAAAAGCAATTTATGCTGTGCTGGGCATGATTGCAGCACTTCCAAAGCCGACATTGCTGAAGGGGAAATAGCTAATTTTGAGCAGCTCTCGCATGTGGACTGAAAGCTAATTTACGAAGAACACCTTTAGCAGGCGGTTGGATTATTAAGTCTGGATTTTGTTTCTCGATTTGTAGCGGACCAGAAACAGGAGGAGGTGTAGTTGATGCATTTGCATTAGAAGATTTTGTTTCTTTCCCATCAACAGGATTCTTAGTACCATAATCTTGCAATCACGTCGCAATCCTTACATGAGACATCATCAAAATAGGTTCTTCTGAAGCAGTCAAAGTGGAACCAACCATCTTGCTATCTTGAGTCGGAAAAGGATCCTTCAAGACAGCAGGTTGTTGTGAACCTTTAACTAATTTTGCAACCTCTACACGATATGAGCATTCCTTAGTGAAGTGATCCTCGTCACAAATGTAACAAGGGTAACGAGGTTTGCGCTTTTCGTCATTAGATTCATTTTTATCAGTTTTCTCTTTCGATTTTTTCTTGTTTTTACTCTTCCCTTTCTTTTTACCACCGGATTTAGATTTAGCCATAGATGTCTCTACGACATGAATGTCGGCAAAAATTTTGGGGAAAGATTCTCCTTTCGGGGAATCTGGTAAATTTATAATAGGAGAAGAATTCTTTGAAGATTTCTTCTTACTTTTAGTATTGACTGTACCAAGCATGCCATCAGCAGCATGAGACCCTGAAGGAGCAGCAGCTATCTGACCTTGTTTTGGAAGGTCAGGGATTTTTTCGTGTAAAGTACCTGACTACGTGTAAACGAGATCAAGGTACTGAGCTTGAGCAATCACTTGCTCTTCAGTAACAACACCGGCCTTAGCTACATCTTCAGTAATCTTGGGTAACAATGATTTAACAAACCATTCTGCCAAAATTTGATCTGGAATGTAAACTTTCACCAAACGCCTTCTACGTCGCCATTCATGAATATAATAAGAAATATACGTAGACGTAGATTGCTTAAGTGAAGTTAATAATTCCATGCCATTGTCGTATCTGACAGGCAACTGAAAATGAGCTAAGAAGGCAGTTGCTAACTGACTGAAATTATGAAACGAGCCTCGTGGTAACTCAATGTACCATTTGGCTGCAAGACCAATAAGAGTTCTTTGGAAAAGACGTAAGTGAATCGAATCATCAATAATTGAATTAGACGCACACCATAGGTGATAAGTCATTACGTGATTTTATGGATCCTCTCCTGACTTACCTTCGAATTTCGATATATCACTGGGCAACTTATGTGGCATTGGCGGCCAGTACGGATAATAGAAAATCGGATCATTCGTAAGGCGCGTCAAATCAGGTAAATCCAAAGTTTCAATAAATGGTAACTGACGGTTAGGGTCACGAAAACCTTGAGTAGCCAAAGCAGTTCCAGGAGGTGGATACCCAGGATAACTGGGAATCGGGGTTGCATTAGGAATTGTATAACCTCCTGGAAAAATAGGATTAACCGGACCAAACTAGGGTTGTTGAGGCTGCTGATAAGTGTAGCCAAGGTACGGTTGATACTGATAATTTGGATTTTGTGAACCGGGACCGAATTGAGGATATCCCTGGTACGATTGATACATGAACTGCAGTTGAATTTTGACAACTGTACTCGTACCGAATTGTCCTCCAGGCATCTGAACCGAAGTCTGAACGAAAGGCCTTAACTGGGGTACAGAGACTTGAGGGATTTGCACGGATGCAAGGATAGAAGAACTCGGCGTTACAGATACTCAAGAAATAGGTGTTACAGGTTGGACAGACGCAGCAGCAGTTGCAGCAGTTTGAGGCGGAGACTGAGGTGTACTAGGCGCAAACTGCTGAACAGGACTAGGTGCAGGAGTTTGAATAGTAGGCTGGACAGGTTGTTGGGTTGGACCAGAAACCAAAGGTTGTCCAGGTTGAAAAGGCAACTTCACATTAGGCTGCATAGGCTGTTGATATTGGGACGGATCCCACACCATATTCATTCCGAGGTATTGTCCCACAGAAGGTTGAACATAAGGACCATAACCTGGTTGAACGTAGGGTTGATAAGTAAGTGGTAAATTTTCGGCTCCTTGAAGATATGACTAACCAGAAGGCTGTTGGTAACCTTGAATTGGGTACTGACCTTGAGGTTGATTACCCTGAGGTGCGTACTGAAGCTGGGGTTGATAAGGACCCTGAGGAGCATATTGAGCTTGGGGTTGACCCTGGGGTGTGTACTGTCCTGAAGGTTGATATCCTTGAGGTATGTACTGTCCTTGGGGTTGTCCCCCAAAATAATATGATTCCACAGTTTGTCCTAGGAAAAATCTACCTTGAGGTTGACCCCCAGGTGGTAACTGACTTCCTGAAGGTTGCCCCCCAGGCGGTAAATGACTACCTTGAGGTTGCCCCCCAGGCGGTAACTGATTTCCCTGAGATTGCCCTCTAGGCGGTACCTGACTGCCTTGAGGTTGCAGATTCGGAATATTACCAGACATCATAAAAATTTTCCCTTTGTTCGACGTTTCAGTTTTAATTCCACTCAAACTAGATGATAACATGATTTCAATCGGTTGAGGAGCTGCCCCCGAGAAAGTACCAGACAGAGCCTGATATCCCGAAGGAACAGAAGGACCACCATGTAAAAATGATTCCGGTGTCTGGGAAAACATGGATGATTCTCCTGCCATAATGGATGATGGATAATAACCTTCGGGTGTTGGATGAAATGGAACTCGAGGTGGAGAAAAAGCAAGACCCGGATTCTCTAAAAAATTCGTTAAGGATAAGTACCAAGCAGTAGTTCGAATAGGGCTGTAGAAAATTGATTCACGCTCCCTAATATTTAACGACTGAGGGGAATTGGGAAGAGATAACTCTTCGTCTGGATTAGTAAGTTCTTCAATAGAAATTGGTCCAAATGGAAGATCGTCAGTGACAATATTTCTTACCCTAGGTGAACCAAGATCGCTAGAAGTTGGTGAAATAAATCCCGAAGATGTTTCCAAAACAGAAGGTTCAGTTTCAGGTTCAGATATTTCAGGTTCGTCAGCCCATTCACTAGTAGGAGAAATACTACCAGTAACTTCAGAAACTGAAATCAGCTCTTGAATGTGTTCTGTCATGGGTGTTTGATAACCAGGATGAACCACTATGGATGAAGTTCCAACTTTTGTTGATTTAATCCTACTACTACTAGACGATACCAGAGCACGAAGCCCTTCAAGCCCTTAGATCTACTCTAGATCTGACATGTAATCCATAGCAGTTTGCAGCCTAATAAAATAACGTTGTCAAGGCAGTTTCAGTCCATTCATGTGGTTGCAGCACCTCTTTTGAGGGAATTTATTATGTTTATGTCTTGTATTTCCAGTTATGTATTTCATGGGATCATTATACAATTATCTTGCTGCTATAAAAACTATTGAAGATAATTTTATTCGCATCCTGCCCTTGTTATACGTGAACTGCGTTATTTCCTTCTTGTATTATTCATACATTGCTGCAGTCCCACTTTTGGGTATTTTCCAGTTGGACTAGGTGTGGGAGATCTGTTTAACACACCTAGAAAGATTTGTTCATGTTCCCCTCTTGGATTTGGGTCTTAGATTGTTATATCTAAGGGATCCAAGCGTTGTTTTACAATCCTGTAGCATATATTCCTGAAAAATGTGTTTTTCAGACATGCCTTGCTAGCAGTCCCAATTTGGGGATATTACAGAACTTGTGGATGTATTCCTTGAAAACAGCGACTACTACGCGCGATAAGATAGCTGGCGCATTCTGCAAATCGGATGGGATGAATATATATTGAAAACATCCCCATTATTTCACAAAGGTGGTCTTACTTCTATCTTCCGATGCAATTATGATCTGGTGATATCCTGAGAAACCATTTGTAAATGAATAGGCCTCTTGTTCTCCTACATTTTCGAGGATCTCATCAGAAAATGGGGTTGGGAATGGATCATGTACGCAGGAATCATTCAATTTGTGCAGATCCATTAAAATACTTATTTCTCGTTTATTCTTCTTATCCTACACCACCATGGGACTCACCCAATCGGATTCTTCTATTGGTTCCATAATTCCTGCAGCAACCATTTTATCCAAATCTTCTTTAACTTTTTGCTTATATTTGGGGTTCAATCTATACGGGCGCTTCTTTATAGGTCACGCATTGATACATATTTATGCAGGAACACAACAGAATACACATATAACCATAAATACAAAGATGTAATGGAAATAACACTTCATTTCATTAATATCAAAGAACTGAAATTTGCTTACATACAGAATGGAAATAAACTAGCTAGGGCGTTAGTAGCTTATCTCTAAGAAGAGATGTGGTAGATACAGGCCTATGAACTATGTTCCAATGAGGCTCGAGGACCTATTTATTGTAGAGAAATAATGGAAAACCCTAAACATCCAAAAACCTAATTCTAGGAGATGAAGCACCAAAACTATGGGCCCCGTTTGGGTAAATTGGTGTTTCAACTTCCCAAGGTCATAACTTTGGCATACTATCTCCGTTTGACACACATGATACATATTTAGAAAGATCTATCTGAGGAATACAACCATGTTGTATGGATAAGTTGTTCTTGCGGACAAGACAGACCTCCCAAGTGTCCTACGAACATCTAGCAACAAACAGGACAAATGTAAACTGCTTTCTCTAGATTATATGTAATTTAGAATTTTCTATGATGAAGAAAGGACCTACCTGTGATCCAATGCTAGTTGAATTCTTCTTTCCCGTTGCTCCAAGAATTCACCTCTAAAGACCTGCAAGAAAAGACATGGAAAAGAATCAAAAGCACCTGCAACATATACTAATTCACAAATCACAAATCTATCTTAATGATCAAGGAATTTAAGAAATAAGTCATTCAAGTAAATACATGAACAACTTATTGAGAAAATAGGATCCAATTGTATTATCTTTGATGAAGAAAGAGCCTTACAACCGTGTTCGCCTTGATGTCGTACAGGCTCATTTAATGAAGGGATGAATGTTCATGATAATGGAGGGAGTGAAGCTTCGACCAGATAATGCCTTCTAGAAGCTTCCAGCTGGGAGAATATTCGACCAGCTGGGCTTCTAGAACTTACTTTTCCACTCATTTTACCTTTTACGGGGGTTCGCAGTTTTAATACACAAAACGTGCGGTAGGTACCGCAGTTTTCCTTCACAAAAGGTACAGTACCGCAGGTAAATGCTAGGAAAAGTGCGGAACTAGGGTTTTTTATGATTTTTACAAGATTTTCTCCAAATCCAAGAATTATTTTAGGAACTTTATGGTTGTAGACTTCTAAGGGAGTAATATATGAGTAATGATGAACCCATATAGACACTAAAATGTCATGGTGAAAAATTTCAGTGTAACTGTTGGAGGATTAATCCGTCTTGCGGACAAGACTGATCTCCCTAGTACTAAAAGTATCTAGCAACAAACAGCCAAATAAACTAATATTTCTCTAAGCATATATGATCTATGAAAAGATCTATGGAGGTGTTAAGGACTTACCGTTTGTCCAGTGCTTGTTTGAAGTCGTTGTTGTCCTCGCCATTAAGCGAGTTTTCAAACCTCTTCACAGCCACAAAATATTACATAAAGTAATTTGTGAAATGAAAATTCCATCATAAACCATGCTTATCATAGTGATCGAGGAATCTATGAAATAAACCATTGATTGAAAGTTTATTGAGAAAAATGAGTATATTTGTATTAGTTTCAAAAGAAGAAAATCCTTACAACTTGAGCCTTGATGTTGCACATGACTTTCCGGGGTCCGAAGCAGGAATCTCCTTTACTTTGATAAGCTCTACACTCCTCCAATCAAGACGAATAGAGGTATGTAATATTTCCTCACAAAAGTCTTAATTAATTGAGTCTGGATCTCAACAGCACTTAACTTCAAATATTCTAAAGCTTCAACTCCCTTTGAGGCTACCCAATGCCTCTTTTTGTAGTAGAATAGAGCAGGTTTTTTGTTCCAACTATGAAGGGATAGAATCCTCCTTCAAAGGGATAAGCTCCTCACATCAAGGGGTTAGCTCCATAAGGTAAGGGATACATGCACCTCATAAGAGCAGTTCTTTCACCGCAAGATATTTTCTGGAAGCTTCTAGAATTCACTTTTATTGAGATTTTTGGAAATTACTTGCGCCTTTTTGATCTTACAGGGGTCCGTACTTTTAACACAGATGAAGTGCATTCAGATACGCAAGATATCTGAACATTGGGTGCGGGACCGCAGGCAAGATAGCGAGAAAGTGCGATACCAAAGTTTAGGAGACTTTTAGGAACTTTTCTCTGATTTTCAAGGCTTGACATGAGGAACTGATATGTTAGACTTGAAAAGGGAGAAGTATGAGTAATAATGAGCTCATACACATAGCAGAATGTCAGGATGAAAATTTTCAGTGTAACAAACAGATTTCCCCCTAAAGCGCGAAGTCTGAGATAATTCGAAGAGTGAAGTGCTTTATCATTTCAAGGATTAGCCTGTGGACACCCCAATCGGAATCCTGTAAAAACATTCAATGCAAAACATATATATAAAAACATATATATATCATCATCACTGAGGTAGGCATTCCCATACTCAAATCAAAAACTAACTAAATTTGTTCTGATATAGAAATGATTTTAATATTACATCAATAGTGTAGACACAGCATGGACGCAACCATCTGTAATGATAGTCTATTGCATAATTAATAATAAAACTCCTCGCAGCCTGGATGGTGGAAACTAGATCCAGGGTCTTGATTTCTGCTTCCCGAACTAGTACGGTTCTATCCATGCGATTAAATGTGTTGAAGTCGAACATGGAAGAACCCACTTGATTACCAGTCAATGATGTGAATTGTTAACAAGTGTGAGAGAAACCACCAATAATGGCAATGGCTCTCAAAGTACTCAGTACAATCCATGAAATGTGAATAAGTGATCTAAAGTCGAACATTTCACGGAATCATTCGATCAAAGGTCAATGATGCAACCTTTCGTCGAAGGCGAGAAACCTACCATTAAGGCATGCAAATTCCAAGGTACTGACGGATTCTAGATCAACTTCCTAGATGATGAGCTGTCTTTGATAGAAAGTGATCCGTCGTAAGCAAGCTCACGACACGAAACCATAGATCAAGTTTTAAAGAAATTTTTTGCAAGGACTGACTCAGGGATGGTCAACGCGAATGGAGAAAAATGTTTGCAGATGAATCGTTTGTTTGACTGTCTTCTTGAACACATAACGTCACTGCAGATGGTTTGTTAACAGTTTCCCTAAGCTAATACCCAGAAACCGACTGAAGAATTTCAATGTGATTTAATTAACTGATAGCAAAGGATTTCCCAACCCAGGTAGAAGTGTGACAAAAGTGTCATGTTCAACAGTGATTTACTGCTTTTAAATCAAAGTGTAACAAATGTATTTGTTTTCTCTCTTTTTCCCCCACCATTTCTGGCAAGTACCTCTTTATTTTTGATAAGCTTGAGGAGGAAAACATTTGCTTGTTTATAAGCTCATCCTTCGGATGAGTCCAACTTAGTTTAAAATCGAACCCTAAGGAGTGGTCCGTTCCTGTTTGTAATCGATAGGTCCTTTTCCTGTTAAATTTTAATGAGTCCAGTATAGGAGAAACTCGGTGTTTTTCAATTTTAGGGACTCATAAGAAAAACTTAAGGAAACTTCGTGGGTGTAATTTTTCATAAATTTAGTCTATCAAGCCCGAAAAAGGATAAAATAATACAGGAAAGAAATCTATTGACCATGATTAGTCAACGTATACCTTTTTCGTAAATGGTCCATTTCAGTCCGGAAAAGGGGTAAACTTATACTGAAGGGATGATTGTTCATTTCCTTTAACGAGTTCGAATAGTCAAGTATTCGGAAATATTTTCATGTTTAGAGAGTTTGAAAAGGGCTAAAAAGAGGACTCTAGGGTTTCACTTTTTCATAATTTTAACGAGTTCGAAAAAGGGATAAAAATGTACTCATAAGTTTCGCTTTTTCTGTAAGTTTTAACGAGTTCGAAAAAGTGATAAAAATGTACTCATATGGCCGACTTTCAATTTAATTTACGAGCAGGAAAAGACGGAAAGAACTAGGCATTTTCATGTATTTTACAAGAATGAAAGATAGCAAAATAATCTCGGGATTTTCATGAGTTTAACGAGTCTTGAAAATAATAACCGAAATCGACCCAAGATAGGTTTCATTTTTACAAAAGCTTGAAACAGAGAAAAAATATGCTTCAGATAGGTTTCATTTTTTACACAAGCTTGAAAGGTAGGAAAAATTATGCTTGAGAGTGGTTTCATTTTTACACAAGCTTGAAACATAGGAAAACTGTGCTTGAGAGTGGTTTCATTTTTACACAAGCTTGAAACGTAGGAAAACTGTGCGTGAGAGTGGTTTCATTTTTACACAAGCTTGAAACGTAGGAAAACTGTGCTTGAGAGTGGTTTCATTTTTACAAAAGCTTGAAACGAAGGAAAAATCATGCTTGAAAGTGTTAATGCCCCCCAAGCGTGACTTTCTAGAGTGCATTCCCCCCAAGCTTCATTTCATTCAGCTAAGTAGACTACTGGTTACTAAAAGCTGGATGGAATGAAGGTTCATTTATGAGATCGGATGAAAGACTCGACTTGAATAGGAGAGGATTTGTTTCATTTTTTAACGAGGTTGAAATAGGAAAAGAACCATCCTCATGGTGACCTGTTTCATTTTTTAACGAGGTTGACACAGTAAAAGGAACTATCCTCATAAACTACTATTTCTAATCTACCTACATAACCTACTGATTCATTTTTTAATGAGGTTGACACAGGAAAAGAACTGTCCTCATGGGTCTGTTTAATTTTTTAACAAGGTTGACATAGGAAAAGAATTGCCCTCATACCTAATTCATTTTTTAACGAGGTCGACACAGTAAAAGAACTGTCCTCATATCTGCTCTCTACAATCTACCTACATAACCTACTGATTCATTTTTAAATGAGGTTGACACAGGAAAGGAATTTTCCTCATGGGTCTGTTTCATTTTTTAACAAGTTTGACACAGTAAAAGGACTGTCCTCAACTACATGTTTCATTTTTTAACGAGGTTTAAACAGTAAAAGGAACTATCCTCAACTACATGTTTTATTTTTTAACGAGGTTGACACGGGAAAAGGAACTATCCTTAACTACATGTTTCATTTTTTAACGAGGTTGACACAGGAAAAGTAACTATCCTCATGACCCACTGATTCATTTTTTAACGAGGTTGACACAGTAAAAGGAACTCTCCTCTTGACCTACTGATTCATTTTTTAATGAGGTTGACATAGTAAAAGGAACTATCCTCATCAGACTTGTTTCATTTTTTAACGAGGTTGACACAGTAAAAGGAACTCTCCTCACCAGACTTCTTGATCATGGCTTCCAAATAGAATAAACACATGTCAAGGGACGCATCTCGATCATGGCCTCCAAGAGGTCTTCATCAGATGGAAGAACAGTTCTCTGAAAGGAACACATGTCAAGGGACTCAAAAGGGATAATAACATCGCGTTCAAATAATCCCATAGATTTTTCCATGTCAATTATCAGATCTAAGTCAAAGGAAGTCGAGCAAACAGTGAGAGGATCGCTTGCATCGGTAACTAAAAACATGGGACTGGTTGCCACATAATTAACCTGTGGCGGGGTAGATACCACTTTAGTATAAGGAAAATTTAGGGGTGTTGGATTATTGGTAGTCAAATCAAGACTAGGGAATGAAATTTGGTCAACAATCATAATGTTTCCATTGTTAGGGAAAGACATCACGCGAAAGAGTGTCGATACGACAGCTTTCATTGCATAGACATAGTCTCTCCCAAGGAGTAAATTGAAATCCAAGGGGCCACAGACTACCATAAGATCAATACAGACAGTTTTACCTTCCAAAGTAATAGAAAACTTAGGAAGGATCCCTAAAGGTTCACTAATGGTTCTGTTAAAAGCTTTCATATTCTGTGTAACAGGCACAAGCTGAGGGGAACCCAAAGATTTCCAAGCAGTTGAGGATAAAATACTAACAGAAGCACCTTCATCTACATGCGTGCTGCATACATTCTTACGACAAGCCTGCACAATTATTTGGAAAGGGATGGAAGAAGGAAGACGATGTTCTGTCAAACTATTCCAATCAAAGGAAAAGACCTCGGTACTTGGAGGGGGATCTGTAGGAACAGGTGTAGTGCCCCCTAGCATAGAAGAATCTGATGTAACAAGAAGAACTTGAGCAGTATAAATTTCACTCTCTACAAGGAGAATGGGATCGACTGAATGTGAAATTGAGTTGACCACTTGATCAACTAATGGATCATCATCCTGAGTGATATTAGTTTCACTCTCCAATGGAAAAGTGGGATTGACTGTACTTGGAATTAGATCAATCACTCTATCAGTTGACGGTAGGTTGGGAGAAATTTTACAGTAAACAATTGCAAGTTCTCGTTGTGGAACAGTAAGGTTTTCCAACAATTTTGAGGCTTCATCCATGTGAGGGAAAATGTGAGTTTGATGACTCCCTTTGCATAACCTACAAGGAAACCTAACTTTACCCTTTTTCCTAGGAACCTAACTATCACTGGTTGATGGATCAATAGTAAGTTGATGGGATTTTCCTGACCATACTTCCAAGACCTTTAGAATACCAGGACAATTGATAAGGAAGTGGTCACCCTTACAAAGCTTGCAAGGGAATTTGGGTTTACGGTGCATGTTGGAGGTTTCCTCAACATTACTAATACTTACAACCATGGTTGGTTGGTTGACTTCTTTCTTATCTTGCTTCTTCTTCTTCTTCTTCCCTTTCTTCTTCTTCTTAGTCACCTGGTTACTAGTGTCAAGGCTTTTACCAAGCGAAGAGGAAGAAAGGGAGGAAGACATATTGGGCGAAGAAGGTAAAGGGTCAACAGAGGGTTGGTGATGTTGATATGGTGAACTCTGTTGAGGTGAAGCATCCAGTTGAGGTGGAACAATTGGAATATTCAAGGCCAACGAAGTTAAAAATAACCATACTGGTAAACCTATTGTAAATCCAGGTAATGACAATGTAGCCATATAAGGAGGACCAACATTTCCAAACCAAGGAAAAGTACTAGGATTCTCGTTAAGAGAGTTTCCTTGGTTGGTACATTCCGGAGCAGTTGCCATTATATTCAACTTCAGTGAATTTTATTAACAATTTAAAGCTAAAATTAACAATTCACAATTCACACGTAACAATTAAAATTCACAATTCACACCTATGGTCTCTAAAAGTAAAAACAAACAAATAAACACACGTTATCAAATCTAGGAGTCAAACCACACACAAACAGTAGATTCCCGCAATAAAAACACTAGTTGGTGATGAAATCCAACATCGTAGAATTTTAATGCATAAATGGCGGTTGGAACAGTTACCCCAACAACCTGCTTAATGAAACAGACTGGTGCAAGTTTCTCCACTATACCATCTCGAGTGAAGATAACCCTCCGGAGAGTCCAAGTGAGTCTATCCGACATATGTTCCAGGTACAGTGGGATCTTCCCTCCACCGTCACCTTGGGAAAGAATCCTATGGATTATGGCCACTAAGGTTACCAAAAGAAACAAATATACCTGGGGGAACAGTATACGATTTGACACACACACAAGGGCAAAGTAAAAGAGCTTAATCCCCTTGAAGGCTCCTTGACATAATCCAAGGTTTACCGACAAGTGACCACAGGCTCCTCAAAAATGGTCAATCCGAGGTTTACTGTTGTTAATACGTGTATATCTGCTATCATTCCCAATGAGGAAGGATTGATTACCTCACTGGTTTGGATATGATCTCGTGCTTGACTCCTTTAAGAGGAGCTTCCCAGAGCATACATGCGACTATTGGAATTTCCCTACTGCAAGATCGACTACTTGTTTGTTTAGTTGCTTTGGAAAGTTAACTACAACCTATTCCAAAGCACTAATCCTGAGCTAGATTGGTGGAAAGAGCCCTAAAAATGTAAAAATTACTAGATGAGTTTTATTAAGCGTTGTGTTATTTAGGTTGTTATTACTCAAAGGGTAAATGGATATGAAACCAATGGTGTTATGAACCGACCCAAAACTGAATGCAATTGAATATGATAATGTAATATTTTCAATTCGATGAATCCTAACTAAAGTAAGGAGAGAGTTTCCATTCACTTCCAACAATGAAAAAAATTGATCAATAAGAGAAAATATAACAAATTGTCTAATGCACTAATTTCATAAAGAAAAACTAATGCTAATCAATTCCATTTTTTTATGTTTTAAAACAAGCATAAAAACATGTAAAATCAAATCAAAGAAAATGAACTCAATCTACAATTGATTTTTCCAGAATGTAAACTATGCAATTCTAATTTATGCACAATTCACTTGAAAAGTATGCAAATGTAATCTATGCACATTTTTCATTCATATTCTGAAAATGAGAATTCTAATTATGCAAATGTGATCTATGCAAGATAATTCTCAAACTCAAGATGATTCTAATGTAATCTAAGAACCAATCAAGTGTAAGTAAAGAAAATTGGGTGAGAGTTCCAAAGATCAAAAAATAAAAAACACTCAAAGGCGATTAACACTCATACACAATTTAGTTCCAAAGATCAAAAACAAAAGCAAAAAGATGCAAAATTGTTAAGAGACTGAGACAAACCTCTAAGTAATGACCAAAGGAAGTCAAATTAAGAATTTCTCCAAAAAATAAACTCAAAACACCCAATGAAATTAACGGAGACTGATGAGATTGTAAGAGTGCTGAAATGAAATTCACACAATGCTTTTTGATAGAAAATACAAGTCTGGGTATACACTGAGAATCTAACAAACTCATACAAAAAAAATAATATTAAGGTTTTCTAAAAAAATTCACAGGGTCAGCAGGTTTCAGTGTAAATAGGTGTGGTTCCGCACTGTTTATACCAGAAAAGAGCGGAGATGCCCGCACTGTTTCTAAAAGAAAAGTGCGGATACCATAAAACTAAAAGAAAAATAAAAAACTCAAACATTTGTCAGGGATTCTATAGGGATAAACTACCCAAGCCAGTATAAACCAATCAAATTAGAAAAAATAAATTCACAAGTCAAAAATAAAAGAAATCGAAGTTCAAGATCCATTCCCCAGCGGAGTCGCCATTTTGTTGGATGGATAGGTCGTTCTTGCGGACAAGACAAACCTCCCAAGTGTCCTACGGATAGCTAGCAACAAACAAGACAAATGTAAACTACTTTCTCTAGATTATATGTAATTTAGAATTTTATACGATGAAGAAAGGAACTACTTGTGATCTAATGCTAGTTGAATTCTTCTTTCCCGTCGCTCCAAGAAGTCACCTCTAAATACCTGAAAGAAAATACATGAAAAGAATCAAAAGAACCTACAACATATACTAATTCACAAAACACAAATCTATCTCAATGATCAAGGAATTTAAGAAATAAGTCATTCAAGTAAATACACAAACAAATTATCGAGAAAACAGGATCCAATTGTATTATCTTTGATGAAGAAAGAGCCTTACAACTGTGTTTGCCTTAATGTCGTACAGGCCTTCCTGGGGTCCGGAACAGGTGTTTCCTCTACTCTGACAAGCTTTGCACTCTCTCAGCTAAAATGCACATGAGTGTGTAATCATTCCCACATAATGATTAGTTAAGAGAGTCTGAATTTCTACAGCATTTCTCTTCAAAAATTCTCAAAGTCTAACTCCCAATCTCAGTCAGTCAACACCCTTGAAACTGAACCAAAGCTTCAATGTATAGGAGAAGGAAAGTGGTTACAACTCCAAAATGGAAGGGATAGAGTCCCCTTATCAAGGTATTAAGTTCCAAAATCCAAGGAATAAGCTCCTTTAATGAAGGGATGAATGTTCATGATAATGGAGGGACTGAAGCTTCGACCAGATAATGCCTTCTAGAAGCTTCTAGTTGGGAGAATATTCGACCAGCCGGGCTTTTAGAACTTACTTTTCTGCTCATTTTACCTTTTACAGGGGTTCGCAGTTTTAATACACAAAACGTGCAGTAGGTACCGCAGATTTCCTTCACAAAAGGTGCGGTACCGCAGGTAATGGCTAGGAAAAGTATGGAACTAGGTTTTTTTGTGATTTTTACAAGCTTTTCTCCGAATCCAAGACTTATTTTAGGAACTTTATGGTTGTAGACTTATAAGGGAGTAATATACGAGTAATGATGAACCCATATAGACACTAAAATGTCATGGTGATAAATTTCAGTGTAACAAACCACTAACTACAAATATTGATTCCGAAATGGAATCATGGTTTCCAAAGGCACAATGCCCAAAAAACATCATTTAGGGCCTCAAAACAGCTCCAGAAGTTCAGGACCCGAAAAAATGCTAAAAATAGTAAGTTGTGCCGAAACTGAAAAACTGAAAGAGACAATGGTGGGGCCCTAAGTACAATAGGCAGGTGGCCACCAATATCCACCTGGATCATTCCTCCCCCCTTAGGAAGAAGTGGTCCCCATTGCGTTGAGTTCCTCCATGAGATGACAAAACTTCTGCTGAACTTAGTCCTTGGTGAACCACTTGCCTTGGTGCAGGAATTGGCCAGCTTTGAAAACCCAATACAATTGGATCTTCTATTGGCGAGTGTTCTTGATTTGCATGTCCATGATACAATCTGTGCAGTCAGGGTTTAACTCTGTTGGTGTGATTTTTTCTGCAATGTCAGAGGTGTCCAGTAGAGGTGGGAAGTAGGGACAAAAGTGATCCACATTGAATACTGGGTGCAGACCAAGGAATGGTGGAATACTGAGCTCAAAGGAATTGTTCCCTATAGCCTTGGTGATGGTGTATGGCCCATATCGGAGCGGGCAAATCTTGCGATGGGGTCCAGTGAGGCGCTCCTTCTGCAAATGTAGCCTCACTTTGTCACCCACCTAGAAGTTGTGTGGCACCCAATGTTGATCGTGTCGTTGATTTTACTTAGCATTGGCTCTGTCCAATATGCCATGAACCTGTTGGCAGATGTGTTGAATGCGCTCGATGAAGATGTTCACTTTGTTAGCTTCAAACTGGACATGAGCCGAATCGGCCTAAGTAGCCGCAAATGTCATGGCTATGTCAATGGGACATAGCGGCTGGAATCCCAAGCCCACCTGAAAGGGGATATGGCCGGTTGAGCCGTGGAGAGCCTGGTTATAAATGTTTTGTACATAAGGGAGGATCTCATCCCATGTGCGTGGATTCTTTGAATTGTACATGTGCAGAATGTGTACAATCATCCTCTTGACGACCTTTGTTTGGCCATCAGTTTGGGGATGGAAATTTGTGGACTTGGTGAGCTTGGTGTCCATCATTGACCAGAGGTTGGACCAAAATGCGTTGAGGAACCTATTGTCCCGATCTGACATGATAGACTATGGGATCCCAAAGTGCACCCACATTCGTTCAAAGAAGAGTTTAGCAGTGGCTTCTGATGTGTTATTCTTCTTGCAAGCCGCCATAACTTCCATCTTCGAGAATCTGTCGATGACCATGAAAACACAGTCATTTCCATGATTAGAAGAAGGAATGCCTGCCATGTAATCCATGGAGATGGATTCCCAAGGTAGACTAGGGGTAGGTAGTGGAGTATAGAGGCCTTGCTTCTTGATGGTCGGTTTGGCAATGGCACAAGAAGTGCAGGATTGATGTACTTCCTGACATCCTATAGAAGGTTCGGCCAATAGAAATACTTCTGCAGTATTGCCACTATTTTCTCAACCCCAAAATGTCCAGCGACTCGACCGTAGTGTGCTTCCCATATCATCTTGCCAAGCTCACTTGAAGGAACACAAAGGTGTCACAGGTGAATAACAGTGCATCTTGGAGGTGAAAATTTGGAACTTGCGTACCCCCCAAGAGTGCCTTGTATGTGTAGCTGAATTATGGATTGCTCTTATAGAGAAGCGATCATTCAGAAGTCTCGTGCCCACAAGAGTTGAGAACGGTTGTTAGTGCCACGATCGATGATCGGCTGAGGCAGTCTGCAACATTATTGGTGCTACCCTTCTTGTACTTGATGTTCAAATGAAATTGTTGCATATATGTGGACCACTTATGATGGCGATCGTTCTGCAACTTCCCTTGTGTCTATATGAACTGCAGGGGTCGGTGGTCTGTGTGGATGATTGTTTCCTTCCCCAGAATGTAATGCTTCCATTATCGATAAGCCTGCACAATGGAATACATCTCTTTGTCATAATTGGGATACTTGCAAACTGTGTCGGCCAGTGTCTCACTGTGATATGCCACTAGATGCCCCTGTTGAGTAAGAACTGCCCCAATAGCATAGTCAGAGGCATATGTCTCGATATCAAATGGTTGTTGCAAGTCTGGTAATGTGAGCACTGGGGTATAACATAGGTGATGTTTCAATTCTACGAACGCCTTTTGTTGAGATTCCGACAAAAAAAAATTTGCTTTCGCTCCTCCCTTGGTGACTTGACTCAAGGGCCAAGTGATATGAGAGAATCCCAACACGAACCGGCGGTAGAAATTAGCAAGACCCAGAAATATGCGAAGCTCTGTTAGAGTGGTTGGATCTGGCCAATTCTGAATGACTTGGATCTTGGTTGGATCCACATGCACCCCCCTTTCATCAATAATGTATCCCAAATATTGAACCTGGGTCATGCCAAAAGTCCACTTCTCCAAATTGGCACACAACTTGTGTTGCCGCAGTGTTTGGAGGACTTGTCAGATGTGGTGAAGGTGCTCTTCCCAAGTCTGGCTGAAGATCAAAATGTCATCCAAGTACACCACTACAAATGAGTTGGTGAATAGCTGCAAGAAGTCGTCCATCAACCTCAAGAAGGTTGTGGGAGCATTCCTCAACCTGAAAGGCATGACCAGCCATTCAAAAATGCCCTCCTTAGCATTGAAGGTCGTCTTTCATGTTGAGATTCAACAAGATAATGATCTTAGTGAAAAGTAAGCACCTTCACAAAAGGCCCTCCTTAGCATTGAAGGTCGTCTTCCATGTTGAGATTCAACAAGATAATGATCTTAGTGAAAAGTAAGCACCTTCACAAAGTGAGGCTCGTAGGCTATTTTTAGGTGTATGTCTATTTTTAGACATGGTGAGAATATTCTATAAGTTGCAGGATGTTATTTGTAGATGGTTGGTTGAAATGTGGAAAATATATGAAATTATATTTTTAGAATATTGGGCAAAGTCTATTTATAGATCGTCGATCTAAAAATAGGTCCATGTCGATTATTATTAACCCTTAATAATAATTCGACAATAAACATCAACTTATTCTCTTGGAGCACTTTATTTCAATGAAAAGATTTGGAAAATCAGTGGGATGAAGGAATTATGCAATTCCTATGGTTATTGGTGGCTCATGCATGAAGGACTCAGTTAGAACTAAAGTGGAAAAGTTATGACAGAGTTGGAAGAGTACTTACGGGAGTTGTTATTTAGTTTAACTCAGTTAAGTGAGTTAAACTCAGTTGAGCTAGTTGTATCTAGTCTAACTGAAAGATACACTAGTGAGAGTTAATTGAATGAACTAGTTAATTAATTCACAACTAATAACTAACTAACTCCTGAACAGATACAGCAGTTAACTACAGTACATGTCAATTTCAGTGGAGACCCAGTGGAGAGATAGGTGAAAGGGTGATATGGACTATCTGTTGTGACTATAGTGATGCATTCAATGCATCTGACACATATTGGAGTTGCCAATGAGGATTATGCTATCAAGGCAAGGCCAATTCGAATTCATTCAGGGGTCTTCTTCAGCAGGGATTGCACAGTGGAGGTAGGCTATCAGGAGGCAAGAAATTGGTGCATAGAGATGCAAATTTCTGCATGACATTGTGTAATGATTGTTGATTGTACTGAGAGCTTGATGTACTAAGCTTTGTAAGAGATTATTACATGATTCCATTGATATACATAATATATGATAGTTGGGGCTTTTAGCTTTAATCTTTCCCTTTAAACAACTGTGTTATGTGCGATTGAATTTATTCACATGTGTTTGCAATTGAGTTTTAAATTTCTGCAAGTTTAACAGTGGAAGGATTATATATTTAGCAAGAAGATAAATATTGTTAGATCAGGAGGATCCGGTAATAAATCAGTATTAATAAATTTCTACATGGTATTGGAGCAGTATTGATCACTGGAGATTGCAATTGTGAATAAGTGTTGGGTTTTGTGCTGGTGGACAATTCGAATTTGCTACAGAAATTTCTTGGTGCGACAGTTGAGTATTCATTGAAATGTCTTTCAATGGGTTGCAATTGGATTATGCCCTTGAGGGTAGCTCGAAATACATAGCCTGGAAGGATAGGATGGAGGCGGTGCTTGAAGATAATGGACTGAAGGAGTTCATCGATATCGATGTTCCTAACCCTGCTTCTAGCAATGTTGCAGGACTTGACGCATGGCAAAAGAAGGTAGCAAAGACAAGAAGAATTTTGTTGGAAGGTGTGAAGCACCATATTGTGTCAAGCCTTCACATGAAAGCCACTCCATTTTCAATGTGGAAGGATTTGACAGATATTTTCCAAAGCAGCAACGACCAGAGGAAGTTGGCGCTGAAAGATAAGCTCAAAAAATAAAAAATGGAGAAGGGTGACAGTATTCCAAAATATATCAAGAATTTTGTCCATTGTAGGGATGAACTCGGAAGTGTGGGGATTATAGTTGATGATGATTACTTGGTGAGCTTAGCTCTCCTTGGGCTTCCGAAGAGTTGGCATAGCTACAAAGACTCTGTCAATGGACGGAAGAAACTGCTGGGTTGGGAGCGACTTTGGTCGGATCTTGTGCAGGAGGAGATAAGGTGAACTACCAGGGATGGCTCTTCATCGAAGAATGATGATGAGGAGAATTTTTCTTTGGCTGCCAAATCAAGGAAAGTGAAGAGGAATAAATCCCATCCAAAATCCAAAGCTAAAGGCAAGAAGCTGGATTTTTCCAAAGTGAAGTGTTTTCACTGTCACGAACATGGGCATCTCGCCACTAACTTCCCACAAAAAAAGAAGAACAAGAAGGCTGCTGGAGTTGCAGCTAGAGAGGCCTTAGCCTCACAATTTGAAATTTATTTCTCTTTGATCGCATGCTTGGTTTCAAGCTTAATGTGATCGGTGTGGTATCTTGATAGTGGTGCGTCTTTCCATATGACAGGAGACAAGGAGTTGTTTAGTGACTTGGAGGAGAAGGATCTCCAAATGCATATAGATATGGGCGACGATGGTAGATATAGTGTGACTGGAATTGGGACCATTACCTTTGAGAGGGATTCAAGTAAACCATTTTTGTTGAAATATGTTATGCATGCCCCAGGTTTGAAGAAGAACTTGGTCTCAGTTGCAATGTTGGAAGACAGAGGTTATGACATTGTTTTCAGCGAGGGAAAAGATTTCATGCGACATAAAACAACTGGTCAAATCAAGAGGATAGGGATTCGAGTTAAGAATCTCTACGGGATGGAGTTAGATGGCTGCACTACAATGATGGGCAAAGCAGAAGAAGTGGTGAGCTGAGATGAGGGCAAATTATGGCACAAGGGATTGGGCCATCTTCACCATGGCGCCTTGAAGATTTTGCAACAGATTTCTATTGGAATTCCCAAGGGTCCTCTTGTGTATTCAGATCAGTGTAAGGGATGTACTATGGGTAATTTTGTGAAGCCCACCTTTCATGAGAAGGAGAATCGTGCTTCGGTGATTTTGGAGAGAATTCACACAGACGTGTGTGGACCTTTCTCAGTTGCTTCAATAGCAAAACATAGGTATTATGTTATATTTTTTGATGACTATTCTCGTAGATGTTGGATATTATTCATGCAAAAGAAGAGTGAAACATTCTCAAAGTTCTGTGAGTTTAAAGCATTGGTGGAAAAGGAGTCGAGGAAGCAAGTGAAGGCTCTGCGGAGCGATAATGGTAGTGAATATATCTCGAACGAATTCAAAGACTTCTGTAGCAAAGAAGGAATTCGAAGAGAACTCATAGCGCCTCATAACCCACAGCAAAATGGGGTCGCGAAGAGGAAGAACAGAATGATCGTGGGTGTTGCACGAGCTATGCTGCATGACCAGGGCCTACCAATGCACTTGTGGGCAGAAGCATGCAACACTGCGATTTTTGTGCAAAACCATTGTCCTCATAGAGTACTTGGCATGAGTACACCTGAAGAAGCTTTTACCGGTAAGAAGCTTGATATTTCTCATTTGAATATTTTTGGCTCATTTGTTTACATTCATGTGACAAAGGAATCCAGGAATAAGCTGGAGCCGACTGCATAAGTTGGGATATTTGTGGGGTACACAAAAAAACCTCATAATTATCATGTGTATTTGCCAAACAGCCGAATGACTGTGGTGCGACGGGATATAAAATTCAATGAGGTGAAAGCCATGAAGTTGTCACTTGAGATGGAGCTACACTTGTATGCAGAGGAGGAGCTACTTGTTCCCAAATATGAGCCTCTAGATGTGGATCAGCCACAGGAGGAGACTCATGGAGTGGAGGAGTCCACTCATGCAGAACCAAACATCAAATCTGGCAGAAAGCGGACCACAGAAGCTGAGAGACTGAAGCTTGATGCAGCAGAGAATGTAGGCGTCCCTACATCACAACACAGACAGAAACAGTCACTTGACCGATTTACAAGATGCATGGCTCTTATGAGCAAGTGTGTCGTGACAGAGCCATCTTCTTTTGAAGAAGCAGTGCAGGAGCCCACATGGGTAGATTTCATGGTGGAGTATGACTCCATTGTCAGAAAAAATGCTTGGGAGATTGTCCCAAGGCCGATGGGTAAATCAGTGGTAGATTTGAAATGGATCTACAAGGTAAAGCAAGCTGCTAATGGGAGCGTCGAGAAGTATAAGGCAAGCTTTTTTGCCCGAGGCTTCTCATAGATCAAGGGGATTGATTATGAAGAAACCTTTTCACCTGTCGCACGGTATTCTTCCATAAGGACCATATTTTCTCTCTCAGCGCAGATGGGTTGGCACATTCATCATATGGATGTGAAGATTATGTTCTTTAATGGGAACATTGAGGAAGAGGTGTACATCGAGCAGCCTGAAGGATTTGAGATCTTCAGCAGCAAGTCGCATGTGTGCAGACTCAAAAGAGCATTGGAAATGCCCAACATTGATCCTAGCATCGTGGTACATGAGATTCCTACCTACCCCGGCTCGAAACCTATTCGTCAGCATCTTCGTCCGGTGCATCCTAGGAAGTCTGCTGCCATTAAAGCTGAAGTGGAAAAACTTCTCAAAGTTGGTTTCATTTATCTGATTCCCTTGATAGAATGGGTTTCTATTACTGTTCCTGTAGACAAGAAACAGGGTACTATTTGTGTTTGTGTTGACTATCGTGATATCAATTGAGCTTGTCCTAAGGATAATTATCCTACTCCTTTCCTCGATCAAATCATTGACGACTGTGCCAAGAGGGAGATCTTTTCCCTTATGGATGGTTTTTCGGGTTATAATCAGATTAATATTCTCCCGAATGATCAACACAAGATTGCCTTCATCTGTCCTTTGGGTACATTTGCATATAAGAAGCTTCCCTTTGGTTTGAAGAATTTCAGGGCCACATTTCAGCATGCGATGTCTTATGCCTTTCATGATATTCGTCACATCGATCAACCTTATCTGGATGACCTTCCGGCTCATTCAACTAAGCATAGGGATCATCCTAACCATCTTCGTCAGATTTTTCTTCGTTGTAGGCACTATAACATTCGACTTAATCCGCACAAGTGTGTCTTATGCGTCGATTCTGGTAGACTCCTAGGGTTTATCATTTCCAAAGACGAGATTCGCCTGGATCCTCTCAAGGTTGAGGCTATTATCAATCTCCCCTCTCCTTCCTCATTGCATCAGTTGCAAAGTTTACAAGGGAAATCTAATTTTCTTCTCTGTTTTATACCTAACTATGCCGAAGTAGCTAAAGGATTCACACGATTATTAAAGTAGGGCGTTCCTTTTTACTGGGATGAGATCGCTCAGGAATATTTCGATGCGTTGAAAAAAAATTTGGTCAATGCTCCTCCCCTCCGCCCTCCAGATTATCATCGTGATTTTTCCCTATATTTGGTTGTCGCTTTCAACACAATTTCCATGGTTTTGGTACAAGACGATGATAATGGTCATGAGCATGTTATTTATTACTTGTCTCGTAACCTTCTCAACCCTGAAACGCATTATACCCATGTCGAGAAGTTAGCGTTGGCCGCTGTTCAAGCTGTTCAACGTTTTCGTCATTATATTCTTTTGCGTACAATGACAGTGATTTCTGAATGCAACCCCATGACCTACATATTGTCTTGATAATTGCTGGGAGGGTAATACTCAAAGTGGATTGTCATCCTCCAAGAGTTCAATTTGGAATTTACTGTTGCCAAACCCAAGAAATCATTGGTCTTTGTTGATTTACTTTTTTCTCTCCCTTCTGACTCTACTCCTTCTCATTCTGAGGACGTCATTCTAGATGATTCACTTTTATTGATTAGCACCCTCGATCCATGGTACGGTGATATCATCATCTATCTCCAAACTTCATCTTTTAGATCTGAGTTGACGAAGGATGCCCGCTGACGCATCCGCCATCAGTCGCAACCTTATCGTATAGTTGGAGATACTCTCTATCGTATTGGAGTCGATTCCATACTCCGGCGAAGTTTGACTCTCGAGGAAGACGAGAAAGCTCTGAATGATTGTCATAGTGGTGCCTGTGGTGGTCACATGTCTAGTTATGCTACCGCACAGAAGATTCTTCGTGCTGGTTATTTTTTGCCTCCTATTTTCAAAGACTATATTGTCGCAGTTCGTAAATTCCATGATTGCCAAATTTATCAACACAAGTTGCGTGCGCCACCCATTCCTCTTCATCATGTCATTACCGTTGGTCCCTTTGCGAAGTGAGGCATCGATTTTATGACGTGTAACCCTCACTCGGCCAGGGGGCATGCTTATATTATCGGTAGTCGTGGACTACTTCACCAAATGGGCCGAAGCAATGCCTACACTTGCCGTTGACGGTAACACAGATGCTTAGTTCATGTTCAATCACATTATTGCTAGGTTTGGTGTCCCTCAAGCCATCGTTACCGATCATGGTTCCCATTTTCGGCATTATATGGTGGCCGAGTTGACTTCTAAGTTGGGTCTGCGTCACAACAGCTCAACGCCGTACTACCCTCAAGCTAATGGCCAGGTTGAAGCTGTGAACAAATTTCTTGTCACGATGCTTCAACGTATGATTGGGATCCACAAATCAAATTCGCATATCATGTTATTTTCGGCTCTTTGGGCATACCGAACCTCAGTTAAGAACGCAACTGGGTTCACTCCTTTCCATTTGGTTTATGGCATCGAAGCTACTCTTATGATTGAATGTGAAATACCTTCGCTCAAGTTGGCTGTTGAATTACTACCGAATACTTCGCCAGAAGAAGAGCGTCTCCTTTATTTAGAAAGGCTGGATGAAACCTGCCGCTTTTCTGCTCTCGTTGTTGAAGCACAGAAAAAGCGGGTCAAAGCTCATTTTGATCAGTCAGTTTCCCCTCGTTCTTTCGTTGAAGGAGATCTCGTCCTCCTGTATGGCCAAGCTCGTGATAAGCTGGGGGCAAGCAAATTTCAACCCATGTGGCATGGACCCTACATCGTTAAACATGTGTTGCATAATGGGGCCTTTGAGCTAATTGACTACGAAGGTCATCCTCTTGAACAACACATAAATGGGTTGTATCTCAAAAAATATTATGCATGAGTCATTCATGCGTAATAGCTGTACATAGGTGTTGTTTTCATTTTTGTACATGTTTTATGGTTTGGTGTGCTTTGTGAGCCTTTTCCTGCTTATTGGGTCTTGTTTATTGTGCAGATTTCTATTACCCTTTATATCGGTTTCGCGGATGGTGCTTCCCATGGTACCAAGAATTTGTCTTCGGCAGCCTGGGTAATTTATGATCCTACTGGTGAGTAGATAGATCTGCAAGGTATTTGTCTAGGACGAACTACAAACAATGTCGCTGAATATAGCGCAGTCATTGAGCTATTAACCGAGGCGATCAACCTCGGCATACGCGCATTGCTTGTAAATCTAGATTCATGACTTGTCGTTCTGCAACTCAATAATCATTATTCAGTTAGAAATCTGCACATTATGAGATTGTATTTACATATTCGTTTGTTGGAAAGACATTTTGATTTTATTACCTATCAACATATTCTTAGATGAATGAACACATTAACTGATACAGTGGCTAACATTGTATTAGATAGACATTTGCATAATTTGTAAAAGCATCATCATATGTAAAAGATCCATGTAGGGAAATAGATGTATATAGATACATATATATCGCATGTTTACAACCATGTGCATCATAACTTCAAAAAATACATGTGTGTTTTTGTTACATCCCGAGACATCGTGTCTCTCAAAATATGTAGATAAAAATAAAACCTAGGTTTCTAATCAATAGGGTGCTCGTGATGACATGTCACGGCCCATACTAGCCACCTCAGCAAGTGGTGAATTCGGCTGGGCACCCCTACGGTATGTCTCTGGTAGGCGCGAGGAACATCGTCAAAACGTGCATAATCCAGGACAGCTTGTGTGGTCCCCTCTAGGTTGTGCACTATCTCATCTTCCTCGCCACCCTCGCCTTGAGGGTTGAAATCGCGAGGGATTTGCCTCGCTATCGGTGACATGCCGGCAGGTCTCTCTGGGCCAACGTCTGCAATTACATGGATTTAATGTCAGAATATGCATAAATAAAAAAATCATAATACTCATAAAACTTAAAAAATGAGTCTCACCTAAATATTCATCCCAATCTTCTCCCTCCGGGAGTGGGAGGTCCGGATCATCAGTGAAATCTATACCAGAGTAGGGCCAATCCTCCACGACAATCAATTGCCGTCGAAGCCAATCGAAGAATTCCGGTCTCCAGGACATATGTTGACCGCCCCCTGCCCTTGGCATCAAAGCTGCCCATCGAGCCATCCTTGGTTCTCTCACTGGTGGTGTCGAGACTATAACCTCCTGTCGCTGAAAAATGGGTAGTCGTTCCAAGAAGAACGATACCAGAATAGATACATAACAAAATTGTTTCAGTTTGGTCTTCTTGCATTTGGTTAGTTGGTGCTTCATGTTTATGGTCACGACCTTTGCCCAGTTGTATATGGTTGGTGCCATGCAGTCTACAACAAGAAGAAATTGTGTCTTTGTTTCTTCGTGCGGTGCTTGTGATCCTGTAGCCTGTGTTATGGTATGCAATACCACGCGTAGTGTCAAATCTAGGATAGTTTGTATATCAACTTTCCCACTACTTGATCCCTTCCGTGCTCCTCAACATACCCTGTCCATCACCATGGTCATGTTTTCCATGCAGGTCCAGGTGCTGGTTAGGATTGGTGTTGCACCCCTCCACTTTAATCTTGTGATGAAGTACACGTCAGAGACATCAATCTCAAGTTCTTGATCCTGAAGGATGAACTTCTCTTGATTTTCGTCCCATATACTGATCAGATACTGTAGTAATTCTGGTTGGACTCAGAGACATGGTGTTAGGAAGAATTTTTTCAGACCACAATTTCTAAGAGCTTCCATCACTCCCTCATTTTCCATGGCTAGCTCATCTTCTTCGCTATGTTTCCGTTCTTTCCATTCAATGACCATTTTGCCTCTCTCTACCTGCAAACATATACACATGAGTGGTATTAGCCAATTTTGAACCTTAAATTTGTAAACAATTGGGGTATTTGATTAGCATTTTTTTCTAGAAATGGTTTGCGTCGTTGGCGCGACTATTTCCAAAACAGTCGCGCCAATGGGCGCGCCCAAGTATAAAAAATCGGGTGGTTGGTATGACTTCGTGCCTGAAACCCGCGCCAACCGCGAAGCCCTAATTTTTACATTTCATCCCCCAAAATTTGAAATTGAAAATTGCAAGAAGCAAGAAATGACTTAAAATAATGAGAGGGATCTCGGCTCTTACCTGGATTTGACAGATTTTCGATTGATTTTATGGATTGACTGCTAACGTCGCCACAAGATTGCACAGTGGAATGGGTAACTATTTCTCCACAAGAGGTAAAAAGTGAAAAGTAATTATTTTTACCATTTTTGGAATTTTATAACATTTTCACAACCATAATTAGGTTTTAAGGCCTGTTTTTCGATTATTTTACTATATTATCTTCGAGAAATGGGTTTTACACATGTCTCTTTTGTAGCAACAGGTTTTTCATGCGACAACGATGAAGTAACGAGTTATATTTTATACTTTTTCGGACTCGGTAAAAACACAAAAAAGTCACTACTGGAGTCATATTTCAGCTCTCTTCTAACTCTCTAAAATTGAAAAGATTACCGAGACTCTTGTCATTTTGAACTCGTTAAATGGCTGCGAAAAAATATCTACCCAGTATACGTTTAACCCTTTTTCGGGCTGGAATGGATTATTTACAAAAAAGGAATACCTTAGCCTATCTTGACTAAGAGGTTCTCTCAGACACAGTTTTCTACCTTTTCGGATATGTGAGACTACCTACGAAAAGGTACTGTTGGAGTTTTATTTTCTGCCTTCTTTTCAAACTCTCTAAAACATGAAAAGATACTGAGTTCTTCCTTTGTCAGACTCGTTAAACCCTGATGACATCGGACTTTGTCACCATGACGTTATTCGAGTTCCTCCTTCCTAGGGCTCGTAAAATGTACTAGGTTGGATTTGTCCGAAGGACAAACTTACAGCGCAAGCATATGCTATCCCCTTCAAGCTTGTTTTAAAAAATAATTGGGGTACTCACTAGAAATGGTGGGGGAAAATGGAACCAAGTTTTAGTTATGTTGGCAGTATGTCGCTCTTAAACATGGCACTTGTCTGCATTTGTGTCAGGTTGGGGACATCTCATTTCATCATTTTTGCCTTCATAGGTTTGGGTAATCTCTTTTGACCTCTCGTCCGCTCTTTTCCACGTCATCATGACCTCAAATCCTTTGATGTCAAATACCGCCAAATCTAGTGTTGTGTTGTTGATATGTTCAAGAGAAGTTTGTCTCTGCAGTTGTCAACCTTCCTCTGATCTCCTGTTGGTCCTGATCCACTTTCATCATGTTCCTCTGTCTCGTGTCGATGATGTGGGAAATATTATGGCCCTCCTTCGACCAGGTCACTTCCTGTCGACTTCAATTCATTATCCAGGAATTTGATATAGAGACTCCCTTCTAGTACCTTGGAGCCTGCATGACTCAATGGCAGGTTTTTCGCATTCGACGCAAGGTTCACATCATTGGCCTTCGATCGAGTGATTCTGCGAATGTTTGACGTCAGATCATTTTTCACATTTCGTGGATTGTACCTTTTGTACCTTGAGGGCCATCGTCATCATTGGTGGTTTCTCTCGCGTCTGTTAACAGCTTTCATCATTGGCTGGTAATCAGACTATTTTCCTACATGTTCGACTTCAGCTCATACATTTGCATGCTCGAAATTGTACTTGTTCAGGTCGAGATGGAGCGCAAGACCCTGGGTTTTGTCTAATAAACCCCAGGTTGTGGATTTTTGTGAATTATTATGACTTATTGCATGAATCTCTTGATTGGATGGCTGCGACCATACCTGAGTCTATTTATTGATCCTTCTTGCTGGATGGTTGTGACCATACCTCGGATCTCAGTTTTTATATACTTTGTTATGGATGGTTGCGCCCATGCCACATGATTCATGTATCACAGATATCATTTGTATTTGTAACTGCAGGTCTTCTGACAGCGGTGTTTGGTTCGAACGCGTTCTCATAAAGCATTTCACCCCTCCCTCTCTCTCGGACTTCATGCTTTAGGGGGCATCTGTTACATAGCATTTTGTCACTGTCCCTGCAATCCCCAACTCGCACATTGGAGGGTCGTTTTTGTGACCAATAAGCAGTTTCATGCTTTGAAAATACCATCCTTGCATCCCTTTGGATGAAAGAAAAATTCTTCTTGTTGACATTTCCCTAAGCAGAGCTGTGAAAATCCCTATTTTTGCCTTGGCGCGAGTAGCCCGTTACACCCTCGCGCCGACCAGGAAATTTAACACTAAGCCCGTGCCAGTTGGTGCTATGTTCCAGTTAGACACCAGCACCAAGCTGTTTATGGATTTTTTTTTAAAAATAGAGGCGGAGGTTGCATTCCAACCACCTCGGGGATGAGTCATTGGGAGTCGTCGAACTGAAACAACCACAGACTTCTTCCTTTAGTTAGTAGTTTCCACCTCCCTTGGAACTTTGCTAAAGGACAGGACTCCTTCCCACCTTTGTAGGGATCCTAACCTCCTCCCTTTCCTCTATATAAGAAACTATCTTTTTTAGTAGAAGCTAGTTGAACACATTATAGAAAAATAATTGAACGACTAAATAGTTGAACTAGGAGAATTATACTATAGCTAAGCTGCTAAGGAAGATAGAGTAAGAAAGATTGTGTTGAGAGAGCTCGAGTCGATGACTTCTAAGAGAGCTTGAGTCTGAATTCCCTGACCAAAATTTGAGATGCGCTTCATCTGAACCTCGTTGGAGGAGACTGTGACGTCAAAGCATCGGTTGTACTCTTCCTTCTACTCATTAATATACATGACTATTGTTTTGGTTCCACTATTGTGTTATGATGTCTATTTGATGCGATATGTTTAGCCCTCTTTTACTTGATAATAGTTGTGAGTGAAACTATTCTGTCATATGTTGTTCTTGTTCTTTGTCCTATGTGCAGGTATCTGAGCGTGACAGCAAACTGATCGTGATTTTCCAAGGCAGGAGCGAGAGGCCACTACTCTTTCTTCAACATCGACATCGTTGGATTCAAGGTAGGTCAATATACCATGTCTTTTGTTCATTCATTAATTAGGAAGCAACACTTTTGCGTGTCCTTTTGTTACTAGACCCACCCTAGGGCTAGAGGGATCGTCTCTGTCCGCAGAGAGGATTTACCTTCATAACAAAGCATAATTCAACATAAGATTCCATTGAAAGAAGGAATCAAACCACAGAGACACAAGATCAGAGAGATTAATCTGTGTTTCTAGCTCCAATTGAAAAAGAAGTGAAGAAATTGTTGCAAGAAAAGATCATAGTCCCTATCAGATATTCATATTGGGTTTCTAATCTGGTTCCTGTGAGGAAGAAAAATGGAGAAATAATATTATGTGTGTACTTAAGGAATTTAAACAGAGCCTCTCTAAAAGATAATTATCCTTTTCCTAAAATGGATTATGTCTTACAGAAGGTGACAGGAGCTTACAAGATGTCAATGGCTGATGGATTCTCCCAGTATAATCAGGTGGTAGTTGAAAAATAATATCAGAAGAAGACAACTTTAACAACCCCCTGGGGCACCTTCATGTATGCAAGGATGCCATTTGGTCTTATGAATGCAAGTGCAACATTTCAAAGGGCCATCGACATAGTGTTTGTTAGTGACAAATATGTGGTTATATATTTGGAGATGTAACTGTTTTCTCAGGGTCAGATGATGAACACTTGGAGAATTTACAAAAGACCTTTCAGAAGTGCAGAAAGTTTGGTCTGTCACTAAATCCCAAGAAATATTTATTTGCCTTAGAAGAAGGTAAAGTATTGGGTCACATAGTTTCAAAACAAGGAGTAAAGATTGATCCAGCAAGGGTGGAAGCTATTCAGACAATTCCTTTACCCAGAAGCAAGAAAGATATCCAGAGATTCTTGGGAAAAATAAACTTTCTGAGGAGGTTTATGCCAAATTATGTTGAGATTGTGAGAAATATAACAGACACGTTGAAGAAAAATGCAGAAGTACGATGGGATAAGGAAGCAAGAGAAGCATTTGATAGAATAAAGGAGGCACTACAGGAAGCCCCAGTGCTAATTAGTCCAGATTATGAAAAAGCCTTTCAGGTACTTTCATTTGCATCCCCCACTACTATTGATTTTGTGTTCTTGCAGAAAAATGAGGATGGTAAGGAGCAGCCAGTGCATTTTTCAGTAAATCTATCAGAGATGTTGAGCTCAAGTATAACATTTTGGAGAAACAAGTGTATGCATTATTCAAAGCATTGAAATCCTTCAGGACTTATCTGTTACAGTCCCAGATAACTGCTTATGTCCCTAATTATGTTGTTAAAGATGTGTTGGTTCAAAGTGATGTTGAAGGAAAAACAGGAAAATGAATAGCGAAAATCTAGGAGTATGATTTGGACATTAAACCCATCAAGTTAGTCAAGGGACAGGGTTTAGAAAAATTGTTGACATAAACAAATTTTCAAGCCTTGGGAATTAATCTGTTGGCACCAGTAGATGGAGTTGTCAATCAAGAAAGTCAGAGAAAGTCCAAAACATGTATTCAATACAAATTTTTGTGTTCGGATTGGTATAAATATATTATGCATTACCTATGTTTCTTTTCTTGTCCAACTTCCCTAAATAGAAAAAAAAACAAAGCTCTCAAGCTAAAATCTCAGCCATATGTTATAGTATAAGCAAAGTTATACTGGAAAGATCCTGCTGGTATTTTTCTGTTATGTTTAACTGAAGGTGAATCTATTGAAGTCATCAAGGAATATCGTGAAATTTTGTGTGGAGGCTATTATATCTGGAAGGCCATTTCTCATAGATTATCAAGTCAGGTTTCTATTGGCCCACCATGTTTGCAGATGTATATAGACTGGTCAGAAGTTGCCAGAAATGTCAGTTGTTCGTTGAAAAGAAAAGACTTGCTCCATTACCTCTCATCCCAGTATTCATTGAAGAACCTTTCAGGCAATGGGGATTGGATTTTATTGGGGAAAAAAATCCACCATCAAGTGTACAGTTCAAGTGGATTATGACTGCCACTAATTACTTTACAAAGTGGGTTGAAGCAATACCCACTAAAAAGGCAAACAACCAAGTAGTGATGAAGTTTTTGGAGGAGAACATTTTCAGCAGATTCGAGTGTCCAGTCAATATTGTAACTGATAATGCTCAGGTATTCAACTCTTCTCAATTCATTAATTTATGTCAAACATATAAGGTAATTTTATCACATTTCGCAGCATATCATCCCCAAAGGAATGGATTGGCATAATATTCAAACAAGACATTGGTTGGAATATTGAAGAAGACAATCACCAAAAATAAGAAGGAATGGGATTTGAAGTTGAATTTTTCCCATTGGGCAGTTCGAGTAATTACCAGAAGGTCTACTGGTAAGTCTCCCTATGAATTGGTTTATGGAACTCAAGCATTATTTCCTACTCAGTTAGCCAAACCAGTGATTTATTTCCTTCAAGAAGCTCACGAATAACCTAATGCTCTGGCGAGAAGATTGAACAAAGTAATTGTGTCAAGTGAAAACAAAAACAAAGTTAGAGATAACTTGATTTCTTATCAGGAAAAGATGAAGTCTATATTTGACAGAAAAGCTAAATAAATCCTCTTCCAAGCAAGATATTTGGTATTAAGATGGGACACCAAAAGAGAAGAAAAGGGGAAGCATGGTAAGTTTGATCCTCTTTGGTATGGTCCATACAAAATTACTGAGGTAAGGTCAAATAACACATTAATTTTGGAAGATATAGATGGAGAATCATTACAGCTGCCTGTGAATGGGTAGTATCTGAAACATTATTTCCAACATTAAAGTTCACCATTTCACCATTGTAAATACCAGACTGTTCACTGTTCATATATCACCAAACAATATTTGACTCCGTGCCCGAAGTGAAGGCAGTGATCTGCGGTTCTTAGTGTTTCGTGGAAAAAACACTATCCCCAGGTGGAGCCAGATGTTGTGGCTCATTTGCAATTTCTTTATTCTATTTTTAAAAATACAAAAAAAAACATATATTTAGAAAATATGACAAAATGTAACCTTTCATATGCCGGAAAATCATTTCATTTTTGTATGTTGTTCGAAAGCATGTGAAGGTGGGACCGCATGTTGAATTAACACCCGTGATAATTTTTGGGCGGGATTAAAATAAATTCGAGTTAATGAAGATCAACAAAAACTCGCGGACACAAACAGCCCGCAGGTTAGCAGGAAAAGGTGGTGCCTCCGCAGTTGACTCCGCTGAAGCGCCTGTTAACCGAGATTGATGGTTCATAACCATTGCAGGGGCAGAACCCCGATGGATGCTCCGTACCCCATAGCACCCCTGTAGTGACGTATGCATCCATTTGGGAGACAGTTCATCTATCACGTCATGGTGTCGTTACTTGTCCGATCAAGCACTGAATTGGCATTAATGTTTGAAACTCTGCACCATCTATTTAAGGTGTTCAAGTTTTCCTTTTCCCTATCATTTTTCATTCCCAGTTGTCCAAGAAGTCATCCTAGTCACTGTAATTGCTTACTTCTGCATTTAATTATTCACCACCCTGAACTATTTCATGGCTAAGTAGTTGTATTTGTGTGGCTCTTCTAGCCATATCCCTCTTATGGGCACTAAGGAAGAAATTAGAGATACTACCTGCACCGTTGAGCATTTACCCTTCTACCAGCGAGTTCTTCTGAATGAGAAAAGTTGCCCCATCTATTCAGCCATGGTCAATTCTGGTGTTTTGTATGCATGCGTTCCTAAAACCCATCTTTTTCCCGAATTTTTTGCATTGGTTAGTGTCTGCATTGTATCCTGACAATTTTTTTGTGATGAATTGTTTAAGGGAGAATTTTCTTCAAGTCACAGCTCAGTTAGTCCGTCAAGCCCTTTTTTATCTCGAGTCTGAGTCTTATGTCCAGTTCACTGACAAATCATTGAGAGCATTTTATGATAATATTGCAGGAAAACATTTTACACAGGTTATCTTCTTTTTGAAGTCGGACAAAAAACGCTTTTTAGCAGATGATAAAGAGTTCCCATTGGATATTTTCGATGCAGAAGTCAAGTTAGGTCTACAATTTATGTCATAGATACTTGGAAAGGCAGATGCCACTCAAATTGGCAGGTCAGTGCTGGGGTTATTTGCCTTGATGATGAAGCCTAAAGTGGTTTTGGATATTCCCTCCTACTGGCAATAGAATGTTAACACTTAGCTTATGAGCTTGTCCCTTACCGGGTCTTTTAGGTTTCCTTCACTGATCACTTATTTATTCTTGTATCAAAATGTAGAAGATTTTTTACATTTGGGGCTAAATATTATGGATGAAAATAAGAAAAGACAGTCAGTAGTATTTTGGACAGATATAATAATAAATGAACCAAATGAGGGAGGGGTGTTTGATTTTGCTGCTTATTTCATGCCAATTGCTTATAAGGTTTTGAATGGAGTTCCTCCTCCATGTTTTCTGCCAAAAGCCCAGGAGTTTCTTCAGTTAAGTGCTAATTGTAAATTTAGGTATTGGTTTGTGTATGATGATCATTCATAAATTAGATTATATGGTGCTGGGATTGAACCTTATATATTACCAATCTTTGTCCCCATGAGATTGTTTTCCTCGGAGTTTATTAGACAGAGTTTGAATGTATATCAAGTGCATTTTTTTTCAATGAAGAAGGGTCATTTATTTAAGTTTCCTATGTCCGTGGGACCATTCATAGTGAATATGAGGCAAGCAACAAATGAAGCTAACAGGATGCTAGAAAACATGCACTTGTTACTAGGTGAGAAATGGGCCTATGATCCTCACAAGGTAATCTCTAAAATAAGGGTTGAAAATGGTTATTCTGCTTTTGTTCATGGCAGTAGGCTTGAAGTAGAGAAGTTAGCTAACAAAGGTTTTGCATACTCTGATAGTTCCAACATTCAGACTCCAATCATTTCTGAAAATTAAGCAAAAGAAGAAAAGAGAAAGCTGTTGATTCTGAAGATGAAGAACAGAGAGCTGAGAAGAGAGCTAGATTGACTGAAGAAATACCAAGCACCCAACCTGGTTTCCTTCTTCAATTAGGAGATGCTCAGAATGCAGAAACTTCACCGTTAAGACATGGAGATGTTCAGGATCAAGTTCCTTTGATCAAGCAAGTTTTTGCTCAAATTGCAGAAAAAAATCAGAATATTAAAGCTAGTATGGAGGCTCCAGTTGAGTATCATATTACTCCCGACTAAACCAGATTGTTGACTGCTATGGATTTAGAAAGGGACCAGTTTAAGATTTATTTCTCTCACCCATCTGAAATGACAGTAGGTTCATCCAACAGTTTTAAAACTGTTGATGTTAAGAAGATTCCTTTACTTGACAAATTTAATTTGCATATGTAGACAAGCCAATTGATTGTTAATGACCTAACTAAAACAAGTGAATCTTCTCATAAGGCAGAAAATATGTTAGGAAAAGTGATCAAACATCTAAAATTGGAGAAGGCTAATTACAGGGCTCTTTCAACTCAAAATCAAGAGTTGAAGAAGATAGTTGTAAAAATTGGAGTAGATCCCAATGATAAATCACTTGTACAGAAGTTATTACAAAGTGTTGAGTCAGAGATCAATGTATTGAAAAAGAAGTTAAAGTTACATATTGGAGAGCATCCAATGGTAACAGAGGTAGCAGAGGTAGAGAATGAAAAGTAAAATATTTTACAACAACTGTTGCAGAAAGAGGAAAAGATTTCCAAGTTAAAGGAGTTTGTACTTAACTTGCAAAGTCAAATGGAACCTCATTCTTGCACCATAGTCATGTCATCTGAAACTAACGATCCAGCAGCAAGATTTTCCTAGTTGAGAACATAGTTAAAAATGGCAGAGATTGATCTTAAGAAGACTTAGAGAGAGCTTGACACAGTGACCAAGATAATGCAGGCCAAAGAAGGAGAAGTCAATATGTATAAATTAGATTTCCAGACATCTTATGATGAAATCAAGAGTCTTAAAGAAAATCTGAAAGGAAACATAACTCTGATTCAAGTGAAGGATATTGTGTGGAATGAAATCATTGAAGCCATGAAAACAGCTTGGGAGTCCTTGATAATAATGTCAAAGAAAAACACCATAGTCAGAGATATGCAGGAACTTGTTGTGGCTGACAAACAAAATAATCTAAACAAAGCTTTATGGGAAAATAAATTCATTGATTTTATCAATTCAAAGATAGATCGAGAGCTGGAGGAAAATGAAATCAAAGATAAGACATCATGCGTTCTAGAGATAAATAAGTTGATTGCGAAAAATGCTTGCAGGAAGTCGGTAGAGAAGAAATTGACACAAATTAAACAAGCTATAAACAGATTTGATAACATATTTGACAAAAGGACCAGAGCAGGGCTGCCATCATGCTGGGATTTGAAAGATAGTCTTCTATCATGGGATTCATATGAGCCACTGTTAGTGATAGAAAAGAGTAAGATTGATAATACCCATGAGAAAATTGCAGTCTTGAAAGGAGATACAATTGTTAATTTCTTACAGAGGCATTTTCAGTTATTATGGATGGTAAACACTTTGTTCACAGAAAGGCCCACTTTCAACAGGATCACTACCTTCAAATTAGAATATCACAAGTTGGTCAATTATCCCAAAGCCAACATTGAAATCTGAAGAAGTGTAGAGCATGGATGACTGATTCACCGGGTGACACCTCAGAATCTCAGAAGGACACATCAGCGAATCAAGACAACAGAGTGACAGCTAATCAAATCCATATTCAGCAAAAAGATCAATGCTTTAGTTTTATTTATCTTTTAGTTAAGATATCGGTGTTGTAATGAAGTTTTTAATTGTGATGTAATAGGTGGTTTACACAGTTCTAGGTAGTTTGAGTAGTTACAAGAAGTTCCAGCAGTTACAAACTGCATTTTGTATGTATTTAAACAAATGAGAAAGAAAGAGGAGGGTTTCAAGTTTGGACCTCTGGATGACTGCAAATTTTGTACTTAATTTTCTAAGAAATTAATGAAATAAGATCATGTTTCCTGCACCTGTTGACGTTGATTCGTCTTTCCAGTTCCGTTATGTGTTTATTCTTCTTTGAATGAAGTGAAGTAATGTAGCTGTCGATCTCTTTATTACATCTGTAAGTAAGAGTTAAATAACCCTAATATGCGCTCCTTCACTCCAACTCTTCTTTCTACATAAAGTTCTTATGGAATTTAAAGTGATAGATTCTGTATTTCAACGTATCATTTTGAGTTTCTCTTCCAGATCTTCTTTTCACTCAAATATCTTCAATTAATGGAATTGTGAAGTCTTTCATTATATCATATTATTGAGGGTATTAAAGAATTAATTTCCAAGTGTATTAAACAAAGACCATCTGATATTATCAGTTTTGTGACATATATTTCTAAAATGTCTTAAGCATTGATTCCTTACCACAGCCAAGGGATTGTCTCTTGAGATAAAACAACCATTACATATTATTGGATGCCTACCCCCGATGGTCCTAACCTGAACTATAATTTCTTTTGTGGCCCCTGTGGGGAGAATTTAGTGAGTTCGGTTAGTGATTATTTTTAGAGAGTGTCAATTTTCTTAGGGTGTGCCTTGGTGAAGTAACTGTAATAAGATGATAAAGGTCCCAAAACACTGTGTGACTTTTGGTCCAATGCTTACCGATGCTTCATGTGTGCTTTGGAGTGTACAATCACAATTTTTATGAGATGTGGATATGTGTTGATCCTTTACAATCCTTTTCTAATTACCCTATGTGTCATTGTTCCTTACAAAAATAAATGATGTGCGTATTATGGGTCGCTTAGACCTTGCCTAGTTAGACTATGTTTGCACTATAGGGAGATGGAAAATTGTCTTAGGAAAGCGTTCATGTGCATACCCAGGCTCACCGTGAGGTGCAATGGTGGCAGAGATTACTTTCTTTTTTTTCGACAGTTTGGTCCTAGTCCCAATTCCTAATGCAAAATTGAACTAATCTAATGTAAAAATTGAGAAAAGTTGAATTAGCTAAAGATATGTGGATATATGTGCCAGTTTCTTTTATGCTAATCATATGTTCGGAAAACATATGTGGATTGAAGGCCACTTACTTTTTCCTACTTAAACTATGTATGATTTGCAAAAATTAAAAAACTAAAATTAATTCTAGCAAACAAGATTCATAACCAGTGATGAAATACTAGAACACAGTGATGGAAATTTTTTAATGGGTTTCCAAGCACTTTACAACTGCAAAAAATGGTAAAAAATAAGCATAAGTGAGCTTGCTACCTACCGCGCAGTTTATCCTCCCAAAGGCGTGAAGCCCGCGTCTGTTAGAGTAGAATGCAGGCGGTCGAGCAAAATGTAAAAAAAATCCTCCTCTTCTGTGCAGAACTTCTCACTGAGTGTGACTAAAGGTGTTGAGAGGATGCATGGGTGATGTTGATAATGTCAACCTCCCATTAAATTTTTGGCAAGCAATCCCGCATAAACCTTTTAGGCCCCCTCGATTTGCCCTGAGAAATCCGTTTTCTGCTTATCGGTACCTTCCTATATCCCCACATTGCATTATAAAAGACCGAAAGTCCACGTTTGAAAAATATATAAGGCCTAGCCCCTTCGGCCCTAGCCCTTTAAATCTTTTCCTCCACGTAACCCAGGCGCTAGACCAAGCGCCAGCCCGAAAGGCGCTTATCAAATGTATATCGGGCGCATTTTGAGCCATTAATCTATACAGATCGGACGACGTTCATTCATCTCCATCGCGCTCGTAGCCCTGCCTGACTACCGTCCGATCAAACCAAAATCAACGGCCCGGAGTCTATCTCTCCCGGTGGTCCCCACACCCGCTCATTGTGCAAAACCCGCTCGATTTCTATCGCACCGCCTTTCCGAGGCAGGCGGTATTTCTCGATTCAAAGCGATTCCATACATCGTGCGACGCATGTCCCCGCGTACGACTCAAAAACCGCTCTCCATCGCGCATTATTGTTCGGCATTTGACGTGGTGTGATATTCATATCCACCATTCGATCTGGGGCTCTTCATCCAATGGTCATCGCACTCCGAAGATGTGCGGAAGTTAATCCAAGCCAATAGTGCCCCTGGCCCACCGTCTCATTGCCCTCCGATACGTTTTCCACCGTAGATATCCTCCTAAGATCGAACGGTCTAGATTTAACCCACGCCACGCCATTGACCCCATATCTCCACGTCATCATTCCACATTCTCCCGTCGTACATTCGTCCGTCTCCCCTACATATTCCTATTCAAAGGTCAAACATCCACTGTCTATGTTAAATTTCATACATTCCTCCAACCTTTGCAAAAAAATTTCTCCGCCATTTCTCTGCACTTTTCACCATCGCCTCGCACTATTCCGCCATTTCATCATGCCACGTTGCTACATAGCCATCCCCACTGCATCATCGTCCCCATGCATTTTTTTTCTTAACGAGTTTGCGGGTTTTGCAGGTTTACAACGACAGAAAACTATCATGATTCACAGTCTCTATTACTATGATAGAGCACACATCAAAGGACCATTTCCAGGAGTTGAAATTATGAAGAAAGGCCCGAGAAGATATGCCGACAAGACTTCCATTAAAGCAGTAGGGTTAAAATCTATCAAACCCTCCAAACTCATTCAAAGCACAGGTTGCGCAGATGGAGACATTAATGGAGCAGCAGAGAAATATCAGTGAAGGATCAAGAATTCAACGTTCAGCACTGAAGATCTTAAACCATAATTCAGAGTTAGAAGGCAGAAGGTACTCCTCGCAGATAAAATAACTCAAGGCTTTCTTTTCAGCACCATTTTCTTTCAGGAAAGGACGAAATGTTTATGTGATTTTACTGCTTTGTCGTGTTCCTGGAGAGATTTCTACTCAGTGCATTTATTTCAGTTAGCAGACCACAGAGTACAAACAGCATTACAAAGTCATCAAGCAGTATGGGCGTGCACGTCTCCGCCATTTTGTTTTAATGAGACAATTAAATGTTCATCACCTACTCCCTTTTTCGAGCTTTCTTGTTCTCCTATAAAGCTCCCAAAGAACAGATGATTTAGGGTTCTAGATTTTATCAGAAAATTATGCAGTGAAAGGCTTATTTGTATACATTTTGTAGAACTCTTGTGTGAAGGCTCAGAGCCCATAAGGTTTCAGTGAGGAGGAGTTCCATCTGTTAAAGAGGATTCTGGTCTTTGGTATTTCACAGTGTGTAACTTTCTCTCTTATGTGTTATTTTAATATATCATTTCATTTCATCCATCTTTCTTGTATCATGTTTTGGAATGCGAGTGGCTCACTGATTTTTGGTGTGGATTTATCCTAGTTGATACCCATGCTTGGATTAGTCAAGCGCTTTAAATATGGCTCATGCATGATATTATGTTCCACTATTCATCTAAACCATATTTCTGCTATATTAGTTTCTTTGGGAGGGTGTTTTTAAAACGCTATTGTCATGTATGGATTCTTAGATTGGTAAGCCCATATATGATGGTATTGTGTATCTAGATATCAGCGCAATGATAACTAATATCTTCTCAATATTTCATTCACTACATACACCTTCTGATAATTCATTTCTATGAGGTATTTCTGAATCGTCCCTCTTTACAGTGAGCTGTCTCTGAATTGTCTGTTGCTTTTATATTGGATTTTTGCATGTTGCCTCTGCAATATTCCTTTCTATGTGTCAATTTCTGAAGGTCTTGGTCCCATTCATATTAGTATTCCTTGTTTTACAAGAGATAGCATGAGAGCTTTTTACTGATAACTTCCTCTGTTATACCATATGCTCTTTGCTATATAAGAGGTCTAGGGCACTGGTCTATCACAACTCTAGGTTGTCTCTAGGAGCGACAACAAGTGATTTGCAGCAAGTTGAGCATGTAGGACTTGCATCAACAACCATTAACTCAAAAGAAAGAATCTAGTGGAGTCGCCATTCCCGTGGTAGTGTATTCGGCGCATGGGCAGACAAAATACAATTTTCTTAGTAGGCAGGCTTCTTAGCTACATAAGAGTCACAAGTCAAGATGGTTTGTCAAACGTTGGTGGAACAAGTTCAACATGTAATAAGCTAAGTTAGAAAGGAAACATAACATGATACACAAACAATGAAACAAAAACAAAACAACATGCATAAGATACACGCTCAATAGAGCAAAGACACTAATAACTCAACAATGGAGAACTTATCCCTTTATTAGGTGCTGGTAGTACTAGAAGATAGAATGCTAAATCTCTTGTAGTGGATCCTTCAAGCTACATAGCTCTAATATCCAAGACAAAGGGGTCTCTTCCCCTCAAGTTTTCAGCAAGCCTCTCTTCCCTCTCAAAGGATGGTAGATCGACGAACATGTGGTGAACTCCTCTCTCTTGGATTGAGATGTTGGGTGGCCAACAACTGAATCCTTCCAATCCTCCTGTTGTTGGAAAACACAAGCTGGTTTTATATGGAGCAATTTGGCCAACATAACAATGTGTCTCCTATTTCTCTTCCCAAGGCTATATATTATAGACTATATTCAAATTTTCCCTCCTTCTCTTGGTCCAAGATGGATGGTGACACAGGAGTGGGGGTGTGATTCCTTTGTGTGTTGCACTAAATCCTCAAGGTGGCTCAAAAGTGACTGTACTTGGTTAGGTTGAGTGATAATATTTTTCACCAAGTGTGCCAAGTGGTCCCATATGGTGACATTTTGTCATCCCCAGGACCGCGCGCTATCGAAGAAAAAGTCGAACTATGCATTGAGAGCTAGTTTTCCTGTGTGCAGTTCCATAAATTTTGTTCTATGACCTTAGGAAAAAATAATTTTTTAGCAACTCCTAATGTATTTCTTCCTTGGAAACCTTTATTTGTACCTTTTTCTTGACATTTTTAATGTCTTTTTCCCGTATGATTTTCCAGTGCTAACAGTATCAATATGCGACACCAAGCGATGAGATGTCTAAGAAATCCATCTCGTCCTGGATGTATTTGCATAGACAGTTGCGGTACTTGAGTATGAGATGCCGCTCAGAATCCTTGATAATCAACTTCGTGCAAAGGGTATGAAAAATATTTGTAAACTCCAACATGTCTTGGACACTTCCCTACTGCAGTGTGGTCCACTTTATGTACTTATCTTCATAGCTCTTGACAGGGTAATATTGTTCCTTGATGACGTCTCGGAAATAATTCCAAGTGGATGCGACTATAAACAGTGAGGGTTCCCTCTCGTCCCTCTCCTCATAGCAGGTTTCCCACGTCGCCTTTGAGGAGTGAAAATGTAATCTTCTCCTTATTGGAAAATTCGTGAACCGAAAAATATCCTTCCAACATATTTAACCATTTATCTATTGCATCTACATCTATTTGGCCTTAAATATGGGAATGTCAAAGTTGACTTGTACCTTAAAGGGAGTGGTGCCTCCAAGGTGGTTGTTATATGAAGATGCATCACCTCTAGGTATCCGCTGAAGGATCTGGGAAAAATTGTCCATCATCGTATTCCTTTGTCGCTCGAGGGCTTCCTCGAGCAATATTTTGAAAGGATATCCTGCTCCCTCAAGCAATATTTTGAAAGTACATCCTTCTCCCTTGAGCAATATTTTGAAAGGATATCCTACTCCCTCATCTTTATTTCTTTCCACCATGGGAGGTCTTCGGGTTCGAAGAGGCCGATTTTGCAAAGGTTCAACCAATTCAAGTCCTAACTCCTTGGACATGCACAAAAAAATAAAGAAAGAGCAGACCAATCTGATACCACTAATCCAGATTTATGAAATAACAAAATGAAATACAGATATAAATAGAAACATAGAGATACAATGAAAACAAAGCTTCAATTCATTAATAACAAAGTACTTAAAATTGTTTAAATGCAAAATGGAAATAAATTATCTCAAGCGATGGTAGCTTATATTTGAGAATAGATGTGGTGGCAACATGCCTTCTGAACTATGTTACAATGACGCTCAAAGGCCTATTTATTATTGAGAAACAATGGAAAACCCTAAACATCCAAAAACCTAACCTTAAGAGATGAAGCGCCAAAAGTTTGTGGGCCCCATTAGGGTAAATTGGTACATCAACTTCTTGGGGTCATAACTTTAGCATACGATCTCCATTTGATGTGTACGATACCTTGTTAGAAATATCTGAGGACTACAAATTTTGATTATAAACCCCTATTGCAGGCTACGGGTTTGCCCATTTTCCCAAAAAAACATCGTTTAGAGCCTCAAAACGACTCTGGAATATTACAAAACTAGTAAAAAATCCATGTAGTAAAGTTAATAAAGGAAAAATAAGACCAAGGTCATAGGACATGTATTCCAAGATGAATGTTGGGTAAAACATCCTAGCGTGGGTGTTCAATTGGTTTATTATGGCTAAGGGAAATTGGCGAAGGAAATGGCAATGGATTTGAAAAGTCAAGAGACATTAATTGGAATTTTATTTATGAAAATAATGAAAAATAGAAGAAAAGGAAGGTGAAAAGTCACAGGTTGCATGTGAGGAGGAAATTGAAGGAAAATAATGGAAAATGAAAAAATTAGAGGCCTCAATGATAAAAAGACTTTTGAGACCAGTTGGTAGCTTTTGACAGTCAGTTTTGGAACTCTCTCTCTCTCTCTCTCTCTCTCAAACTCTTGCACACTTAAATTTTTCATGGATAACTCTAGCATTGGATCAAGGAAAGCAAATGAATGAAAAAGAAGGAAAAGTGAAATAGAGATTAAGCAACGAAGAGTTGCATCAAGCGACTATAACGGAATTACTTGCAGGTATTGATTTTCCTGTGTGGTTTCCTTTCTATTTTTGGCATCTATGGTACATGCATGTGTGTATTTGGTTCTCTTATTATCATTGGCATGTGTCTTTCCAAGTGTGACAGTGGTTTCCAACCTTGCCCTTGATCGGTAATGGCAGGATACCTAGTAAATCTTGGTTGTGAACACCCCATTGGGCCTATGAATCCCTTGACCAGTAATGGCTAGATACAAGATAAATCCTAGAGGTGAATTCCCTCATTGGGCATAGGAATCCCTTGATCGTTAATGGCGGGTACATGGTAAATCTTAGAGGTATATGTTCTCGTTAGGCCTAATAATCCCTTGATCGGTTATGGCGGGATACAGGGTAAATCCTAGAGAGTAGACACAGACAAATTCCTCACGGTTTAGGTTGAGAGATCTGGAGGCATCAATGATTTTTTAGGGCCTAGTGATCCCTTGACTGATATATGGGGGTATTGCGATAAAGCATGTATTGTATGTTTATTTTTTAGGCCTAGGAATCCCTTCAATGGATACACAGTAAAGCCCGATGATGCCTTGATTAGTTTGGTTGTGAGTCCCACATTCGTGCTTGGAAAATGGGACGGGGCTGATTGGCTGAAAGAAAGATTTGGCTCAGCCCAATCTATGGTCGAGTGGTATGTGGAAGTCCCTGAACTAGTTGCATCTTGCATATGTTAATAAAATTTCTCTTCCTCTTGTGTATCATGTGTAAATATGTTTGTTATTATGATGTTATAATGGTTGTTCTATCATTGTGGATTTGTTGGTTTTATGCTGGTTATAAGCATGGTTTATGACAAACTTGAGTTATGGCTCTCATCATTTTTTGTTTAGTAAATGAAATGTTAATGAATGCATAACCTAATAGATGATATTGCGGCTATTATGAGAGGGCATCAGACCTTCTTGATGATTCTCAGATAAGTATGAAGTCCTTATGCTCATATGTGTTTATATGACCTATAGATTACATGTTCGTGATGTGTTTAACATAATTTTTGTCATGGTTAGGCTTGGTTAGGCCAATTCCTTGATCAATTTTAGTGTTAGAGGCTTTGTCTTCATGTTATTTACTGTTTTGGAAAGTCTCATCAAGTTATGGGCAATGACCTGGAGTCTAGCCCTAAAAATGTGGCACAAATTTCATAGTCTTAGGCACAAAACTGGCTGAAAAAGACTGCAGTCGCATTCTTAAAATGGTTATGCATGCGACTGAAGGCCTACAGTGATATGGATGCAGGCTTTTTCATGCAACTGAAGGCCTACAGTCGTATGGATGCAGGCTTGTGCATGCGATTGGGAGTCCAGATCAGTGAAAATGCAGGTTAACTTAAGGTTTGGACACCTAGGAGGGTGGTTTAGCCCTTGGGGGTCTTGTAACACCTAAGGAAGGTCAATAAAGCTCTGTTTTGTCGATTCCACTTCCTTAAGATGATCTAGGATGTTGAATCATATCATAATAACTCTTCGTCACACATCTACCCCGGTGGACTAGTAAACTTGTGCTAGGTACCCATAATACTAATGTATCCCCTTTATTGTCATTGTTAGTGTAGCCCCCTTATTATTATTATTGTGCCCATGTAGTCCCCATATTGTTATTATTGTGCCCCATAGAATCCCACTATTGTTATTGTTGTGCCCTTACATTTTTATTTTTATGTCGACTAGGATTATATTGTGACCCCTTGGACTCCTGTATATAGAAAGGAGGTTTTGTGATTTGTATCATCCAAGAATTGTTCATTTATGTGATGTAAATGAGTTTTTCCCCTCGAAGTGTCTAATTTATAAGTTATTTATCTCTCTTTTCTTCTATTTTGTGAATTGGCTTCATAACATTTGGTATCAGATTTTTGATTCTAGGGTTTCGCTACTACAAACAGGGCATCGTGGCATTTTCATTATAACTTTTTTTTCTACGAAGATTCAGAAGCTAAGAAAAAACCCATTTGATCCGCAATCGTGATGAACTTTGTGTGAAAATTTCAGACCTTGGTTCGAAAAAATTTCAAATGTATGATTTGCGGAAGTTAGGGTTTTTGCAGGCTCCTGAATTTCATCTGAAATATGTGACCGAGGGAAAATATCATAACTTTCGTTTCAGGCATCAGATTGGGATTCTGTAAAAATTTGTCGAAAGTAAACGAATTATAGTTTTCTTTGTATCCATTTTAGAGCCATAGGTCGAAACAATGACACATGACACGTCGTACAAGTTTTCTCTACTAAACCATCCCATAATTAGGTCATTGTAGGAGATTGGGCATAACTTTATCTTGAAGAATCCAAATTAGATTTGACTTGTGGCATTGGAAAGAAGATTCACAGGGCTACTACAGGACCAAAGATCAAATCTTGGGGATTCTAAATTACATAGATAAATCGGTTTCAATATCGAGCTCCTCAAAAGCAAGAAAAAGGTGTGTATCTTTTTCTTTTATTTTTTTAATTGCACAAGTCTTGTTTGAAAAATCAGTTTTAAGTGATTCCAAGGGAATATTGAAGCATAGATATCATTATTTGGTTCTAAAATCCCCCCCCCAAAAAAAATTCCACACCCATTAAGCCCTCAAAAGGATCTACCATGACTTATGAAGAGGAAGAATTGAACCATGATATGTCCAAATTACGATACCTTGTGCAACAAATTTCACTGTCGCAAAGAGTAAATGTTACACAACATTTTGTCACTAACACTGCAATCCCCATCCCGTACATTGGAGGCTCATTTATGTGAACAAAATAAAGTTTCATGCCTTGCAAATACCATCATTGCATCCCTCACCATGGGTCTAACATTCCTTTTGTTGACCATTTCTTGAACAAACAAGAAAAAAAACCTATTTTTCCTTGGTGCTGGTAACCCGTTATGCCCTTGCGTTGATGAGGAAAATTAACATTGGCCCCCATGCCAGCTAGCCCTCTATCTCAGTTAGCTACCCACACCAATCTGTTTATGGAAATTTTTTTAAAAATAGAGGCGAGGTTTCAGTCATAACAACTTCATGGATGATTCACGGGGAGTGGTTCGACTGAATAACCATGACCTTCCTCTTTTGGCCTCTTGTTCCACCTTTTGGGGAAACCTCCCATGATATAAGGCCTCCCTTCCACCCTAGTAGGGATCCCAACCTCCTCCTCTCCCTCTATAAATATAGCCATCCTCCATTGATGAAGCTAGCTGAACTGAAGATAATATAGCAGAAATGTTGGAGAGATTTCTATTCAAGATAGAACGGAAGAGTCCCTTATTGAGAGAGCTTAGGCTTGTGCTTTCATCCCGTCCGAATTCCCTGACATTCGTTGAGACGTGCTTCAACTGAACCCCTTTGAAGGAGGTTGTGATGTCAAGGCTTGGTTGTAACTCTTTCTTCTATTAATACATATGTATAACTATTGTCTGGTTCCCATTTTGCATTGATGCTTTTTATTTGATGCAATATGCTTAACCCTCCTTGACTAGTTAGTAATTATGAATGAGATTGTTATTTCGTATGCTGCTCTTGTTTGTTGATCTTGTGCAGGTATGTAAGCATCGTTGCAAAAGTATCGTGACTTGCCGAGATAAGGATTGAGAGGCCACCACTACAACAGCCACGACGACAGCGTTGGACTCCAGGTAGGTTGATCTACCGCGTCTATTTCATTCAGTAATTAGGAGCCTACACTCTAGTTTGTCCTCAAGGCCATGCTTACATTCCACACAAAAATCCATATGTTGTTCAACAAGGACCTCAATGGTATGCTCAGAATCAGTATCCTAGTCCTCAACCCCAGTATCAGTAGAATTATCAGTCTTATAACCCCTATGGTCAGAATCCTCCGGGACAAAACATATGGGGGTAGAATTTCTCGCAGGCTGGGTGGAATCTTAACACGGGTCCTTATCAGAGACCTCTAATGCCTTTTAATCCTCAATTACCATTTCTTGCTACGTTGGAACTGCCTGATGTGTCAAAGTTAACGAATGATCCAATTCTTCATAACCCGTATTGGCCTCTGGTTCCGACTAATATTTTTTGGTGATTGTCCTAAGTTTGAGGGCAAGTCTAGAGAATACCCCCAAGCACATGTTATGACTTACCACTTGTGGTGTTCCTCTAACTTTTGGGTTGATGATTCCATCTGACTTTGTCTTTTCCAATGGACTCTTACTGGTGCTGCTGCAAAGTGGTCCATTGACCTATCTCGTGGAATTCATCACTTGATTAAGTTTGATATCCCTGATCAGCTTCTAACTGATTGGTTCACTACCTCCTTTATCAATCAGATTATGAAAGACATAGCTATGGGAGCATCTGTAACCGAGGAACAAGCCATTGCTCGTGCCCAGTACCTTGATCTTGTGTACTCTCAGTCTGGCACATTGTACGATATCTTGCCTGATGCCCCTCGACCTAGAACTTCTAAAGCATCAGCAACCCCATCCGTCGACGGTATTATTGGTTCCATGTCTCAGACTTCTCGAAAATCTTCTCCTTCAAATCCTGGGAAGCAAAAGTCTAATTATTCCAATGATGTTGCTTCTCAATCCACTCTAAATCCTGGAAAAACCTCTGAATTCAATGTCGTTCAGGACAATCCAGCGGATAAAACTTCCAAGGGGAAGAAGAAGGGTAAAGGTAAGGCCAAAGCTGATACCCCGAAACTAGATTCGTCCAAATCTCGTGCTAACGATGGTTCACAGCGTAAGCCGAAGTACCCTTGTTTGATCTATGACGAAGAGCACTACACCAAGGACTATCCTCGACGGGCCGAAGTAAGTAGATTGCTCAAAGGCACTAAGGGAACTACAGTTGTTCTTAAACAACCTTTTCTGTCTTAGCAGACCCATATGGTAGAGAAACCTCAGTCCTCTGCCCCATTTGGCTCTCAGGTCTTCATGATGAACGGTTTTGCGTCCGTTTCTATTGCTACTCGATCGAAAGATTATACCGAATCGCATCAGGAAGCGGGGAAAGAGATCACTGATGGTCCTCCTCCTCTGCCCGCTTCTGGCCCTCTTCAAATTGAAAGGCCCAGTATTGAGCCCGTTGTACGACCACCTTCCAAAGGTGTACTCAACAATTCTTCTTATAATCCAAACGCCCATGCTACTCAACATTACAGTATTGTTGAGGATTTGGCTCAGGCACCATCTGCAATGTCTGCACTAGAATTACTTCAGAGTTGTCCATCTCAACGGAAGGCTTTGTTATCTACGATTGGTGGGGTTGATCCTGCTGATACTGGCCTTCTTGCTTCTGATTTAGATAATTTTGCTCCACAACCCCCACACCACATTGCACTCATTATACAAGTTGTCATTAATGGTCTCGATATCCATCGAGCGGTTGTGGACGAAGGTGCGTCTACGTGCATCATGTCATCTTCTTGCTGGAAATCCATTAGTTCTCCAGCCTTGAATTCATCACAAATTCCCTTGAAGCATTTGATGGAAGAGAATCAAAACCTTTGGGTCTTCTCACTAGTTTACCAATTACATTGAAAGGGAAGATAGTCAATGTCGAGGTAGAAGTAGTTGACGCCAAGCTCAATTACAATATTCTCCTTGGTCACAGTTGGACTCATGCTATGTTGTGCGTTCTGTCCACTCTCTTTCGTGTCCTGAAATTCCCACATGAAGGAAATATTGTTACTGTTGATCAATTATCATTCTTCACTTCTTCTTCCGAGAACAATGTTCAGTATGTGGACAAGATCCCTATTCCCTACGAGAGCATTGGGCCGGGTCTCTTCAAAGATCCTGCCTTCATGGGTATTTTTCCTCTTCCTCCACCAAACACTGTTCAGATCAATATGATCTCTCAGTCTGATGACCCATGGATCATCCCTTTGCCTGAACAAGTCGATTCTTTTGGAGATTCGATGCCTTTAAGTCCGATTGAGATTGATTATTGTGAACTTCTTGCGGCTTCAAGTCCTCCGCCTTCTGATCATGCTCCTTTGAGTATGTCTCTCGACACTTATTCTAAATCCCCTTGGCTCGGGGATTTGGATTCATCTGATCCCTTACAAGAAATATTTCCTTTCGATGAAGCCATCGTGGAAACTATGTCTCTCGAGGATTTGCCGTGGAATGATAGCCATCATCGTTCCTTGTTCATGCCTGGCCTTGGGGCCATGTCTACATGTCTTGATAGGTTCGCATCTCGGGTTCCTTCTCCTCCGCTTCAAATGCCTATTCTGACACATGAAGTTTTTACAGAAGGTAACTTGAGTAACATTACGCAAACGATGCCTATTGACATTTCTGTCAAACCGGGAATTGTCGAGAACATCCATCTCGAGGTCACCTGTTCTTCTGATGAAGTTCAAGTTTATACTAGCCTTTTCCGCAAGTTTTGTGACGTCTTTACATGGTCTTATGAAGAAATGTCTGGCATTGATCCTAGTATCATGGTGCATGAGATTCCTACCTACCCTGGTTCAAAGCCTGTTCATCAGCGCCTTCGTCCTGTGCACCCTCGGAAAGTTATCGCCATTAAACGTGAATTTGAAAATTTTCTCAACCCTGGTTTCATCTACCCGATTCCCTTGACAGAATGGGTGTCCTACATTGTCCCTGTAGATAATAAACAGGGTACCATTTGAGTCGGTGTTGATTATCGTGACATTAATCAGGCCTGTCCCAAGGATAATTATCCTACTCCCTTTATTGATCAAATCATTGATGAATGTGCTGGGAATGAGATCTTTTCCCTCATGGATGAATTTTCTGGCTATAACCAGATTAAAATTCTCCTGATTGATCAACATAAGACCAATTTTATCTGTCCTTGGGGTACTTTCTCCTATAAGAAGCTTCCTTTCGTCTTGAAGAATGTCGGGGCCACATTTCAGTGAGCGATGTCATATGCTTTTCATGATATTAAGCACATCATTCAACCTTATATGGATGGCCTTCTAGCTCATTCAGCTAAGCGTAAGGATCATCCTGCCATCTTTGTCAGATATTTCTTCATTGTCGACGCTATAATACCCATCTCAATCCACACAAATGCGTCTTTTGCATTGATTACGGTAGACTCTTAGGGTTTATCATGTCCAAAGATGGGATTCGCCTTGATCCGCTCAAATTCAAGGCTATTATTCATCTCCCCTCTCTATATTTGTTACATCAACTACAGATTCTGCAGGGGAAGGCTAATTTTTTATGTTGTTTTATACCTAACTATGCCGAAGTAGCTAAAGGATTCACGTGGTTACTAAAGAAGGGTGTCCCTTTCCTTTGGGATGAGGTTGCCCATAAATATTTTGATGCTTTGAAGACATTTTTGGTCAATGCTCCTCTCTTACATCCTACAAACTATCATCGCGATTTTTACCTCTATTTAGCTATCGCTTTCAGCATGATTTTTATGGTTCTTGTTCAAGACGATGATGACGATGATGAGCATGTTATTTACTACCTCTCTCGTAACCTTCTAGATACTAAAACGCGCTATGCTCATGTCTAGAAGTTAGCGTTAGCTGCAGTTAAAGTAGTTCAATGTTTTCGTCATTATATTCTATTGCATACTGTGATTTCAGAATGCAATCCTATGACCTACATATTGTCTCGACAATTGCTGGGGAGAAAATACTCGAAGTGGATTGCTATCCTCCGAGAGTTCCATTTGGTGTTTACTACTTCCAAGTCAAAGAAATCACTCGTCTTTACTGATTTGATATGCTCCCTTCCCTCTGACTCTGCTCCGTCTGGTTCTGACGAATGTATTCCAGATGATATGATTTTTCTAATCTCCACCCTCGATCCTTGGTACAGTGATATCATCATATATCTTCATAATTCTACTTTTATATTTGAGTTGACGAAGGATGCTCGCCGACATGTCCGCCATCAATCACAACCTTATCATATAGTCGGAGATATACTCTACCGTGTCGGAGTAGATTCCATTCTCCATCAGTGTTTGACCCTCGAGGAGGCTGAGAAAGTTCTAAATGATTGCCACAGTGGGGCCTGTGGCAGTCACATGTCTGGATATTCCACTGCACATAAGATTATTCGTGTTGGGTATTTCTGGTCCTCTGTCTTCAAGGATTGCATTGTTGTTGTCCGTAAATGTCACGATTTTTAGATCTATCAGCACAAGATGCACGCGCCACCTACACAACTGTACCTTGGCATTACCGTTGGTCCCTTTGCAAATTGGGGCATCGATTTTATGACATGTAACCCTCACTCGGTCGGCGGGCATGCTTATATTATCGTAGTTGTTGACTACTTCACCAAATGGGACGAAGCAATGCCTACACTTGCAGCCGATGGTAAGACAACAACTCAGTTCATATTCAATCACATCATTTCTAGGTTTGGTGTCCCTTGAGCCATCGTTATCGATCATGGTTTCCATTTTCGGCATTATATGGTAGTGGATTTGACCTCCAGGTTAGGCTTGCGTCACAACAGCTCAACGTCGTACTATCCTCGGGCCAATGGCCAGGTTGAGGCTGTGAACAAAGTTTTAGTCACTATGCTTCAACGTACGATTGGGATCCACAATCCAATTGGCATCTCATGTTATTTTAGGCTCTCTAGGCATACCGAGCCTCAGTCAAGGATGCGACCAGATTCACTTTATTCCAGCTTGTTTACAGTCTCGAAGCTACCCTTCCGATTGAGTGTGAAATACCTTCGCTCAAATTAGTTGTTGAATTACTGCCCAACACTTCACCTGAAGAAGAGCGTCTTCTCTACTTAGAGAGGCTGGATGAAACTCATTGCTTTGCTGCTTTGGTCATCGAGGCACAGAAGAAGCGGGTCAAAGCCCATTTTGACCAGTCGGTTTCCCCTAGCTCCTTTTTAGAACGATACCTCATCCTCTTGTATGATCAAGCTCATGATAAGATGGGGGCAGGAAAATTTCAACCCATGTGGCATGGGCCATACATCATTAAGCGCGTTTTGAAGAACGAGGCCTATGATCTCATTGATTACAAACTTCATCCTTTAGATCAACCCAGAAATGGGTTGTATCTCAAGAAGTATTATGCACGAGTCATTCATGCATGTTTTGTGTACATAGGTTTTTTTTTTTCATTTTTGTACATTTTTTGGCTTGGTGTGTTTTGCGAGCATTTTCCTGCTTATTGGGTCGTTGATTATTGTGCAGATGTCTATTACCCCTTATGTCGGTTTCGCGGATGGTGCTTCCCGCAGTACCCGGAACTTGTCTTCGGTAGCCTGGTGATTTATGATCCTGCTGGTGAGTTGATAGACCTGCAAGATATTTGTTTAGGACGAACTACAAACAATGTCGCTGAATATAGTGTTGTTATTGAACTGTTAACCGAGGCAATTACCCTAGGCATTAGTGCATTGGTTCTAAATATAGAATCACAACTTGTTGTTCTTCAGCTTAATGGGCGTTATTCAGTTAGAAACCCACACATTTTATGATTGCATTTACGTGTTCGTTTGCTAGAAAGACATTTTCATTATATCACATATCAACATATTCCTAGACAAATGAATGCATTAACTGATACAGTGGCTAACATTGTATTATATAGACATTTGCGTAATCTGTAAAATCATCATCACATGAGAGACTCATATCAAATAGGAATATATATATATATATATATATATATATATATATATATATATCGAAGGTTTGCATCAGTGTGCACCGTAAGTTTCAAAAAATATGTGTGTTTCTATTACATCTTGAGATGTCTCACAACAAAATGCAGAAATAAAAGCCTGGGTGTCTAATCGACATGATCATCATGATAGCATGTCACTCCCCAGACAAGCCACCTTAGCAAGCAGTGAACTCGGTTTGACACCCCTACAGTATGTGTTGAGATTGCAACAAGATGATGAGCTTAGTGGAAAGGAGTCACCTTCACTAAGTGGGCGCCGAAACTATTTTTAGCGCAAAGTCTATTTTTAGACATATGGATCATGTTCTATGAGTTGCAGGATGCTATTTGTGGATGGTTGGTCAAGTCGGAAAAAATAGATGGACTTCTATTTTTAGACATACTAGGCGGAATCTATTTTTAGATTGCCAGTCTAAAAATAGAAATGTCGAATATTATTAGTTCTTAATAATATTTGGACTCTAAACATTATCTTATCCTCTTGGAGCACTTCGGTTAAGTGCACAGATGTGGCACGGACGGCGACGGAAAGAGGAATTAGAAAAGCTATTCATGAGGTTAAGTGGAGCTATTTCATGGATACTTGATTAGTGCTCTGTATGACGAGTTAGTGGAGTTAGTTGGGGAAGTTAGTGGAGTTGTAATGATCTTTAACTAGTCTAAACATGGTTGAGCTATTTGTGTCGGTTTAACTAATTGATACAATTAGTGAGAGTGGTGTGAATTAATTATTAATTAATTCACTAATTATAAACTCATAAATCAACTAAAGAATGCATCGATTAACCGATTTATGGACGATTTCGATAGGACGATTACGAAATAGGCCAATAGAAACGGGTTAACTATCAGTTGTGACTATACTGTTGCTATTTGCAACACACAGATAGGTGGAGTAGCCCATGAGGATTGCACAGTTCAAGCCAGGTGGTTTATCTATTTAATGAAGCCATCCCATAGCATTAAAAACGCAATAGAGGCTGGCTATCAAGTGGCAAAATATTGGAACATGTGTTTTGCTAGATCTAGCTTGATAGTGTGTAGCAATTGAGGGTGTGCATGAGAGCTTGTGAGGAGATTTTGTACTATGATTGTTACATGATCTCCATGACATATAATATATAGATAGTTGGGGTTTTCAGCTTTAAGCTTTCCCATTAAATATTGTGTTCATATGTGTGATTGTTAGTGGTTTTAATGTATGCATGCAATTGATTTTATTTCCGCATGTGATGATCAATGGTAGAAGAGATTCTGTATTATGCATGAAGCTAAAATAGTGTGTGATCAGGAGAATCTTGGTGAATAATAACTCAGTTATTTAAATTTCTACATGGTATCAGAGCGATATTGATCATTGGAGCAATTGCAGAACATTGAAGCGATTGAGTTTTGTGCTGGTGGAATTCTAATTTGCAGCACTGTTTTCTTGGTGTCGAAGTTGAGATGTCTTTCAACGGATTGCGATTGGAGTATGCCCTTGAGGGCAGCTCGAATTATATTGCATGGAAGGATAGGATGGAGGCGGTGCTAGATGAAAATGGGTTGAAGGAGTTCATAGATGTTGAAGTCCCAAAGCCTACTTCTACTGATGCTGTCGTACTTGACGCATAGCAAAAGAAGAGAGCAATGTGTCGAAGGATTTTGTTGGAGGGTGTGAAGGATCACATAGTGTCCAGCCTTCATGGTAAGGCTTCTCCATTCTTGATGTGGAAAGCCTTGATAGATTTATTCCAAAGCAAGAGTGACCAGAGGAAGTTGGCGCTCAAGGATAGACTCAGAAACATAAAGATGGAGAAAGGCGACAGTATGCCCAAGTACCTCACGAAGTTCATCTAATGCACGTATGAGGTGGGAAGTGTGGGGGTGACTGTTGATGATGAGGACTTGGTGAGCTTGGCTCTCCTAGGGCTTTCGAAGAGTTGGCACTCCTATCAGGACTCTGTCAATGGTCAGGAGAAATTGCCAGGATGGGAGCGACTTTGGTCGGATCTTGTGCAAGAGGAGATAAGGCAGAGTACCAGGGACGGATCTTCATCAAAGAAATCTGATGAAGAGAATCGCACTTTGGTTGCCAAAGCAAAGAAGGGGAAGAGCAAGAAATCTTTTCAATCCGATACAAAAGGAAAGAAGCAGGACATGTCCAAGGTGAAGTGCTTTCACTGTCACCAACACGGACATTACGCCACTAATTGTCCACAGAAGAAGAAAAATAAGCAGGTTTTTGGGACTACAGCTGGAGAGGCCTTAGCCTCGTAGTTTGAGTTGGATTTTTCACTGATCGCATGCTTGGTCTCAAGTGTGATGGGTTTAGTGTGGTTTCTGGACAGTGGTGCGTCTTTTCACATGACAGGAGATCGAGATTTGTTTACTGATCTGGATGAGAAAGATCTTGGAGTGCACATCAAGATGGGCGATGATGGTAGATACAGTGCGACCGGTATCGGTACCATTTCCTTTGAGAGGGAGTCTGGTAAACCCTTCGTATTGAAGGAAGTGATGCATGTTCGAGGATTGAAGAAGAATCTTATCTCTGTGGCGATGTTAGAAGACAAGGGATATGATGTTGTCTTTAGCGAGGGAAAGGCTTTCCTGCGCAGTAAGGAAACTGGTGAGACCTGGAGGATAGGGGTTCGAGTTAAGAACCTTTATTAATTGCAGGTAGATGGCTGTGCAACAATGGCATGCAAGGCAGAAGGATTGGTGAGCCGGGATTATGGCGAGTTGTGGCATCGGAGATTGGGCCACCTTCACCATGGAGCTTTGAAGATACTGCAGTAGATTTCTACTGGGCTTCCTAAAGGCACTCTTGCGCAGTCAGATCAGTGCAAGGGGTGTACCTTAGGAAAATTTTTGAAAGCCACCTTTCACGAGAAGGATAGTCGCGCCACGATGATCCTTGAGAGAATTCACATAGACGTGTGTGGACCTTTCTCGGTAGCTTCGACGGCAAACACGGTGTGTGTGATATTTTTTGATGATTTTTCTCGTAAGTGTTGGATCTTCTTCTACATGCGAGGAAGAAGAAGCGAGACATACTCAAAGTTACGACGAGTTCAAGGCCGGTTGAAAAAGAATCGGGGGAAGCGGTGAAGGCTCTAAGGAGCGGCTTGATGGTGGTGAATTCATCTATGGCGAATTCAAGGACTTTTGCAGCGTAGAAGGAATTCGAAGAGAGCTCATAGCACCTCATAACCCACAGCAGAATGGGATTGCTGAGCGGAAGAACATAACGATCGTGGGTGTTGCACGGGCGATGTTGCATGATCAGGGCTTACCCATACACTTGTGGGATGAGGCATGCAATACTGCAGTATATGTGCAGAACCGTTGTCCTCACAAGATACTTAGAATGAGTACACCCGAGGAGGAGTTTTCTGGTAAGAGGCCTGATATTTCCCATTTGAGGATTTTTGGTTCACCTGTTTACATTCATGTGACGAAGGATGCCAGGAAGAAGCTAGAGCCGACTGTAGAGGTTGGGATATTTGTGGGGTACACTGATATGCCCCACAACTATCGTGTGTATTTTCTAGACAGTCGCAAGATTTTTGTGCGACGGGATATCAAATTTCAGGAGGAGAAAGCCATGAAGTGTTCGCTTGAGAGGGCCACTTCACATCACGGACGAGAGCTGTGTGGTTCCTGACAGTCGGGTCTCCGAGGATGTGGATCGACGAAGATGGGGTTCTCGCCAGGTGGAAGAGACCACTCGAGCACGCGCCCGGCCATCGAGAGGGCGGAGCGCACTACGGGCGGCCGGCGGCTCCAGGAATGCGAAGGTTGCTTGGGAGCACCTAAAATCAGGCGCGGACGAGCAGGTCACTTCGATCGGCCACATTGGATACACATGGCTCTTGTGAGCAAGTGTGTCGTGACGGAAACCATCTCTTTTTGAGAAGGCACGTGGGAGAGATACTGACATGGAGGTAGGTAACGCGATGGAAGAGTATGATTCGATTGTCGGAAACGATGCATGGGAGATTGTCCGAAGATAGGAAGGGAAATCAATGGTGGGTTCGAGATGGATCTACAAAGTGAAGCAGGCAGCTAACAGGAGTGTGGAGAAGTACAAGGCAAGATTTGTTGCCCGAGGCTTTTCACAGATAGAGGGGATCGATTATGAGGAGACCTTTGCACCTGTTGCAAGGTATTATTCCATACGGACGATTCTTGCTCTCTCAGCACAGATGGGGTGGCACATTCATCAGATGGATGTGAAGACTGCGTTCCTCAACGGAGTGATTGAGGAGGAGGTGTACATAGAGCAACTCGAAGGTTTTGAGATCTTCAGCAGCGAGTCGCATGTGTGTAGGCTCAAGAGAGCGTTGTATCGGTTAAAACAAGCACCTCGTGCTTGGTACACACGGATAGACAGTTATTTCACCGAACTTGGATTCTCCAAGAGTGAGGCGGATCCTAACCTATACCAGATTGTGGTGGAGGGTAAGTTGCTGATCATTGTACTTTATGTAGATGATTTGATTTTGACAGGTGATGAGCTGTTGATACTCTCATGCAAGGAGGATCTTGCAAAAAAGTTTGAGATGAAGGACTTGGGCCTCCTTCATTATTTCCTGGGATTGGAAATTTGGCATTGTGATGTGTTTATTTTTCTCTAAGGTAAAATTATGGGGAGATACGGGGCTCCCTCCAAATGCATGGCTGCAAGCCTGTTGATTCTCCTCTTCCTGGTGGATGGAGGAAGGAGGATGCTACTTCAGCGGAGGTAGTGGATGCCACTGTTTATCGACAGTTGGTGGGGTTGCTTATGTATCTGGTCAATACACGACCCGACATATGCTATGATGTTAACCAGCTTTCACAAGCTATGGTTAAGCCAACCAAGCTCTTCTGGAAGGTAGGCAAGCATGTATTGAGATATCTCAGAGGCACATCGGGATATGGATTATGGTACAGACAGTCGGATGAGGTGAGGCTATGTGGCTTCAGGATGCGGTCGGGCAAGGAGCCTTGAGACAAAAAGAGCACATGCGGAGGGATTTTCGAGTCACGTCAACAACGGTTCTTGGTACGGCGGAAGAAGGCCGGTCCAATGGCACTCGGTTCAACGGCGGCGGGTATGTGGCAATGAATTTGGGCACGTAAAGGCTATATGGATGAGGAAAGATCACCAGGTCGGGTTGTTAGGATTTCAGACTTAGAGCCCTCTTTGAACTGATTTGTGGCGGTAATCGAAGTTGCATCAAACTCTCGAATTAATCTGGTATTTCATGATAGATCTAAACACATTGACCTCCAAATATCATCATATCGAGAGATTGTGTGCGGTGGAAGGTCATGTTACTTTCATACACTCCCACGAAGGATCAGGATGCTGACATCTTGACGAAGGCGCTCACCAGGAGAAAATTCGAATACCACAGAGGCAGGATAGGGGTTGAAGATAATCCATATATTGTTGAGAGGGAGTGTTGAAAATGCAACAAGATGATGGAGCTTAGTGAAAAGAAGTCGCCTTCACTAAGTGGGCCCGCAGGCTATTTTTGGCGCAAAGTCTATTTTTAGACTATGTCTATTTTTAGACATATGGATCATGTTCTATGAGTTGCAGGATGCTATTTGTGGATGGTTGGTCAATTCGGAAAAAATAGATGGACTTATATTTTTAGACATACTGGGCGGAATCTATTTTTAGATTGCCAGTCTAAAAATAGATATGTCGAATATTATTAGCTCTTAATAATATTTGGACTCTAAACATTATCTTATTCTCTTGGAGCACTTCAGTTAAGTGCACAGATGTGGCACAGGAGCTGACGGAAGGAATTACGCTATTCCTAAGGGTTAAGTGGAGCTACTGCATGGATACTTCAGTTAGAACTCATGTGACAGAGTTTGGTGGAGTTGATTGAGGAAGTTAGTGGAGTTGTATTCAATTTAACTAATCTAAACATATTTGAGCTATTTGTATTCAGTTTAACTAATTGATACAATTAGTGAGAGTGGTGTGAATTAATTATTAATTAATTCACTAATTATAAACTCATAAATCAACTAAAGAATGCATCAGTTAACTTCAGTGCATGGACATTTTTAGTGGAGACCACTGCAAGAATAGGTGAAAGAGCAGGTTAACTATCAGTTGTGACTATATTGTTGCTATTTGCAACACACAGATAGGTGGAGTAGCCCATGAGGATTGCGTAGTTCAAGCTAGGTGTTTTATCTATTTAATGAAGCCATCCCATAGCATTCAAAACGCAATAGAGTTTGGCTATCAAGTGGCAAAATATTTGAGCATGTGTTTTGCTAGATCTAGCTAGATAGTGTGTAGCAATTGAGGGTGTGCATGAGAGCTTGTGAGGAGCTTTTGTACTATGTTTGTTACATGATCTCCATGACATATAATATACAGATAGTTGGGGTTTTCAACTTTAAGCTTTCCCATTAAATATTGTGTTCATATGTGTGATTGTTTGTGGTTTTAATGTATGCATGCAATTGATTTTATTTCCGTATGTGATGATCAATGGTAGAAGAGATTTTGTATTATGCATGAAGCCAAAATAGTGTGTGATCAGGAGAATCTCGGTGAATAATATCTCAGTTATTCAAATTTTTACATGGTATCAGAGAGATATTGATCATTGGAGCAATTGCAGAACATTGAAGCGGATGAGTTTTGTGCTGGTGGAATTCAAATTTGCAGCAGTGTTTTCTTGGTGTCGAAGTTGAGATTTCTTTCAACGGATTGTGATTGGAGTAAGCCCTTGAGCGTAGCTCGAATTATATTGCATGGAAGGACAGGATGGAGGCGATGCTAGATGGCAATGGGTTGAAGGAGTTCATAGATGCTGAAGTCCCAAAGCCTACTTCTACTGATGCTGTCGTACTTGACGCATGGCAAAAGAAGAGAGCAAAGTGTCGAAGGATTCTGTTGGAGGGTGTGAAGGATCACATAGTGTCCAACCTTCATGGTAAGGCTTCTCCATTCTTGATGTGGAAAGCCTTGACAGAATTATTCCAAAGCAAGAGCGACCAGAGGAAGTTGGCGCTCAAGGATAGACTCAGAAACATAAAGATGGAGAAAGTCGACAATATGCCCAAGTACCTCATGAAGTTCATCCAATGCAGGGATGAGCTGGGAAGTGTGGGGGTGACTGTTGATGATGAGGAATTGGTGAGGTTGGATCTCTTAAGGCTTCTGAAGAGTTGGCACTCCTATCAGGACTCTGTCAATGGTCGAGATAAATTGCCAAGATGGGAGCGACTTTGGTCGGATCTTGTGCAAGAGGAGATAAGGCGGAGTACCAGGGACGAATCTTCATCAAAGAACTCCGATGAAGAGAATCGCTCTTTGGCTGCCAAAGCGAAGAAGGGGAAGAGTAAGAAAGCTTCTCAATCTGGTGCGAAAGGCAAGAAGCAGGACATGTCCAAGGTGAAGTGTTTTCACTGTCACTAACACGGACATTACGCCACTAATTGTCCACAGAAGAAGAAAAATAAGCAGGCTGTTGGGACTGCAACTGGAGAGGCCTTAGCCTCGTAGTTTGAGCTGGATTTTTCACTGATTGCATGCTTGGTCTCAAGTGTGATGGGTTCAGTGTGGTTTCTGGACAGTGGTGTGTCTTTTCACATGACAGGAGATCGAGATTTGTTTACTGATCTGGATGAGAAAGATCTTGGAGTGCACATCGAGATGGGCGATGATGGTAGATACAGTGAAACCGGTATCGATACCATTTCCTTTGAGAGGGAGTCTGGTAAACCCTTCGTATTGAAGGAAGTGATGCATGTTCCAGGATTGAAGAAGAATCTGATCTTTGTGGCAATGTTAGAAGACAAGGGATATGATGTTGTCTTTAGCGAGGGAAAGGCTTTCCTGCGCAGTAAGGCAACTGGTGAGACCCAGAGGATAGGGGTTCGAGTTAAGAACCTTTATCAATTGCAGGTAGATGGTTGTGCAGCAATGGCAGGCAAGGAAGAAGGAGTGGTGAGCCGGGATGATGGCAAGTTGTGGCACCGGAGATTGGGCCACCTTCACCATGGAGCTTTGAAGATACTGCAGCAGATTTCTACTGGGCTTCCTAAGGGTACTCTTGCGCAGTCAGATCAGTGCAAGGGATGTACCTTGGGAAAATTTGTGAAAGCCACCTTTCACGAGAAGGATAGTCGTGCCACGACGATCCTTGAGAGAAATCACACAGACGTGTGTGGACCTTTCTCAGTAGCTTCGACAGCAAAGCACAGGTATTATGTGATATTTGTTGATGATTTTTCTCGTAAGTACTGGATCTTCTTCATGCAGAAGAAGAGCGAGACATACTCAAAGTTTTGTGAGTTCAAGGCACTGGTTGAGAAAGAATCGGCGAAGCAGGTGAAGGCTCTAAGGAGCGATAATGGTGGTGAATTCATCTATGGCGAATTCAAGGACTTTTGCAGCGCAGAAGGAATTCGAAGAGAGCTCATAGCACCTCATAAACCACAACAGAATGGGGTTGCTGAGCGGAAGAACAGAACGATCGTGGGTGTTGCATGGGCGATGTTGCATGATCAGGGCTTACCTATACACTTGTGGGCTGAGGCATGCAATACTGCATTATAGGTGCAGAACCGTTGTCCTCACAGGATACTTGGCATGAGTACACCCGAGGAGGCGTTTTCTAGTAAGAGGCTTGATATTTCCCATTTGAGGATTTTCGGTTCACCTGTTTACATTCATGTGACGAAGGATGCCAGGAAGAAGCTGGAGCTGACTGCGGAGGTTGGGATATTTGTGGGGTACACTGATACGCCCCCATAACTATCGTGTGTATTTTCCGAAAAGTCGCAAGAATGTTGTGCGACGGGATATCAAATTTGAGGAGGAGAAAGCCATGAAGTGTTCGCTTGAGAGGGAGCCACACTTGCATGCAGATGAGGAGCTATTAGTTCCTAAGGACGAGTCTTAGGATGTGGATCATCCACAAGATGAGGTTCATGGAGTGGAAGAGACCACTCAGGCAGCGCCAACCATCAGAGGGCGGAAGCGCACTACAGAAGCTGAGCGACTGGCTCAAGATGCAGAGAAGGTTGTAGGAGCACCTACATCACAGCGCATATAGAGACAGTCACCTGATTGGTACACTGGATACATGGCTCTTGTGAGCAAGTGTATCGTGACAGAGCCATCCTCTTTTGAGGAAGCTGTGGAGGATCTCGCATGGGTAGATGCCATGGTGGAAGAGTATGATTCGATTGTCAGAAACAGTGCATGGGAGATTGTCCCGAGACCGCAAGAGAAATCAGTGGTGGGTTCGAGATGGATCTACAAAGTGAAGCAGGCAGTTGACGGGAGTGTGGAGAAGTACAAGGCAAGATTTGTTGCCCGAGACTTTTCACAGATAGAGGGGATCGATTATGAGGAGACCTTTGCACCTGTCACAAGGTATTCTTCCATATGGACGATTCTTGCTCTCTCAGTGCAGATGGGGTGGCACATTCATCAGATGGATGTGAAGACTGTGTTCCTCAACGGAGTGATTGAGGAGGAGGTGTACATAGAGCAGCCCAAAGGTTTCGAGATCTTTAGCAGCGAGTCGCATGTGTGCAGGCTCAAGAGAGCGTTGTATGGGTTGAAACAAGCACCTCGTGCTTGGTACACACGGATAGACAGTTATTTCACCGGACTTGGATTCTCCAAGAGTGAGGCGAATCCTAACCTATACCAGATTGTGGTGGAGGGTAAGTTGCTGATCATTGTACTTTATGTAGATGATTTGATTTTGACAGGTGATGAGTTGTTGATACTCTCATGCAAGGAGGATCTTGCAAAAGAGTTTGAGATGAAGGACTTGAGCCTCCTTCATTATTTCCTGAGATTGGAAATTTGGCAGCGCAGTGGTGGACTGTTTGTTTCTCAGGGTAAGTATGCCCAGGAGATACTGGAGAAGTTCAACATGCATGGCTGCAAGCCTGTTGATACTCCTCTTCCTGGTAGTTGGAGGAAGGAGGATGCTACTTCGGCGGAGGTAGTGGATGCCACTGTTTATCGACAGTTGGTGGGGTCGCTTATGTATCTGGTCAATACATGACCCGACATATGCTATGCTGTTAACCAGCTTTCACAAGCTATGGTTAAGCCTACCAAGCTCTTCTAGAAGGTAGGCAAGCATGTATTGAGATATCTCGAGCACATATCTCGAAGCACATCGGGATATGGATTCTGGTACAGACAGGAGGATGAGGTGAAGCTATGTGGCTTCACGGATGCAGATTGGGCAGGGATCCCAATGGATAGAAAGAGCACATCTAGAGGGATCTTCAGTATTGGGTCGACAACAGTTTCTTGGTACAGTAGGAAGCGGAGATCCGTGGCACTTAGTTCAGTAGAGGCCGAGTATATGGCAGTGAGTTTGGCTGCATGCGAGGCTATATGGATGAGGAAGATCTTGGTCGGGTTGTTCGGGTCACACTTGGAGCCTACTGTGATTTATTGTGATAATCAGAGTTGCATCAAACTCTCGGTTAATCCAGTATTTCATGATAGATCTAAACACATTGACATCCGATATCATCATATAAGAGATTGTGTACAGCGGAAGGTCATGTTACTTTCATACATTCCTACGGAGGATCAGGATGCTGATATCTTGATGAAGGCGCTCACCAGGAGAAAATTCGAATACCACAGGGGCAGGATAGGGGTTGCAGATAATCCATATCTTGTTGAGAGGGAGTGTTGAGATTGCAACAAGATGATGAGCTTAGTGGAAAGGAGTCACCTTCACTAAGTGGGCCACTTCAGGCTATTTTTTGGCACAAAGTCTATTTTAGACATATGGATCATGTTCTATGAGTTGCGAGATGCTATTTGTGGATGGTTGGTCAGAGTCGGAAAAAAAAACAGATGGACTTCTATTTTTAGACATATTGGGCGGAATCTATTTTTAGATTGCCAGTCTAAAAATAGATATGTCAAATATTATTAGCTCTTAATAATATTTAGACTCTAAACATTATCTTATTCTCTTGGAGCACTTCAATTAAGTGCACAGATGTGGCACAGGAGCTGACAGAAGGAATTACGCTATTCTTGAGGGTTAAGTGGAGCTATTGCATGGATACTTCAGTTAGAACTCATGTGACAGAGTTTGGTGGAGTTGATTGAGGAAGTTGGTGGAGTTGTATTCAGTTTAACTAATCTAAACATAGTTGAGCTATTTGTATTCAGTTTAACTAATTGATACAATTAGTGAGAGTGGTGTGAATTAATTATTAACTAATTCACTAATTATAAACTCATTAATCAACTAAAAAAGAATACATCGATTAACCAGTTAGACAGTTCGGTAGAACCCGGTACAAAGACAAATTAGAAAAGAACGAGTTAACTATCAGTTGTGACTATACTGTTGCTATTTGCAACACACAGATAGGTGGAGTAGCCCATGAGGATTGCGCAGTTCAAGCCAGGTGGTTTATCTATTTAATGAAGCCATCCCATAGTTTTCAAAACACAATAGACATCAAAAACATCAATCTCGAGCTCCTGATCTCAAATAATGAATTTTTCTTGATCCTCATCCCAGATACTGATCAAGTATTGCAGTAGATCTGGCTAAGCTTTGAGACACGGTTTCAAGAAGAAATTTTTCAGTCCACAGTCTCTGAGAGCTTCCATGCATCTCGCATTTCCCATGGAAAGCTCATCTTATTCACTTTTTTCCCGTTCCTTCCACTCTATCACCATTTTGTCACTCTTTCACCTGCAAACATGTTCATATGACCATTATTAGCCAAATCCAAAGTTGAAATTTTTGAAATTTAGGCTTTCTTTCTTGCATTGGGATTTTTTTAAGAGGCTTGTGCGGTTGGCACGCCCCAGTTTTAAAAATTGGGTGGTTGGCGCGAGTCCGTGCTCGAAACCCGCGCCGACTGTGGTGCCCTAGTTTTCACAATTTCCCCCTCATAAATCAAAACTGAAGGTTGAAAGTAATGAAAGACTGCTTAAAATGTGGGGAAGGATGTCGACTCGTACCTGGAACTGACGGATTCGAGATTGGTCTGCTGGATTCCTCACTATAGTCGCCGCAAAATCGCAAGGTAAAATGGGGTCACTATTGCTCCACAAGAGGTAAAAGTGAAAAGTAATTATTTTTTACCATTTTTGGCATTTTATAACTTTTCAGAACCCTAATTAGATTTTAAGACATGTTTTTCAATTATTACATTATGTTATTTCGAGAAATGGGTTTTACGTTTGTTTCTTGTGCAGCGATAGGTCTTTAATGTGATAGTGATGAAGTCACAAGTTGTATTTTAAACTTTTTTCGGACTCGATAAAAACATGAAAAATTCACTACTGGAGTCATCTTTCAGCTCTTTTATGACTCTCTAAAATTGAAAATATTGTCGAGATTCTTGTCGTTTTGAACTCGCTAAATGGCTGCGAAACGATATCTACCCAGTATACGTTTACCCCTTTTTCGGGCTGGGATAGATTATTTACGAAAAAAGGAATACCTTAGCTTATCACGACTAAGAGGTTCTTTCAGATATTGTTTTCTACCTTTTCGGATCTGAGAGACTGTTTACGAAAAGGGACATACTGGAGTTTTATTTTCTGCTTCTTTTCAAACTCTCTAAACATGAAAAGAAGTTGAGTTCTTCCTTTGTCAGACTCGTTAAACCCTGATGACATCAGACATCGTCACCATGACGTTCATCAAGTTTCTCCTTCCTAGGGCTTGTAAAATGTACTAGGATGGATTTGTTCGAAGGACAAGCTTATAGCACAAGCATATGCTATCCACTTCAAGCTTGTTTTAAAAAATAATTGGGGTACTCGCCAAAAATGGTGGGGGAAAATTGAACCAGATTTTAGTTGTGTCGCCAGTATGTTGCTCTTGAACATGACACTTGTCTACATTCGTGTCGGGTTGGGGACATCTCATTTCGTCATTCTTGCCTTCATGGGTTTGGGTAATCTGTTTTGACCTCTCATCTTCTCTTTTCCACGTCATCATGACCTCAGATCCCTTGATGTCAAATATTGCCAAATCCAGAGTCGCGTCGTTGATATGTTCAAGAGAAGTTTTTGCCTCTACAGGTTTCAACCTCCCTCTGATTCTCTGTTGGTCTTGATTCACTATCATCATGTTCCTCTGTCTCGTGTTGATGATGCGGGAAACATTATAGCCCTCCTTTGACCAGGTCACTTCCTGTCGACTTCAGCTCATTCTCCAGGAAGTTGGTCTACAGACTCCCTACCGGTACCTTGGAGTTTGCACGCCTCAATGGCAGGTTTTTCGCATTCGACAATAGGTCCACATCATTGGCCTTTGATCGGGTGATTCTGCTGGTGTTTGGCGCCAGATCATTGTTCACATTCTGTGGATTGCACCTGTTGTACCTTGAGATCCATTGTCATTATTGGTGGTTTCTCTCATGCCTGTTAACATATTTCATAATTGGCTGGTAATCAGGTGACTTTCTTGCATGTTCAACTTCAGCTCACATATTTTCATGCTTGAATTTGCAGTTGTTTAGGTCGAGATGGAGCGCAATACCCTGGGTTTTGTTTGATAAGATCCAGGCTGCGGCATATTATGGTTTATCATGACTTATTGCATGACTCTTTTGATTGGATGGCTGCGACCATACCTGAGTCTATTTGTTGATCCTTACTGCTGGATGGCTGCGTCCATACCTCATATCTTAGTTTTTATATACTCTATTATGGATGGCTGTGTCCATGCCACATGTTCATGTATTAGAGATATCAGTTGTATTTGTACTTGCAAGTCTTCCAACAGCGGTGTTTGGTTCAAACGCGTTCTCGTAAAGAATTTCACCCCTTCCTCTCTCTCGGACCTCATGCTTTAGGGGGCATCTGTTACACGACATTTTGTCACTGTCCCTGCAATCCCCATCCCGCACATTGGAGGCTCATTTATGTGAACAAAATAAAGTGTCATGCCTTGCAAATATCATCATTGCATCCCTTACCATGGATCTAACATTCCTTCCGTTGACCATTTCCTGAACAAACCATCAAAAACACTTGTTTTTGCCTTCGCGCTGGTAGCACATTATGCCCTCGTGTCGATGAGGCAAATTAAAACTAACCCCCGCGCCAGCTGGCGCTCTGTCTTAGTTAGTTTCCCGTGCCAATCTGTTTATGGAAATTTTTTAAAAAATAGAGGCAAAGTTTCGATCATAACAACTTCGTGGATGAGTCATGGGGAGTGGTTCGACTGAATAACCATGAACTTCCTCCTTTGACCTCTTATTTCCACCTTTTTGGGAAACCTCCCATGAGATAAGGCCTCCCTTCCACCATAGTAGGGATCCAAACCTCCTCCTCTCCCTCTATAAATATAGCCATCCTCCATTGATGAAGCTAGCTGAACTGAAGATAATATAGCATAAACGTTAGAGGGATTTCTATTCAAGATAGAACGGAAGAGTCCCTTATTGAGAGAGCTTAGGCTTGTGCTTTCATCCCTTCCGAATTCCCTAACATTCGTCGAGACGTGCTTCAACTGAACCTCGCTAAAGGAGGCTGCGACGTCAAGGCTTGGTTGTAACTATTTCTTCTATTAATACACATGTATAACTATTGTCTGGTTCCCATTTTGCGTTGATGTGTTTTATTTGATGCAATATGCTCAACCCTCCTTAATTGGTTAGTAATTATGAATGATATTGTTGTTTCGTATGCTGCTCTTGTTTGTTGATCTTCTGCAGGTATCCAAGCATCGTTGCAAAAGGATCGTGACTTGCCAAGATAAGGATCGAGAGGCCACCACTACAACAGGCAAGATGACAGCGTTGGACTCCAAGTAGGTTGATCTACCACGTCTATTTAATTTAGTAATTAAGAGCCTACACTCTATTTTGTCCTTTTGTTACTAGACCCACTCTAGGGCTAGAGGGATCATCTCTGTCCGCCTACATAACAGTAAAAAAAAATGAAATGGAAGCTAATATGGATGGTTTGAAGAAAGAAATGGATGGATTGAAGAAAGATGTGGAAGCTAAGATGGATGGTTTGAAGACATGGAAAGTTTGAAGGAAGGTTTGACAAAGCTGTTACAAGAAATGATAGTAGATGAAACTCATGATGAGAATAAAAGAAATTTTAATCATGATTTCATAGACTCTAATGTTGGATTTAAGAACCACCATATTCTAAAGATCGATATGAGGAAGTTTGATGGCAAGGATCCGGTAACATGGATAACACAGATGGAGTAATATTATGATCTCCATAATGTGAAAAACACACAAAAGGTATGCATTGCAAATTTATATTTAGAACAAAATGCATTTGTATGGTATTGATGGATTTGCTCTCATAAAAAAATTGTCACTTGGTCAATATTTGCGAAGGAAATGATAGCACATTATGAGGATACAAAGAGAAACACCTTCTTTAGCCAATTGATAAATCTCAAACAAAATGGTTCAATGGTGGAGCACATTTAGGACTTCCAAAAATTGAATATAGGGGTAACTAATATTCCAGAGGAACACAAGATTGATGTCTTCATAGGGACTTTAAAGGATAACATCCAACATGAGGTTCGCCTTTGGGAACCTGATTCATTGGAGAAGGCATTCAGGTTGGCAAGAAAAATTGAAAGCAAAATTATGGCGACAAGGAAGCTTACCACTCACAACTATAAATATGGAAGTGTTGCAACTCCTAGACTTCCACAACCTACAAGGTTGACACCACAACAATTGGAAGAAAAAAGAGCAAAAGAGCTTTGCTACAATTGTGATAGCAAATACACTAAAGTTCATAAGAGTGTTGAGAAGAAATTATTTTACATAGATTGTGAAGAGGAGGAATAAAAGGAATAAGAAACTTCAAAAAAAGAGGATATACACCAAGAACCAACCCTAGAGGAAGAAGAAATGAATCTGACCATATCCTGTAATGCATTGGCATGAATTACCACTCCTCAAACTCTCGAGATAGAAGGACATATCAAGAAGAAAAATGTAATAGTGTTGATTGATTCGGGTAGTACCCATAATTTTATTCATTGTAAGGTAGCCAAGGAATTGAATTTCGTCCTATACCCAACACCATAATCTCAAGTGATGGTTGCAAATAGAGGAACTATAAATTGCTCTGGAAAGTGCCATAATATCAAACTAACCATGGGGAAATATGTATTGAATATCCCAATGGGTGGTGCTGATGTTGTACTAGGAGTACAATGGTTACAATCTTTGGGGACGGTAACTTTTAATTTTCAAGAACTTTTCGTGAATTTTTTTTCAAAAGGAAAGGAAGTTGAATTACAGGGTATTACAGGGAAGCCAGGAAAGATAATCAGCTCTAATGTCATGACAAGGATTTTGAAGAAAGAACAACGAGGCATAATTTCACAATTATGCTCACTACAGGTTCAAACATCAAAATCATCTATTTCTCAAGATCTCCAAAAAGTCTTGGACAATAATTCCAAGGTATTTGAGACTCCCTAAGGACTCCCACCTATTCTTGATCATGATCATGCTATTCATTTGATTCCAGGAATTGTTCCTCCAAACATCATGCCTTACGATATCCTTATGCTCAAAAGAGTGAGATTGAACGTATGGTTGCAAAAATGCTAGAGGTTGGTATAATTCAACCTTGTCAAATTTATTTCCATGCTCCAGTAGTATTGGTGCAAAAGAAGGATGGATCATGGTGTATGTTTCCGGATTATATGGATCTCAACAAGCTCACTATTAAAGATAAATTTCCCATCCCCATCATTGATGAATTATTGGATGAATTACATGGAGAAATTTACTTCACCAAGCTGGATCTTCGTTCAGGATATCAACAAATTAGAATGAAGATCGAAGACATTCTGAAAACAACATTTAGAACTCATGAGGGTCATTATGAATTTTTGGTCATGCCTTTTGGCCTTACTAATGCACCTTCCACATTTCAAGGTTGGATGAATTCCATTTTCAAACCCTTCCTTATAAAATTTGTGTTAGTATTTTTTGATGATATACTTATCTACAACAAGGCTTGGAAGGATCATGTTCAACATGTTGACATGGTGCTCAAACAAGAGTACAAGAGGTGGAATATTTGGGTCATATTGTATCTCATGAGGGTGTTAAGGTAGACCCTAAAAAAGTTAAATCCATTAAGGAATGGAAAATCCCTTCAACCATAAAGCATCTTCGAGGATTTTTGGGGTTAATAGGGTATTATCGCAAGTTTGTTAAGAATTATGGGAGAATATCGGCACCTTTACATCGTTATTGAAGAAAGATGCATTTTCTTGGACTCAAGAAGCAACTAAGGGCTTTGAACATCTTAAAAATACAATGTGTCAATTATCGGTCTTAACTACGCTAGACTTCACAAAAACCTTTAATGTGGAATGTGATGCCTCAGGAAATGGAATTGGTGCAATTTTAATGCAAGAAGGAAAACCCATTGCTTTTGAAAGTCGTCCAATCAAAGGAAAGTATTTACTGAAACCTATTTATGAGAAGGAAATGTTGGCAATACTACATGCACTAAAGCAATGTCGACCTTACCTAATGGGAAGGCACTTCAAGGTAAAAACACATCATGATAGTCTTAAATACTTTTTGGAACAAATATTATCTTCAAAAGAGCAACAAAAATGGGTTGCAAAGATGTTGGGTTATGACTTTGAAATCATCTATAAAAAAGGGAAGCAAAATGTTGTTGTAGATGTGCTCCCAAGAAAGGATGACGATGTGGAAGCATTGCTTTGTGCCATTTCTATTATCCAACCCGAGTGGATAACCAAAGCAAGGGATTAATGGAAGAATGATGAATAGGTGTGTACACTCATTCAAAAGTTGCAGCAAGATCCCAGTACATCTGAAACATTTAGCTAGAAAAATGATTCATTATGGTACAAAGATCGCTTATATCTTTGTAAGAATTCCCAACTCAAACAAAATATTATTTTGGAATTGCACACCTCTCCCTTAGGAGGGCACTTAGGATTTTTAAAACTTACCACAAGGTCAAGAAGGAATTTTTTTTGGGATGGCCTTAAATCTAATATTCTAAAGTTTGTGGCAGAATGTTTGGTTTGCAAACAAAATAAAGTTGAGACAATTAAGACCACATGTTTGTTACAACCTTTATCCATTCCAAGTCAACGTTGGGAGGAGGTTTCAATGGATTTTATCACAGGTTTACCCAAGTCCAAAGGAAATACTGTCATCACGGTAGTAGCTAATAGACTTACCAAGTATGCACACTTTTGTGCATTATCTCACCCATTTAAAGCTAGTACAATTGCTACTGCATTTATGGAAACAATTTGAAATTTATGGAAACAATTCAAAAGCTACATGGAAACCCAATGATTATTGTAAGCGACAAAGATTCCATTTTTACAGGAAATTTTTGGACGAAATTATATTCTTGTTTGGGTACTCAATTAGTTCATAGCTCATCATATCATCCTCAATCTGATGGGCAAGTTGAGATAGTGAACAAATGTTTGGAAGGATATCTTCGTTGCTTTGTATATGATAAACGCAAACAATGGGTCAAGTGGTTACCTCTGGCTGAATGGTGGTATAACACTTCCTTCCATATTGCAACAAAAATGACCCCATTTATGGCACTTTATGGATATCATCCACCCTCCATCACATCATTTTTAAGAGAAAATTATAAGGTTAAAGCAATGGAAGATCACATCGAGCATCAACAACAATTCTCCAAATATTAAAGGATAACCTTACCTTGGAAAATGAAACAACGGGCATATCAACATTGTAGCGAAAGAAGTTTTGATGTAGGTGACTCGGTATTTTTATGGCTACAACCATACAAACAAATGTCCCTCAAACAAGCTAAGAAGGATGCAAAATTACCACCAAAGTATTATGGTCCTTACAAAGTGTTGCAAAAGATTGGTACTATAGCAGAAAGATTGGAGCTTCTTGCATCTTCCTGAGTGCACTCGATTTTCCATGTTTCATGCTTAAAGAAGGTTATAGGTGACAAGCTCCCAGTTCAAACAATATTTCCAGCACTTGACGAAGAAGAAAAAATCATATTGAAACCCGAAGCAATCATGGAAACAAGGACTCGACAACTACGAAATCAATCAATTTATGAGTATCTCATAAAGTGGAAGAACTTACCCATTGAAGATTCGACATGGGAGGATGATAATTTTATACGGAAGCATCCAAAACTACTCAAGCGTTGAGGACAACACTTTTTTGAAGGAGAGGGGCATGCTAGGTCCCTATAATACTAGTGTATCCCCTTGTTGTTATTGTTAGTGTAACCCCCTTATTGATATTGTTGTGCCCATGTAGTCCCATACTATTAGTATTGTGCCCCATAGAAGCCCATTATTGTTATTTTTATGCCCTAACATTGTTATTGTTACGTCGGCTAGGATTATATTGTGACCCCTTGGACTCCTATATATAGAAAGAAGGTTTTTCCATTTGTATCATCCAAGAATTGTTCATTTATGTAATGTAAAGGAGGTTGTCCTCTCGAAGAGGCCGATTTCTAAGTTGTTTATCTCTCTTTTATTCTATTTTGTGAGCTGGTTTCATAACAAATTGGGTAAGTGTGGGAGGATGGCGTTACACGGAAGTTCAGGACCCGAAAAACTGCTAAAAATACTAAATTGTGCTACAATTAAGGAAACTGAAAAAAACAATGGTGGGGTCTAAGTGCAATAGGCGGGTGACCACCAATATCCACATAGATCATGAAAACAATGTAAGTGATGACAAAGTTTGTGTAAAGTGGCACTCTCCATCACATATTAATGTCAACAAATTAGAAATTGGATGAATCCATCCCAATTTTAGTGCTCACCATATTGTGGCAATTGGTTGAAATGGACATCCTAAAAGGTGTACCAACTACTTGTAAGGATAATAATTGACATATTATAGTAACCATGGGTTATTTTAGCAAAATGATCACCATGATACTTTGAAGAAGACAATTTAACGGTAAGGATGGTAATTGACATCTTAGAGTAGTCATGGTTTATTTTAGTGAAATGATCATCATGATACTTTGTAAGAAGACAATTTAAAGGTACATAGACATCATAATTGTTCTTCAAAAATATTTAATAACATGATGCATGAGTTAGCTACTTTTTACATGTTAAGTTGAGTTTGTCATAGTTGATGTCACCATTATACTATTTCCCTTGATGCACTTTCATTAGGATCATGAAAAACCAAAATAGAAATAGATTGGGTTTTATTTTTACAGCCCAAGACTCTAAGGATGGAGAATTATGATAGGCAGAAGAGGAAGAAGCTTTCTCGTCCTTCACCATTTATAATTTTTGCATTTATTGGATGTTAAGATATGTATCATTTTAAACATATATCTTAAAATATATATTTGTTTTAATTTTTAAATAAAAATGGCAATATTCAATGGAGTAGTCTTTAAGTGCCACTTTTTGGAGTTTTCGGTGGATTTTCCACTGGAATTGACGAAAACATTTGTGGTCAAATCTTGATTTGTGTTGTTTAAATTGATTTTTTTCGCTGCATATATAGATTCAACACCTTAAAAAACCCTTGAGGCACTTAGATTGTGAAGAGTTCACCTTTCAAACTTGTGATTTCAATGAATCTTTATCAGATTATAAACAAATTAAATTGAAAAACTTTCAAAAAAATCACACTTAAATACTTATATATATATATATATATATATATATATATATATATATATATATATATAACCAACAATTGCCCCAAAAGGTGCAAATAGAGGACGATATGATTGTTAAATTGAAAAAATGTACATTAATTTGCATAATCAAACAAATAATTAAATAATTAAAAATTGATGTATTCAAATTTTAGTTTTTAAGTGTTTAGAGAGAGAGTGAGAGAGAGAGACAGCTTATATGTTTTGTGATGTCCACCACCAACAAAAATATATCTATGCATATAAAGACCATGCCAAAATCTTCAAAAAACCAAATTAACACCTTTTGTTTAAAGAGCTCCACTCTTTTTGTCACTGTCCCTCTTCAAAGCATATTTTATGTGATATATGTTGCATTGGTCCAAAACATAAAAAATAATCTAAACAATAAAAATACCTACAAAAATATTGCAACTCTCAAGGATAACAATATCAACAATGACCCTACCATTGCATTGTATATTCAAAGGTTTTAGTGCATTTGATAAGTAAATAGCTTACTCTAAACGTTTTAACTTTATATTATATTGCAACCTCACGAATAAATGCTCCTCTTATAAATGACAAGAAACTACAATGACTTTGGGCTTGCACAGTGTATTGAAAGGTTTTAGTGCATTTGTTAAAAGTAAATATCTTACTCTAAATATTTTAACTTTTCAATTTTTTTTGGCACTATCTTTTTTGGGGGGTGGGGGGGCATATTTGGTATATGTAGACTTTTCATTTTTTTGGACAATTTTTTTGCACGTTTTGTTGTTGTTGTTGTTGTTGTTGGTATATATAGATTAGTTGTTGAGATAGAACTTGAGTTTATTGAATGTGTTCAAGGAAATTAAAATAAATTGATGTACTTTTAAATTTTAATCATTATTTTAGATTTATTTTAATTTTTGATTGATCAAGAATTGAGACACATATGTGTTTAATTTGTTTTATTTTATTTTAATTTTTATCCAGTCAAAATAATTGGATAACATAACATGATATAATCTTACAACACTAATTCTAAATTCTAAACTTAGCTTCTTGAAAAGTGAATTTTGAAAATAAAAAATAATCTACTTTTAACACATTCATAAGTAACTTAATACAAGTGCAAACATTTAACAAATATATATTTGGATAAATATAATATACTTATATCTTATATTGTGAAAATTTTGTTAGAAATCATTTTTAAAGTACACATTTATTATATTTATATTACTTGGGCTTTGGGTTTAGATAATATTTTATTGGGATACATTCTGATTTTCTAAGTCTCTTCACTATTCACATTTTTAAATATTCACCTTTTTAAGAAAAAAAATGCTCTCATGTTATTAGCCATTTTTAATAAAATATTACTTCAGAAAAATCTATGTGCTTTTTTTATTCCTTTTTTTAAAATAAAATTTTACTTCAGAAAAATCATTATGCTTTTTTATTCTTTATAAATAAATAAAAAAAATATTTCAAAAAATACCTCTAGTTTTAGCTAACTCAAACAACAAGTTAAGGTTGGCTAGCTTTAGCTAACTCAAACAACAATTTAAGGTTGTTACAATAAGTAACTCAAACAATTACAATATATTTTAGGCTTTGAAGCTGTATACTTTCGATGATTTTATATTTTAAATGTTAAATAATTTTAAGTTATTCACTATAACATTAAACACAATACGTAACTCAAACAATTACAATATATTTTAAGCCTGTACTTTGGATGATTTTACACTTAAAGTGGTTACAATATATTTTAAGCTTTGAAGCTGTATATTTTCGATGATTTTATATTTTAAATGTTAAATAATTTTAAGTTATTCACTGTAACATTAAATATCTGCTTAAAAATTTTACATGTTAAATTTTATACTCATCCAAACTTGAATTTCTCATTTTTCTATAGAATCTATAAATGAATTAAAATGTATTTTCCCTATAAATAAATTAAAATGTACTTTTCACTTAAATAATGGAACTATTAGAACATCATTAAAGTCCTGTGAAATGAATATGAATATTTATCGGAAAAATTCTTCATTTAGTGTTGGAAACGTTGGCAAATTAGTATGAACATGTATGTAAAGTAGCTTTAAAGATTCTAGCATGGCTCCACTGAATTCATTTAATATTTTAATTGCTATTTACCAGCGAACTAACAAAGTGGACCCGACTTAATTTCTACACCGCGTTTAAAGTTATCACTACTTCACATCGTGACGGGTGTAACATTAAGTGTTAGCCCCATGTGTGTCCTGCTACATCTCCAGCTACTCTTTTGATTACATAATTAGTGTGGGTGACGGTTATAACATTAAGTGTTATCCCCATGTGTGTCCTGCTTTTTGTTAGAGATTTGTTTCTTGACTTTCTTTTAAGTTTAAAATTGTAAATTTTAATTTTAAATTGTCTGAGTATACTTTACTTCTGAGTCTGTTGTGCATGCTATAATGATGAACAAAAGCGTATTGTTATTGTCATGCAGCAAGCTCATAAAAAAAATCGCAATTTTATTGTTATGTAACAAGTTGATAAACAAAAGCGCAAGAAGAAAGCTGCAAAATAAAATTATTGTGCAATATTGCAAAGAAGTATTATAGTCCGTATTCAATATCTGTTAGGGAAGATGCTATATCAGTCTCAATTTGAATTTGAATTAGATCACACAGATCCTTTGGCAGAAGAAAGAGCAGATATTGAGATATATAATTTTTCATGTGCACGTTTCTTGGAGGATATCTATAATAAGACCAAGTCTTTAAAGAATCATTCATTTCCGGAGATCATTTTTATGTACAAATTCTACTCTGCAATAATATTTGTTTCAAGGGTCCTTACATTGTAATTTATATTATAAATAGATATTGAGTTGCCCAAAAGCATTTTTCTCTGCTGTGCATATAGGAAATAAACTTGGTTGTGACTTGGTTTTTTGATTGCCACATATGAGTTATGTGTACAGGTTTGCAAAAGCTAGGAAAGGAAATTAATTTGGAACTAATTGTAAAAAAATATACAATATACAAATAAATTCCGACCATAAAAACATATATACTCTATAAATAAATACCTGGAAAACTATAAAAGTTGAGATAGATCACAAGTGTAAATGGTAAATGAGACCAAAAGATAAAATCGTGCTCAAAACAATAGCAACTTGACTGAGGGTTCATATTAACACAATATGCACTTCAACAAGGGCGTGATCTCAAATGGTAACTTCCAAGCTTCCATCAACAGAAAGTCATTGACTACTTTTCACATTAAATAAATACACCAAAAAAATCCCATTTGCATTTTCACAATCACAAACTTTAAAAAAGCACATTAAGACCTATATTCTTCAAGAGGAGTTGAAGGATCAGGTTTTACAGCTAGCTCTAATTTCAATGCTTTTGTAGAGGACTCTCTCGGATGCATTCTTGAATGATAATCCAGTAAAACTTTCGAAAAATGAACAGTGATAAATGCTTTAGATGGAAATTTATACCATTGTCTAAGGGGCATGTTCACTACAATCTAAAATTCATAGGTATTGTATTGACACAACAAGCTTTGATGGATAGAACCCTCTGATATCATTGTCCGACAATATCTCCTACAGGGACTGAGAATACAATGAAAAGAAGGGAACAGGAAAGAATGAAGGCAGTCAATGATGAAATATTTTTTACTCTGCATATTTTACATGATTCTGGAACTTATCTCTTCTAAATAATTTCACTTCTATTTACTGATTTATTATGTTACTGTATTTTTGGTGCACTTTGAAATGGTTACGCTGATATTCTCCCTCCCCTAAAAACACTCGCACTAGATCCACCCTAGCTTCGTCTATGTACATATCTGCATACCAAAAACTGCTCTCTTTTTTCAGTCAATGGATCGATACAGGACAAGAATAAGAAAGAATTTCTAAGAGGTTGATGTATCTTGCCCACAGATGAATTCTCTGGGGCATTGAGAAAGATTGGTAATACTGGTATTCACATCCAGCAGTATTCTGGCATTCAAACTCAGACAACAGTATTACTATTCTTGCAGTCACTCAGGCAGAGCATTGTAGAGAAGGCTTTTGCATGAAACTTGTTGTAAGTGAACGAATGCTAATGATCATAAATCAGGGTTGGATGATTATAGTAATCGGTGTAGGGCTTGCCATCACGACAATTTCCCACCCTTCCTGCAGGCTACATAACCATTAAAACCTTTGAACCAATCAATGATTTTAGACAGGTGTGAAAAAGGTAAATGAAGATTGACATAATTAATGTCCATTATTAATATACCTTCATATTGTGACTATTTTATCGGTGCACGACCAACAACCTTTTGCAAAGACAACAACCTTAAAGTGATAATATTGCTTAACAACAACACTTGAATTACTTCACAAAGGGCCGTAGGAGTTCAAGGACCGTAGCGTAAAACTAGATGCCAAGCGGCTTTACCCGCCAAATTGTTTTGGATTGGCCACTTCTTCCATTATATAATCCAGGTTATTTCATTTTCCATTTTTGTACCGTTGAAGAGCTGCTTTTTGCTGTGAAGTTATATGGTCTGCCCGATTTGACACGCGGGTTCTTTCATTTTTCTTTTTGGCTCCGTCGAAGAGCTGCTTTTGCTGCGAAGTTACATATCTGGCCGATTTCGAGCACTGGGCTGGTAAGTTACATAACTTCTTTATATTGATTAACATGGCCCTAATTGTTTCAGACTTCAATATATACTGCATGCAAATGGTGGTATGTTGAATGTTTTATAAATTTAATTTTGCTACCCAGCTTTACCCCGCTATCAAACCCTTTTGATAAATTTTGATGGTGGCATTTTGAGTTATTTCTTTCCGTGGCACAGTTTTGCCCTGGTATCGAACGTTTTTGATTAGACAGATAACGGATTGTAGGGATAATCTGTTTACTATATTCTCCAGTAATTACTCCCCTCTCTAGCACCGCTCTTTGTTCTCCAATCCAAATGAAGAGATAAATTGGATCGAGCCCTGCATTGGCGCACGCACAAAACTGTTGCCTGCTACTAACGAGTTTCGGCTTAAAGCTGTGCAGAACCTATTTGTTGTCTGTGCGCGAAGTTGAAGGGTTCTTTATTTTTAAGTTCCCTAGACAAACATGCCCCGAGTTTGGCGGCTTCACTGCATTACACGAAGGTCTCTTGGCTTGGGTGCCAGGTCTTAGGGTATCTATTAACTATTCTTCCATATTTATACGCGTTCTCATCCCGTTTTGACTAGTGATTTATGAGGGTCAGAGCACAGAGACAATGGAACACTAGCGGAGGGTCTGACATTCTGTCGACCTGACCAGTTAATCAAGGCTCCGTTGGTTACAAATTGAAGGGCTAAATCCATTTTTCATTCTCAGAAGGTGAGACAGGGAAGGCACTCAATAAGCCACTTATGAATGCCCCAAGAAACAGAAGCCACGCTAGCCCTTGGTTTGGGACCAAGGAATCCGGATTCCAGTCTCGCGTTTCTGATCATTTAATAGTGAAAAAATACTTTATTTTTTCTTTTCTGGGGTGCTTGCTTTTAACTCCATACGCATTACAATGGGTTTGTGTTGGATTATAATGCTCCAATATGACCAAATGTAATAAAGTCAGGTGGCATAACTCAAAAGTCTTTTAATAATTTTTGTTACCCAGCTTTGCCTTACTATCAAAACATTTTGACTAGACACAGAACTGCAGGTATTCCCACATACCCACATAGGATAAGCTAGCATACTGTATCCTTTATGTTGAATTGCACCCCTTACCGACACTTGACCTGGTTCTTCTATCTCAATAATTAGATAAATTGAATTGATTCCTGAATCAGGAAAATAACATAACTTTTGAATTTTACCAATGAGTTGTAGCTTGTTTAAAGCCTTGCAGAACCTATTGGACTGACAGATTGTTTGTTTTACAAGTTGGAGTGTTTTTTATTTTTAAATTGATTTGAGAAATATGCCCTAAGGTTCCTGGCTCCATTGTATTACACAGACATCCTTTGGCTTGAGTATCGGGTTTGAGCGGTATTCATTATCTATTCTTCCAAATTTGCACATGGTTTCACCATGTTCTGACTAGTCACTTGCATGGGTCAGATCATAGTGACAGTGGGACCACGGTGGATGGTTTAACCTTCTCTTGACCTCACTAGATAACCAAGATTTAGTTGACTACAAGCTGAATGTCTAAATCTATTTTCATTATCGTTAGTTGAGACAGAGTGATGCACTCAGTAAGCCACTTACGGAAGCACTCTAGAAACACGAAGTTAGGTTTCATGCCAATGCTTGGTTTGGGACCAAGGGAGTTTGAATTCCAGTTTTGCCTTTTTGATGTTTTAATAGTGAAATGGTAATTTTTTTTTTGAAGTATGTTCACTTTAAACCCAATGAGCAATACAATGGTTTTGTGTTTGAGTATAACATTCCAATTTAACTCTAATATAATGAAAAATGTAATAAAATCACGTGGTATAAGAGACTTATAAACAATCATTTTGCTAGGGATTAAGTTTCATAGGTGTTATTAATAGAGTGTAGTTAGATCATCCAACTGCTTATTACCTCCCAAACATGCAGGTTAAATGTTATAGAGTCTTTCGACAAAGTGCAACCCTAGGGGCACATGTGAAGGTTTACCATTGTCATCTTAGCAACTCTTCCACTCACTTTAGGCTGGTTCTTTTTGGGCACAAGGGCAGAAACCCTAGAAAGCGAAGCAACAAAACTAATAGCTTGTTGACTTTAATTGTGAAATACACAAAAGGTACTTGTAGTAATAATTTATTGTATATAAAAAATGAATAAGTGATTGATGATAAATGTTACAATGAGGCCCTACTTATATACCTATGTAGGGGACCTTTCATGACTAGGCATGTCTTTTAGACATGCCTTTTCACTAACTTAATGACTACTTAACATAATCTTTATTTGACTATTTAGTAATTACATTTATTTGTATTTATTCTATTTTTTATGAATTATATTCATAACATTGCCCCTTCCTTCAAAAGCTTTGTCCTCAAAGCTATATTGCTGACAATATCTTCACCTTATGTTTGTCAACTCAACATGCATAATTCATCAACCATTGACATATATAGTGCATCGGTAATATTCCCTTGGATTTTTTTATTATTTTTATTATTTGTAAATGACAATAATAATAATATTATTATTATTTTTATATAATTATAAATTAGATAAATTATTATTATTTTTTTTAACTACAATAATAAATAAACTTATATCCACCGCAAAGCCATCCACCATATAAAGATTTTTAATTAAACATCACGATTGACACCGTATCATATCACAGCCCACTGTATGGTATGTTTAACAACCAACATATCAATGGTCGCAAAAAAAGAAAAATGGCATGGTCAGCTTGTTGACGCCAGCAGATGATGGCGGAAGGTGGCTGCCAACTGTGTGGGCACCACAACGTGCAGACATGCCACCGAACGGAGAGACGTGGATTACAACTGTGGTTGATGCAGACAATATAGTCGACGACAGACAACGAAGGAACTCGGTGCAGACGTCAGGAGCATACGGCGGATGCGTGCCAGAATAAGCTGACGACACGATGAATTGGAGATCACCAATGATGCAGTGTTTGGCCGAGTAAGTGTGTTGGCGCAACTCCAACATCACACTAGTTGCCAGTATTATTATGTTATTTATCGATTCCCCAAAACATGAAAGGGAGTCAAACCCACATCCATTTCCATTTCCTTTGAGTTGATGGTGGAGATGAAGCGGGACAGAGTGAGTAATTAATGGCAGAAACATCGCACAAGAACAAGGACCGCAGAATAAATAGGCTATTTGAGTTGCTTCTTGTAGATAGAGCTCAAGAACATGAGTGTCTACAATTTCTTCTATTGCATCAGGATCGGGTGTTCCTCTGTTTCTCTCAATTAAAACTCGTAGAATACGGTTTTGTCCTTGCTCGGCGTCCGGATAAGCGCATAGTCTTCTTGCCCTCTCCCAATTACTTCGTTGACTAACTACATTGGTTATCTCACCATCATCGTCCTCTATATCTCGTTGATTCTTTGGAACAATAGGAAATGCGTCCCCACCATAAATATCTTCCACGGCGATCATAGACGTGTAATAACCCATTCGGTAAATTTTTGACTCCACGAAATGAAAATACGCACATGTCCATTTAAACCTATGCATGAATTTTGTTATCCCTCGCGCATATTGCAGATTAAAAAAAAAAAAAAAACCTTTTCAGAATTTTCATTTAATCTTTTTGATATTCTTCTTGTAATTTTGCCGCCAAATTCACCATCATTGGAATTCCCAATTCCCTTTAATCTTCTTGATGTTCTTACATTTCTGTTGTTATTTTTGTCCTCAATGTCTTCTTCTGCATCTTCCTCATCAACTTCTTCTACAGTTTCCTGGTTAGCAGGCTTATATTTAGTTTTAAGATCACCTTCATTCTCATCATAATCTGAAATTTCTAGACCTTGATCTTCTGTAGAATGTAGTGATTTTTCTTGATTATCTTCAAAAATATCTTCTTCTTTTTCTTTTTCCATATTATCTTCATCTGAATCCTCATCTTGATATATATCAGCTTCATCTTCTCCACCATCTTGATTGATATCTTTTTCATATTCATCATTATGATCAACACCTTCTTCCTTATTATGGATTCCTTCATAAGTTTTCTTAAAACGGGTTGTAGCTTCTGCACATGACTTTTCTAATTGTTGAAGCTTTTCTTGAATTTTTCTAATCTGCTCACTTTCTTCAAGATCTACACGTAATGTCACATTGTACGGTAAACTATGTTCATAGGCTCGTAAACTACGTTCATAGGCTTGTGAGACTATATTGTGCAACATGGCTTCGATACCACTGAAGCAACAAAACTAATAGCTTGTTGACTTTAATTGTGAAATACACAAGAGGTACTTGTAGTAATAATTTATTGTATATAAAAAATGTATAAGTGATTGATAATAAATGTTTTTTTTTCACAAAGGAAAAATTCGTAACTTTTCATTAAAAGATAAGTTACATGTTACATATACTGGTAGTGCACTACTGATCAGGTCACGAGAGCCAATAACAGCCATTCCGGCGTCCATGATAAACCAATACATAGCTCAAAACAGAAACTATAAGTTACCAGTAACATCGCATGTAAGTTCGGTGCATAACTTACATATCAGAATCAAAATATAAATAAATATACATATAATAGCCGCTGATGAAACATGGGAGATAAAGTAGACAAAAAAATCTCCCCAAAACAGGCTGTTCAGTCAAACAACCCCCTGTACTGGTGCCTCCTCTATAAAAGGCCGATGATAATATCGGTAAATCTGATCTCCGATCTGCTCAGTAATGTGCCAAGTACCCCACCTCAGCTCCGTGGCTTCTTTGGACAGCTGATCTGCCACTTGGTTCCTAGTCCTGTAAATATGTGCCACAGAGATGGAGTCAAAAAGGATCCTGAGATGATGAACCTCTCGCAGAAGTGCAGACAGTGTGTGCGTATGACAATGAGCATGTTCATTGAACCAATTTATCACAAGAAGGGAATCCCTAAATATCTGAATGGAGTTGCAATTTTTTTCCCAAGCAAAAACCAGGAGTCGAAGGCATTGTAGTTCTGCGAAATTATTTAAACCAGGTCCCAATCCCATCCTAATATGGTAATGATGATGGTCGTTTAAATACAAGGTTGCACCCCCCCCACAGCCATGTGGTTTAGCAGCACCATCGAAATATGCCCAAGTTCTGCATCGATCGAATGATAAATGTTACAATGAGGCCCTGCTTATATACCTATGCAGGTGACCTTTCATGACTAGGCATGTCTTTTAGACATGCCTTTTCACTAACTTAATGATTACTTAACATAATCTTTTTTTGACTATTTAGTAATTACATTTATTTGTATTTATTCTATTTGTTATGAATTATATTCATAACAGAAAGATATTATTTTTGATATTTCTTTGAATAAAATAGACGTGGAATTTGCTAATATTAGTGCTTATCCAATTGGGCTATGGAGTTAGGGAAGATTTAGAACTACAAGATTTGAATCAGACAAATAAGATGTAATCAAAGATTCAAACCATCATATATGTGCCATAGTTAGTTGAAACTCGAAACAAATTGTTAGAATATGCAAGAATAAAGTTGGAGCCCTTAAATAAGATACATTGCGACACCATGAAATTACAATGAGAATAATGTGCAAACAATGAATAACGAAGGTGGTGACAAATTCTCCAAACAATAGAAATGGTAACAAGATCCTTCAATAATTCAAGTTTACAAGGACTAGGAAGGGTGTTAAATTTAGATAACCATTGTGTTCTATGCTTGATGCACTTTTACCTCAATCTTTCTTAGGCCCGATACATCACATAAACATGAAAGTAAAATGATGATAAAACACAGTAATAGATCAATAGAAGACAAACCAAATATAGATCAGATTTACAATTCCTTATGTCCAACAAAGATTGGAGATTTTGTTGCGTTACGACGGTCAGCAGGATGCTTCAACCAGCAAAGTCTTTCTCTGTCAGCCAACACTTTCATGTGTCACACCCACAACCCTCTAAGATAGCTAATCACAAGTCAAACCAGGGACAGCGCAGAAAAGTCAACGCAGGCAGCTTCAAAAACGTAAACGCAACAAACTAGGGCTTCGGTCAAACAACCCGAAATTCCTCGATTTTAGTGCCCAGCTGTACGGCCTCCTAAAATCGAAATTTCTGCAGAAGATTGGGGTCAAACGGCCAAGGGTTGACCACGTTCAACATTGTAGCAGAAAAGCTCTAAATAGATTAGCACAGAAAACAGAAAGGCCTAAATAGATCAGTGCAGAAAACGGAAAGCCCTAAACAGATCAGCGCATAAAATAGAAAGCCCTAAACAAATCAGCACAACAAACAGCAGCTTCGCTCCACACGTGTGAGAAGAAAAAGGCCTCCAAAGGCTATTGAAACAATCAGATCACAAAGAGAGAATATGTGATGAGATGATGAGAAAATGACCTCCAAGTCTCTCCAATTTATATCCATCAATGAGGGTGTGTGACACATCTCTTAGGCATGTGGGATAAATCTGGCCGACCTTGTACATGTGGAAAATAAATTCAAAATCAATGTTCTGTTCATCCGATCAAGATGATCTTTAGATCAATCTTGCACCTCTCCGAAAGAGGAATCCAACACAAATATGACCATCGTCATATGAGCAGTGCAACATGGAGTTTGGACCTAGATGCCCAAAATTAACACTCCCTCTCAACTAGCGAGAACTCCATCTGTCCACAAGTGCCATCCATCATGTACCAAACCAAACATCGTGTGTCATCTCACCGTAACTTGCTTTGCTGGCTCTTTATATCAGAACAAAAGGTGTGTCACAAAGACATCACACATAGCTGACTTCGAGGAATCCAACAAAAATATGACCATCGTCATATGAGCAGTTCAACATGGAGTTTGGACCTAGATGCCCAAAATTAACACTCCCTCTCAACTAGCGAGAACTCCATCTATCCACAAGTGCCATCCATCATGTACCAAACCAAACATCGTGTGTCATCTCGCCGTAACTTGCTTTGCTCGCTCTTTATTTCAGAACAAAAGGTGTGTCACAAAGACATCACACACAGGTGACTCGAAGTCAACTTAGAGGTAAAAACCTCTCTTGGACTCAAAAGAGTCTCTTACTAACCTGAAGTTAGTTTCTCGACTCGAAGTCTGTTTAGAGGATAAAACCTCATCATACTTGTCCCAGATCAAGGTGTTGGACACGTGCCATCCTAGACATAGAGAGTACGACAATCTCCGATGTGTTCATCAGTCTTGCTATGGTCTCTATCCACATTTCCCACCTCATTGGCCAAATGAAAGGTACTTTCCATGAGTCCGAAATTCCATGGGTAGGATGCGTGCGGGGCACATATCAGAGAGAGGCGAACCAACTCAATATCATAACGGTGGGGCAGAAGCACAACAAGGTTTGGCAAGCCTAGCCCCGTATGTGCTTCTAGCTCCAAGAAGCTATCCCCAACCCCCCTGGAGCTCCCAGAGCTCATAGTCCAACTCAAGCAGGACCCTCAAAATAGGGTCATCCACAATTCCAAGCTTCTCACGGAAGGTTAGGAACTTGACCTTCCCTAGGGGCTTTGTGAGAATATTCGCGACCTGCTCATCAGTTCCTATATGATCGAGCCTTACAGTGCCTCACTGTACCATATCCCGGATAAAGTGGTACTTGATATCAATATGCTTGGATTGATCGTGGAACAAGATATTCTCAAAAAGACGAATCCCACTCTGGTTATCACAAAGGATAACGGTGGTATCTAACACATGCCCGAACAACTCACTGAAGAGTTTTCGCAACCAAACAGCTTCACAACAGGCCATACTCGCTGCAATGTATTCGACCTCAGCGGTGCTTAAAGCCACCTACTTTTCCTTCCTGCTCATCCAAGATATCGAAGCAGAACCCAAAGTGAGGCAACATCCAGATGTGCTTCTGCGATCCACCACACTGCCAACCCAATCGGCATCAATATATCCATGTCTTGGCAGTGTATCTCAGCCTATGGTTGATTGTGCCCCGAAGATATCTCAACAGATTCTTGGCACCAATCCAGTGAATGTGATGAGGATCAACCATATGTTGACTCAGCGTGTTCACTGCAAAACATACGTTCGGACGGGAGTTCACTAAGAACATCAGGGCCCCCATGAGTTGTCGATACTCAATAGGATTTGCTAGCATGGGCCCAACAACGTTTCCATTCAACTTCTTAAAGTTGAGTTCCATAGGTGTCGACACAGACTTACAGTTCACCATTCCAAATCTTTCCAGCAGCTTCACGACATATTTTCCTTGAGAAAGGAAAATCTCGCTTGGCCTCTGCCAGACCTCCAAGCCTAGGAAGTAGTGCATCGGTCCTAGGTCTTTCATCTCAAATTTAGAAGCTAGCTCCCTCTTACACTGATGAATGAGAGGGTTAGCACCTCTCAGGAAGAGATCGTCCACATAGAGAACCAAAATGAGAGGCCTTTCTCTATCAACCTTAAAATAAAGGTTCGGATCAACATTACTTCGAGTGAAGCCGAGCTTCATCAAGTAGCTATCTATCCTCTCGTACCAAGCCTTGGGGGCTTGCTTCAACCCATAGAGGGCTTTCTTCAACCTGCATACATGGGTGTCTCTATCTCGCACTTCGAACCCCAGAGGTTGCTCTACATACACCTCTTCCTTTATAGATCTATGTAGAAAAGCAGTCTTCACATCCATCTGATGTAGACTCCATCCTTGCGTAGCAACAAGGGCAATAATAGATCAGATGGTGGTATAATGGGCCATAGGTGCAGATATATCATCATAATCTATGCCTTCTTTTTGAGAGAAGCCTCGAGCAACAAATCTTGCCTTGTACTTTTTAGCACTTCCATCAGATCCATGCTTGATCTTATAGAGCCATTTCGAGGTGACAACAGATTTGTCCTCTGGTCTCGGGACCACTTCCTAGACATCATTCTTCATAATGAACTCATATTCTTCGTGCATAAAATCCTTCCAAACTTGATGCTTTACGACTTCTTCAAATGTTCCAGGCTCAGATTGTACTATTGTACTCATGGCTGCAAGATACCCTTGGTATCTCTTTGGCTTCTTGCTTTCACGGAATGTCCTCCTTGGGGCAATATGTCTCTCGGCATCTTTGAGAGTATCCCTAAGCCATGAGGGTCGTCTCTTATTTGAAGAAGGTGGATCAATGGGATCCATAGGTCCTTTAACATCGGTCATTAGGTCATCCTTCGGCTCTTCCTGCTTTCCTACTTCTTCATCTTCTTTGTCTTCCTTGGAGCTAGGAAGATTTCTCACTTTCTTGAGGGCAACATCTTCATCGAAGGTGACATCGTGGCATATCTCCACTTCTCTTTAACCAGGCACATAGATTTTATATGCCTTTGAAGTTTCACTGTAGCCCACAAACATTCCCTTCTTTTCAGAAGCATTCAACTTGCTTCTCTTTTTTTTTGGCACATGAAAATAAACAGGACAACCAAAAACTCTAAAATGAGAAACATCGGGTTTCTTACTAGAGAAGACTTCTTCGGGAGTTTTGGAGTCCAGAGCAGAATGCAGGCATCTATTTTGAACATACACAACAGTGTTCGCAGCTTCTCTCCATAGAAACTTCGGAAGACCTTGGTCACATAGCATGGCGCGGGCAGCTTCCACAATGGTCTTGTTCTTTCTTTCAGCAACACCATTTTGCTCAGGAGTATGCGTAGTTTTGGTCTTCCTCTTAATGCCAACTTCTCTACAAAAGTCATTAAAACTCATTTGACTCATACTCGGTCCCATTGTCGGTCCTCAAAACTTTGATTTTCTACTCGGTTTGATTTTCCACCAAGGCCTTGAAGGTACGAAACCATTTGTATGCTTCGTCCTTCTTCAAAAAATATATCCAGGTCTTGCGGGAGAAGACATTTGTAAAAGTCATGTAATAGGAACATCCTCCCAAGGATGTCACGGGTAGCATATCAGATAAGTCAAAATGTATCAATTGCAAGATATCAGTTGTCTTTGTGACACTTGAGGGGAATGGTCCCCTTGTATGCTTCCCTTCGGCACAACCCTGACATATACCTTCATGATCATCTCTAAATTCGGGCATCCTCGTCACCACCTTCCTTGCTTCGGGAAGGGCTTTCTAATGAAGGTGTGCAAACCTCTGGTGCCATAACTCTGTTTGAAGAGTTGTATCACATGTCCTAGCCCCCAATGGACTTCCTCCAACTTGGGAGAGTGTATCAGCTCCAAAACCAATAGAAAGAGCTTCCTTGAAGTTCTTCTTCCAGATAAGTACCTTTCCATCAACGAATGCCACCTTGAACCCTATGTCTTTCATTGCCGAAATGGACACAAGGTTCTTCTTCAAATTAGGTACATACAACACATCTTATAATTGGAGGACTTGACCTTGAGATAGATGGAGGGTCACAGTCACTGTCCCTTTCACGGAATAGGTGGCATTATTTCCAAGGATACTTTCCAGATTAGTATCCTTCTTAACCAAATCATAAAGGGCTTCTTTATAACCAGTGAGGTGCCTTGAAGCACCACTATCAATTAACCAGACTTCCAGGGTGTCGGGTGGAGATGCAGCAGAGAGGGCAGATACAAGAATAAAATCATTTCTCTTATTATCAACAACATTAGACTCATCGTACCTGGAATTTCTTGACCTGTTGAAAGATTGCCCATTTCCACTACGATCAGAGGGAGCCTTCCTTTTTCCTTGGAACTTGTTGTTCCTTCCATTCCTTCTCGAGTTGTTGTTGTCATCACCCCTGGGAGAGTCCCTCCTATTAGGGCACTCTCTTGCTTAGTGACCAACCTTGTTACAAGTGTAACATCTTCTATTCTTTCCTTTGGGCCCCACTCTATCATGGTTTTGATTTCTCGGGCCACCATGGTTCTTCTTCTTTGCATGAGCGGTGAAGGCAGTAGGGTCACTTCCATTACCATTAGAGGCATACTCCATCATTTTTGTTTCCTCTTGAGTGCATCTCGTCAATATTTCATCAAAATTAGGAATCACATTGTTATTGAGAATAGTGGTATTGAATACATGCCAATCACGGGGGAGACCTCCAAGTGCAGTAAGAACCATCTCTCGATCAAAAATTGCTTCCCTAATAGCTAGGAGGTTATTCCTTATTTTAGCGAGCCTCATAAAATAGGATTGAATAGATTCATCCTTACCCTTCTTGATATTCTTCAATTGATTTTTGAAGAAGAGGATTTGATTAGCATTGCTAGCCTTGAACATGCTCACCAGCGTATCATACATCTCCTTAGATGTCTTGAACTCAGAAATGTAAGCAACCAAGTGCTTATGAATAGAGTTTCGGATAATCATCTTTGCTTTGATTTCCCCTTTTCTATACTTCGTCTTTGTGGCATCAACTGCATTTGATAGAGGCTCTTAAATATTCCCCTGTACATAGGCCATGACATCTTGATCTTTTAGCGCCAAATCCAAATACATCTTCCATGCATGATAATCAGACTTATCAGTCAATTTATCATCAGACTTGAAACCCTTGTAGGTTGACGAGGCCATTTGTCCTTGATAGGATTTCTTCTTTCAAATATAGCTTCTAACACCAGCTTGGACTCTTTGTCTTTGTCTTCACCTCAGCTCTGATACCATGTTAAATTTAGATAACCATGGTGTTCTATGCTTGATGCACTTTTACTTCAATTTTTCTTAGGCCCGGTACATCACATGAACATGAAAGTAAAACGCTGGTAGAACACAATAATAGATCAATAGAAGATAAGCCAAATATAGATCAAATTTACAATTCCTTATGTCCAGCAAAGATATGAGATATTGTTGCGTTACGATGGTCAATAGGATGCTTCAACCAGCAAAGTCTTTCTCGGTCAGCCAACACTTTCATGTGTCACACCCACAACCCTCTAAGACAGCTCATCATAGGTCAAACCGGGGACAACGCAGAAAAGTCAATGCAGGCAGCTTTAGAAAAGTTAACGTAGCAAACTAGGGCTTCGGTCAAACAACCCAAGATTCCTCGATTTTAGTGCCCAGCTGTACTACCTCCTAAAATCAGAATTTCTGCAGAAGATTGAGGTCAAACGACCAAGGGTTGACCATGGTCAACACTGCAGTAGAAAAGCCCTAAACAATCAACGCAGAAAATAGAAAGCCCTAAACAGATCAACACATAAAACAGAAAGCCCTAAATAGATCAGTGCAGAAAATAGAACGCCCTAAATAGATCAACGTAGAAAACATCATCTTTGCTCCATACGTGTGAGAAGAAAAAGGCCTCCAAAGGTTATCGAACCAATCATATCACAAAGAGAGAATGTGTGATGAGATGATGAGAAAATGACCTCCAAGTCTCTCCAATTTATATTCATCAATGAGGGTGTGTGACACATCTCTTAGGCATGTGGGATAAATCTAGCCGACCTTCTACATGTGGAAAATAAATTCAAAATCAATGTTCTGCTCATTCGATCAAGATGATCTTTAGATCAATTTTGCACCTCTCCGAAAGAGGAATCCAACAAAAATATGACCATCGTCATATGAGCAGTGCAACATGGAGTTTGGACCTAGATGTTCAAAATTAACAAAGTGCTTAACAACCATAGCACTAATCTCTTCTTTTGGTACAAATTTGCCTTTCTATAAACATTAGTCGAGCAACAAACTAATGGCAAGTATTGCAAAACCCCAATATTCCATGAGAAGAATGAAAATATGAAGAAACCTTAATTTGAACTAATGCTTTTCTACCAATTCTCCCAAAAGACATTTGGTTGGTTGGCATCTTGATCAATTACCTCACCCTCATTTAGATACTCTCTGGTGTTCATGTTAGTAGCTCAGGCTAGAACTTTAGCATAGGTGTTAAAATTGGCAACTAGGGCCAAACTCCATCTTGGACAACTCATATGATGGAGATGATATTTTTGTTGGATTCCTCTTTTCGAGAGATGCAAGATTGATCTAAAGAGCATCTTGTTTGGATGAGCAAAAGTGAGATTTTGAATTTGTTCTCTCACACATGTGCAAACTGTCAAGGTCGGCCATAAGTCTAATGTAGGCTCATAAGCCCCAATGAATGTGTCTCCACCCTCAACGCATGATATAAATAAGAGAGACCTGTTCCTCATTTTGGACATCATCATCTCAACACATATCTCTCTCTCTCCTCTCCTCACAAGTCTAATGTAGGCTCATAAGCCCCAATGAATGTGTCTCCACCCTCAATGCATGATATAAATAAGAGAGACCTATTCCTCATTTTGGACATCATCATCTCAACACATATCTCTCTCTCTCCTCTCCTCATTGGTTCGTACAACACTTGGAGCTTCTCTCTCTCCTTCACATGTGTGGCAAAGTGATTGGGCAACGCATGATATAAATAAGAGAGACCTATTCCTCATTTTGGACATCATCATCTTAACACATATCTCTCTCTCTCTCCTCTCCTCATTGGTTCGTACAACACTTGGAGCTTTTCTCTCTTCTTCACATGTGTGGCAAAGTGATTGGGCAAGTCTGAAATTTTTGGATATGTTTTAGGGCTGTTTTGTAGAGCATTGACCAACATTGACTTTGGGTCAAACACACTCTAATTGTTGTGTTTTTGAGGCAAGAATTTTGATCTCCATAGGCCACATTCTTTGGCACAAAAATCGAGGATTTCTGAGTACAATGACCAACGTTGATCGCAACACTTTGATCGCAATGTTGACTTTTTTGTTGACCGAGTTTGACTGAATTTTTTCAGATCTGTTTTGGGCTGATTTGGACTATTGTTGGAGGCCAAATTGACTAGGTTTGATCGAGCTGATTTGGAGGTGTCTTCTTGCTGGTTTGACCAACGTTGAATTTCTGGTTTGGGCATCCTGTTGATTGTTGTTTGACTGAAGTATTGGACAAGTGTATTTTGTATATTGTACTCTCTCTCTGTGCTGAACTTTTGAAGAATAATAAGAAAGATTTGATCAAAGGGTTTTCCTCGCATTGGGGTTTTTCACTGGCCTGCGCTAGATATTGTGTAGTCTTGTCTTGGCTTATCTTCTGCTTATTGTTTATATTCTATCAACATTTACTGTCAATGTTAATGTGATTGCTAATCTGGAAATTGATATTGGGCTAATAAGAAAAGATTGAAGTAAATTGCTCTCAAGCATAGAACATACCATTGTTATCTAAAATTAACATGGTATCAAAGCCCAAGCAAGAGTGAGAAGAGCAATCACTGAGATTTGTTGGACAAGGACAATGGTCAATGGCTTCCTCACTTACTTCAAATCTGATGACAAGCTCAATGATAAATCTGATTATCATGCATGGAAAATGTCCTTGGGCTTGACTTTGGAGGAGCATGATGCTATGGACTATGTGTAGGGAAATATTACTGAGCCTCCTTCAAATGCACCGTCTGCCTCTAAGACAAAGTACAAGAAAGGAGAGGTCAAAGCGAAGAAGATCATAAGTGATTCTATTCACAAGCATTTGGTTGCTTACATCTTCGAGCAGGGCACATCTAAGGAGATGTATGACAAGTTGGTTAGCATGTTCAGGGCTAGCAACGCAAATCAAATTCTCTTTCTCAAGAACAAGTTGAAGGGCATCAAGATGGATAGAGGAGAATCCATCCAATCCTATTTCACGAGGATTACCGAAATAAAAAATGATCTTTTATCTATTGGAGAGGTTATAGCCGATAAGGAGCTCACCCTTATTGCCCTTGGAGGTCTTCCCTGAGCATGGTATGTATTCAATACCTCTATTCTCAACAACAACAAGATTCCATATTTTGATGAATTGTTGACTAGATGCACTCAAGAGAAGACAAGGATGATGGAGAGAGACATGCCTTCAAATAGGAATGATCCTACTGCATTTTCTGCTCAAGCTAAAAGAAAGAACAATGTTGGTCCAAGGAATCAAGGACAAGGAAGATCAGGATTCAAAGAAGGAAGGAAAGGTAGATGTTTCAATTGCAATAGGTTTGGCCACTATGCTAGAGAGTGTCCCAATAAAAGGGATACGCCACGAGATGATGATTACAACAACAACAATTTCATGGGAAATGGAAATGAAAGGAACAATAGGTTTAACAACAAAGGAAAGAGAAAGGTTCCCGCTACACGAAATGGAAATGGTCAACCTTCCAAGAGATTGAGAAACTCTAGGAATGATGAGTCCAATGTTGTAGATAACAAGCAAAAATAATTTCTTCTTATATTTTCCCTCTTTGCTGCCTCTCCTCCCGACACCTTGGATAATTGGTTGATTGATAGTGGTACCTCAAGGCACTTCACTAGGTACAAAGAGGCCCTCTCACATTTGATTGAAAAGGAAACAAATTTGGAAATTATAATTGGAGACAATACCACCAATCCTGTGAAAGGGACAAGGCATGTTACTCTTCATCTAAATCAAGGTCAAATCCTTCATCTACAAGATGTGTTATATGTACCTGACTTAAAAGAATAATTTAGTGTCTGTTTCGACAATGGAAGACAAAGGATTCAAGGTGGCATTCATTGATGGAAAGGTACGTGTTTGGAAGAGGAATTTCAAAGAAGCAGTCACTCTTGGTTTCAGGGTTGACACTCTTTATCAGGTTGGAGGAAGTCCTTTGCGAGCCATGACATGTAACACTACTCTTCAATCCGAATTATGTCACCAAAGGTTTGCTCACCTTCATTATAAAGCTCTTCTCGAAGCTAGGAAGATGGTCATAGGTATGCCCGATTTCAAAGTTGATCATGAAGGTGTTTGTCAGGGTTGTGCCGAAGGGAAACATACAAGGGGACCATTCCCCTCCAGTGAAAGTAAGACTACCAACATTCTTCAATTGATCCATTCTGATTTGTTTGGTATGTTGCCCGTAACATCATTGGGAGGATATTTGTACTTATGCCATTTTTGTGGATGACTTAAATCACAAGCTTGGATCTATTTCTTGAAGAAGGATGAAGTATTCAAGTGGTTCAGCTCTTTCAAGGCCTTGGTTGAAAATCAAACAGGGAAGAAGATCAAAGTATTAAGGACCGATAATGGAACCAAGTATGAGTCAAATGAGTTCAATGAATTTTGTAGGGAAGCTGGCATTAAGAGGGAGACCACTATTGCTTATACTCCCGAACAAAATGGAGTTGCCGAAAGGAAGAACTGAACCATCATTGAAGCTACTTGTGCCATGCTTCATGACCAAGGCCTATCGAAGTTCCTATGGGGAGAAGTTGCCAACACTGTCGTGTACGTTCAAAATAGATGTCCACATCAAGCATTGGACTCCAAAACTCCCGAAGAAATCTTCATCGGTAAGAAACGTGATGTTTCTCATTTTAGAATTTTTGGAAGTCCCGTATATTTTCATGCGTCGAAAGAAAAGAGAAGCAAGTTGGATGCTTCTGGAAAAAAGGGAACATTTGTGGGCTACAATGAAACTTCAAAGGCATATAGAATCTATGTGCCTTGTCAAAGGGAAGTGGAGATAAGTCATGATGTCATCTTTGATGAAGATGCTGCCCTTGGAAAGGTTAGAGATCTTCCTATCTCAAAGGAAGACAAAGATGAAGATGCAGGAAAGTAAGAAGAACCGAAGGATGAATCGATGCCCGATGTTGATGGTCAGATGGATCCCATTGATCCACCTCCTGGTGAGCCCTTTTCTTCTAAAAGAAGACCCTCATGGCTTAGAGATACTTTCGAAGATGCCTAGAGACATATTGCACCAAAGGGGACATTCTGTGAAAGTAAGAAGCCGAACAGGTACCAAGGGTACTTAGTAGCCATGAGCAACATTGTTCAATCTGAGCCTGGAACGTTCTAAGAAGCCGCAAAGCACGAAGTTTGGAAAGATGCAATGAACGAAGAGTATGAGTCGATCATGAAGAATGATGTCTGGAATGTGGTCCCCAGACCAAAGGACAAGTTTGTTGTCACCTCGAAATGGCTTTACAAAATCAAACATGGAGCTGATGGGAGTGCTGAAAAGTTCAAGGCCAGGTTCAAGGTAGAGAATGTGATGAGATATTTGCACCGGTTGCCTGATATACCACCATCCGTTTCATTATTGCCCTTAGTGCCTCACAAGGATGGAATCTACATCAAATGGATGTCAAGACTTCTTTCTTGCATGGCTCGCTTAAGGAAGAGGTCTATGTGGAGCAACCTATGGGGTTCGAAGTAGAAGATCGAGATACACATGTATGTAGGTTGAAGAAAGATCTCTATGGGTTGAAGCAAGCCCCTAGGGCTTGGTATGAGAGGATCAATAACTATTTGATGAAGCTGGGCTTTACATAGTGAAGCTGATCCAAACCTTTACTTCAAGGTTGATAATGACAAGCCTCTCATTTTGGTGCTCTATGTGGACGATCTATTTATGAAAGGTGCAGATCCTCTCATTCATCAATGTAAGAGGGAGTTGGCTTTGGAATTTGAGATGCTTTCAGAGAATCTCGTGTTCCACGATCGCTCCAAGCATATTGATATCAGGTACACTTTATCCGAGATATGGCACACCGAGGCACCGTAAGGCTCCATCACATTGGGACTGATGAGCAGGTCACAGATATTCTCACTAAGCCCTTGGGGGAGGTCAAATTCTTAACCTTCCATGAGAGACATGGAGTCGTGGACAAACCCTCCTATAAGGGTCCCGCTTGAGTTGGACATTTAGCTCTGTGAGCTCCAGGGGGCTTAGGGTTACTCCTTGGAGCTATGAGCAACCATAGGGTGAGGTTCGTCGTCCCCTATTGGTGCGCTATGTACAGGATGAATGGTGAGGTTCCCCGTCCCCTATTGGTGCGCTATGTACAGGATGAATGGTTCGCCTTCCCCTATGATGCCCCATTGTTGGATATGAGCAGGTTCACCCTCTCTTGTTGATGCCCCAACATATATCCTACCCATGTTGTTTGGGACTCATAGGAAGTACCTCTCATCTGGCCAATGAGTTGGGAAATGAGGATAAAGACCATAGCACTACTGATGGACGCATCATGTAGTGTCGTACTCTCTATGCTAGGATGCATGGTGTCCAACAACTTGATCTGGTATCAAGTTTAGTTGAAGTTTTTACCTCTAGACTGACTTTGGGTCAATGGAGAGTGGCAAGGTCTTGTGACTCACTCTCGATCAAATTCTTTTTTATTATTTCTTCATAGTTCAGTAGAGCAGAGCAGTGTAGTGCAGGGGTGACAGGATGATAGGATGGTACAGGTTGACAGATGGATTGGCAGGTGGATTTCTCCCTAGTTGAGAGGGAGTGTTAAAATTGGCAACTAGGGCCAAACTCCACCTTGGACAACTCATATGATGGAGATGATATTTTTGTTGGATTCCTCTTTTCGAGAGGTGCAAGATTGATCTAAGGATCATCTTGTTTGGATGAGCAGAAGTGAGATTTTGAATTTATTCTCTCACCCGTGCTAATTGTCAAGGTTGGCCAGAAGTCTAATGTAGGCTCATAAGCCCTAATGGATGTGTCTCTACCCTCAACGCACGATATAAATAAGAAAGACCTATTCTTCATTTTGGACATCATCATCTCAACACATATCTCTCTCTCTCTCGTCTCCTCATTGGTTCGTACAACACTTGGAGCTTCTCTTTCTTCTTCACACGTGTGGCAAAGTGATTGTGCAAGGCTGAAATTTTCGGATTTGTTTTAGGGCTGTTTTGCATAGCATTGACCAACGTTGACTTTGGGTCAAACACACTCCAATTACGCGATTTAGGAATTTTGATCTCCATAGGACACATTCTTTGGCATAGAAATTGAGGATTTCTGTGCAAATTGATCAACATTGACCGCAACACTTTGACCGCAATGTTGACTTTTCTATTGATCGAGTTTGACTAAGTTTGACTCGACTACTATTGGAGGCTACATTATTGGGTTTGGTCGAGCTAATTTGGAGGTGTCTTCTTGCTAGTTTGTTATGTATAATTTATTAATTATTATTTAAATGTAGTTGTCTTAGGTTTATTAAGTGAAAGGGCATGATCTTTGATCATGCCTCTTCACCAAGGGACACCGTGAGGCTGTATTTAAAGCCTTGGTGATTCCCCATTGTAATCATCTCATCTTTTATCAATAATAATATATACTTATTCAAGTTTACCAGAGTTTTTACACTCCATTGGTATCAAAGCAGTTCGCTCCTCGGATTCTGTTGCAGTTATCTAGTTAAATTGTTTTTCCAGAACCACCGTTTATTCTTCCCCACCATCTTGTTTCCCTCTCTCTGCTTTTTTTTTTTTCTCTCTCCCGTTCACCTTCACTACAAACTACACGCCACCAACGCTGTCACTCCTGCTGCTCCTAGCTATACCACCCATCTGCGGCTACTGCCGTCTTCTCCCGCCATCATTCCCATCCTTCGCGGTTGCCACCTTTCCCTGTTGCGGCTGCCACCTTTCCTACGCTACCCTTTTGCGGCTGCCACCTTTCCCCACCCGTCTTCCCCCGCCATCATTCCCCCGTGGTCTGCCTTCCCTACCCCCTGACACCTCTCCTTTCGCCTCCCCTGCCCACCTCTCCTCCCACTTTCCCTCGACACCTCTCCTCCCGCCTCCCCTGCCCACCTCTCCTCCCGCTTCCCCCCGACACCTCTCCTCCTACCTCCCCTGCCCACCTCTCCTCTCGCTTCCCCCCGACACCTCTCCTCCTGCCTCCCCTGCCCACCTCTCCTCCCGCCTCCCCCGACATCTTTCCTCCCCACCTCCCCTGCCACCTCTCCTCCCGTCTTCCCTACCCTTCTATCGTCTTCCTCGCGTCTTTCCTGCCCCCCATTCCACCGTCCTTCCGGCCCACTCCCCGCCGTCTTGCTGTCTCCGTCCCTGCTATCTTCCCCGTCGCCCGTAGCCTCCCTCCCCCGCCGTCTTCCCCGCCCTTTCGTCGTCTTCCCCGTGTCTTTCCCGCCCCCCTTTCCGCCGTCTTTCGGCCCCCTCCCCAGCTGTCCTGCTGTCCCCGTCCCCTGTCTGTTGTCTGCCGTCCCCACCACAGCCCGCAAACAAGTCTGTTGTCCCCACAACAAAAAAAAAAAAAAAAAAGTGCGTTTTTTTATTTTGTGAACCATCGTGTCCGTAGGGTGTGGACGTTCAAAATTAAATTCGATTTTTTATTTTATTTATTTTTATTATTATAATTTTCTCTTTTAATTGATTCTCTCTCTCTCTCTCTCTCTCTCTCTATATATATATATATATATATATATATATATATAGATTCAATTTTTATATAAACCTAATTTAAAATTAATTTTATACAAAAATTAGTTTAAAAAAATAATAAAAAAATTAATACTAATAATAATGATAAAAATTATTATTATTTAAAAAAAAGGGGAAAAACTGGCAGATAAATATTCACCACCGCATACGTGTTCAATGTCTTCGTCAATGTCAATGGCTGAATTCCAAAAAAAATTGCTGGATCTTGAGAAACAAATCAATAATAATTCCGATGACTTCGGCAAAAGATTAGTCGATCTCGAGGATACAGTTGCAGGACACTCCAACGACATAAAAAAGCTTCAAGATACGACAAATCGGATAGAAAGACAAATTTGGCTAAATCATAGCAAGGCCACAATCGCCGAGCAATGCAAAAGCTGACAGAACTCTACGGTAAGATAAGTCAGACACAACGACCAATATTCCCCAACATGGAACATAATCAACAGAACAATTCAGCAGATTCAGGGAATTCAGAAGAGCACCATGAAAAAACCGATCCCCCACACCATCACGAAGATAGTAATGCAGATTCTCAAAATAAGCAACTCTGGAATGCATTTGCTAATCAATACCCCTTTCTCGTTCCACCGTTAACATATCATCGAAGAGCAAAAATCGAGCTACCTAAGTTTGACGGTAATGAAAAAAATAGCGTTGCATGGCTTAATAAAGTCGAAGAATATTTTGAGATTTATGACATTAATAGTGATGACGAAAAAATTAAGCACGCTTCCATGAAAATGGAAGGAGAAGCATATAATTGGTATATGTGGTGGAAAAAGACGACGCTTGCTATTAGTTGGACGGAATTTAAGGATGCATTTTTTAAAAGATTTCAAGGTATAAAAGAAGAAAAGTTTTTTCAACATTCATCAAATTACACCAAAAAGGAGATGTGGATGAGTACACTCGAGAATGGGAGACCTTAGCGACACGAGTACCTAGATTGTCAGAATCTCGTTTAATCCAGTCTTTCATCTCAGGGCTTAAAATCCATATACAAGAAGAGCTCGAACTTCACGACATTACATCAGTAGAACTAGCAAGGCAAAAAGCAAAAGCTGCTGAAAAGAAATTTGAAAGGTTATCTTGGTCAAAATCAGAAAGAGTATATTCGAGACGAAGATTTCCTCAATCTGAAAATATAGATAACACAAAATATGTCCCACCCCATCTTCGTGAAGAAGAAAAATCTAACATGGAAATACAAAGGATGAGAGAGGGCAAGCGCAAACGTTGCGGTGAAAAGTGGGACCCTAAGCATAGGTGCGCTAAAGGAAACGAGACAAAGAATCTGTATAACTGTGAAGCAACTAATGACTCTAACAATGATGAATCAGATGCAACCACCCCAGAGTTCCCTCCAGAACTAGATGACGGAAGCATTACGCAAATGTCCTTATCAGCTATGACAGGTATATCACAACCTCACACACTAAAACTAAAAGGATATATTAAGAAGAACAACGTAATGGTTCTCCTTGACACCGGCAGTACCCACAATTTTTTAGATTCAACCATGGCCAAAAGACTCAACATCTTTACGTTTCCCATGCCCAATATGAAGGTAATGGTGGCCGATGGTAAAAAAATTGAGAAGGTAGGGAAATGCCATAAAGTCAAATTGCAGATTCAAAATTTTAATTTAGAATCTCCATTCTACATCGTGCCATTACGAGGAGTAGATGTGGTCTTAGGAATTCAATGGCTGTAGAGCTTAGGTACTTATTCTGCCAACCATCAGAAGTAGTTTATAAGCTTTAGGTGGGAAGGGCAGAAGCACAAGTTATATGGGTTCCAAGCCCCAGAAAATCAAATGGTATCGTCATCCCAGATGATGAAGATGATTCGAAAAGGAGTGCCAGCCTCTATAGTGCAATGTCATTAGTTAGAAATGTTATCTACAAAAAGGATCAGCGAGGGGTCACCAAAAGTACAAGGACTAGTTCAGAAACACGAAAAAGTATTCCAAGACCTGCCAATGAAAATGCCTCCTAATAGGGAAATCGAACATATAATAGAAGTCAAGGCAGGATTTGACCCTGTCAACATCAAATCTTATCGCTATCCACATCACCAAAAGATTGAACTCGAGAAGATGCTCCAAGATCTTTTAAAAATGTGGGGTTGTCTAAAAAAGCAAGAGCTCGCCTCTCGGGAAACCCAAGCATTCGTCAACAATGTCCATCCTTACGTATGCTTTGAGGACAAAGCATCTTTAAGAGAGGGGCAATGTTATGTATAATTTATTAATTATTATTTAAATGTAGTTGTCTTAGGTTTATTAAGTGAAAGGGCATGATCAAAGATCATGCCTCTTCACCAAGGGACACCGTGAGGTTGTATTTAAAGCCTTGGTGATTCCTCATTGTAATCATCTCATCTTTTATAAATAATAATATATACTTATTCAAGTTTACCAGAGTTTTTACACTCCATAGTTTGACCAACGTTGACTTTCTGGTTAGGGCATCCTGTTGATTGCTGTTTGACTGAAGTTTCTGGCAAGTGTATTTTGTATATTGTACTCTCTCTTTGCTGAACTTTTGAAGAATAATAAGAAGATTTGATCAAAGGGTTTTCCCCGCATTGGGGTTTTTTCGTGGCATCTGTAGAAATTTTAAATCCACTCCGGTTTTCAGTTTCTCCTTATTTTTCCCATTAAGTTTAATGCCCATTCCCATAACCATACATTCAACAAGCTGGTAAAATAAATATTTTCTGAAAACACAAATTCTGGAAATTTCACAGTGCTGAAAATGCATAAATAAAAACTCAGAAAATAAATCAGCCACACAGAAATTTGACACGTTGATTTTTGGTCAAGATGACCTTGGAAAAACTCCCTACAACTTTGGGGGAAAACCAGTTCGAAAGCTTCTCTTTATTTCTGAATATGCTTTTATAGTGAACAATAAAACACAGTAAAAATTACAGCAAATACAAAACCCACTTATCTCAATTTCTATGTCAACCTCCAACCTTGAAAATCATGTCAACAGCAAACAGAAAACTAATAAAAATTACCGCAATAAACGCTGTACTTGCAGCCTTGGAAAATGTGCCAAAATCTGCTTGTACAGACTGTACAGATTCTGTACGAAATCGTACAACAATCCCTCCTCGATTTCCAAGCCCTGAAACAACCTCGAAATTTGTGCCCTTGATTGCTGGAAACTACTACTTGAAAACTACACTGTACCTTGCCTCGAAATGTGTGCAACCTTGCTATATGGATTTTCTGTCTTGGTAAACGTGCCAATAAATGTTGCTGTACGGAAATGCTGCCTTGGGAAATGTGCCCTTCTGCTATACGGATTTGCTGTGTATCTTTTGCTGCTCTCCCTTCGCTCAGAAATTTCTCTTTAGCTTTCCCTCCTCCTCTCTCAATCTGCTCATGAAAAAGACTAAAGGATATTTTCTCTCATTTTCTTCCTTTAACCTAACCTTAAGTGACTTTTGGGGAATCCCTAAATCTAATAGCTGAGATAACTTTAGACCTAGGGCTGAGATTAAATGCTCATTTAAATCTCACTTTCTATTTTTTAATTCAGCCCACTTTAATAAAGACCCTTTTAGTCATTTATTTCCAAAGTCACTTTTCACTTTCTAATTTCTCATTGACTTTATTAAAGTCACTTTAAAATTAGACTTAGTAACTTTATCACCTAAAGTCACTTTTAAATTAGATTTGACTTTATAACTTATAAAGTTACTTTAGGAGAAAAATTAAATTCTTTTGGACACTTTTCCCTAGGCCAAAGATCAAAGCCTTAGGGAACCACTTGTCCTCCGGTAACCAAATTTCAACACTCCCTCTTACTGAGGAAGGTGTACCTTACCACACCCATCTTGTCTCCGAAGTAGACATGCTTGCCCCGTGGTAAGGCTTTGGTGAGAATATCTGCAACCTGCTCATCAGTGGGAATATACTCAAGCTTCACAGCTCCCTTCTGAACATAGTCTCTGATGCTTTGACTTGTCATGAAATACTGGATTCTTCGTGAGTTTAATGCAACTCTGATTATCACAATAAATCACTGAAGTTCTCAATGGCTAACCAAATAAGCCAAACAACATCTTGCGAAGCCATATGGCCTCACAACTAGTTAGACTGGCAGCCATGTACTCTGCTTCTGCTGAACTCAATGCTACTGACTGTTGCTTTCGGCTGAACCACGACACCACTGTCGAACCCACCCCAAAACAACACCTTGAAGTGCTCTTCCTATCAGAAGCACAACCTGCCCAATCAGAATTAGTGTAACCTGCCAATCTCACTCCATCTCCTTGCCTATAATTCAGACCATACTCCACTGCCCCTTGCAAGTACCGCAAAATGTGTTTTGTAGCAACCCAGTGCACCCTCCTGGGCTCACACATGAACTGGCTCATCGCGTTGACTGCAAAACATATATCTGGTCTAGTGTTGGCCAAATACATCAAGGAACCAATCAGCTGTCTATACAATGTGGGATCCACCTACTTGGAATCTGAAGCATGAAGCTTCTTCCAATTGGTGATCATGGGTGTCGACATGGGTCTACAATCCTCCATGTGAAATCTGCTAAGGATGTCCACAATATACTTCCCCTGTCTTAGGAAGAAATGGCCCTCCTCCTGCCACACCTCTTTCCCAAAAAATAATGTCCTTCATCTTGAACTCCGACACAAGATCTCTCTTGCAGCCCTCTATGAGTCTCTCTGCACCCGTAATGACCAAGTCATCCACGTACAACACCAGAATGAGATGCTCCTCACCTATCATAATAAAGTATAGGTTCAGATCTGCATCACTCTTTGTGAAACCCATCTCCTGCAAGTACGTATCAATCCTGGAGTACCAAGCTCTAGGAGCTTGCTTCAGGCCATAAAGGGCCTTCTTCCATTTGCATACATGGGACTCCTTCCCATGCGCCTCAAAGCCCTGTGGCTACTCAATGTACACCTCCTCTTGTATGAAGCCATTGAGAAATGCGGTCTTCACATCCATCTGGTGGATCTTCCAACCCATCTCTGCTGCTATTGATATAATGGAGCGAATGGAAGTATATCGAGCCACAGGAGCGAAGGTCTCCTCATAATCAATACCCTCTACCTGGGAGAACCCTCTAGCCACAAATCTAGCCTTGAACTTTTCGATGCTACCATCTGCAGCGTGTTTTACCTTGTAAAGCCATCTGGAAGTAACCGCAGATTTGCCCTCAGGCCTCATCACCACCTCCCAAACATCTTTCTTCACGATAGAAGAATACTCCTCTTGCTTGGCCTCTCTCCAGACCTGCTGGCTAGTTGCCTCCTCATAGCTAGAAGGCTCAGAGTCAACGATGTTGGCAACCATTGCCATATAGCTACATAACCGCTCAGGTGGTCTACTCTCTTTGACCGACTTCTTCGGCCCAGCAACAAATGTGGCCTCTCTCAAGGTATCCTGAAGCCACTTGGGCTTCCTCTTCCTTGAGCACACTTCTCCCACCAGAGAATGAAACTTCTCATCCTCATCAGGGGCCTGAACTCCTGACTGTCTGTCTGTCGTCCTCGTGCTTGAACCTGAACCTGTAGATGTTGAAGTACCGTGTGAATTTTCCATCAGTGGACTACCTAGTGAACTGCTCTGCAGACTGCTTTGCATGCTGCCCGAAGCACCACCCCTCTGACTCTTGTGAGCCATTGCTCACTGATGGACTTGACACCGTAATCGATGTACCTCCCGATCCCTGCCCACTGGATCCCTGTGATTGATTCAGCTGCTCCTGAGGGTCTGGCTGATCCAGATACTCTAACTCTCGTGACCTCTTGAAAGCCCTATCCTCCTCGAACTTCACATCCTGCCTGACAACAACTCTCCTTTGTGCAAGAATATAAATTCGAAAGGCTTTCAAGGTCTCACTGTAGCCCATAAAGATACCCTTCTTTGCGGTGGGCTCTAACTTGGTCCTCTTCTCATTGGGTACGTAGGAGTATGCAATACACCCAAAGATACGAAAATGACCAATATCAGGCTTCTTTCCAGAAAAGCCCTCCTCCGGAGTCACATGCCCCAAGGCAAGATGCAGACTTTGGCAGCCCCTCCGATGGATCTGTTCTTCCTCTCCGCAACCTCGTTCTGCTGCGGGTTGTAAGGAATTCTGAACTCCCTCCTAATGCCTGCCTCTGCACAATAATCAACAAACACACCAAGGGTGTGCTCCCCTCCATTGTCCGACCTCAGGGACTTGATCTTCCGACCTGTCCGAGTCTCCACAAGAGCTCTGAACTCCTGAAACCGCTTGAAGACCTCACTCTTGGTCTTAAAGATATAAATCCAGGTTTTCCTTGAGTGATCATCAATGAATAAAACGTGGTACTCATATCCACTCATGGAAACATGAGACATCCGACCGCTCACATCGGTATGAATCAAATCAAGTATCCCAGTCGATTTGCTGTCACTGCTGAGAAAAGGGGATTTGGCAAAATTGCCCATCGCACATCCTCTGCATGTATCTAGGTGATCAGTACTGAAATCTGGCACACCTGTAGTGATCTCCCGCAATATCCTCAAGGCTCCATGATACATGTGTCCCATCCTGCGGTGCCAAATCTCGCACAGCTCTGAACTGCTAGCTCTGCTGCCGGTACTACTGCTCAATGCCAAAAGGGGTTGAAATGCAAACTTGTACACCTTTTCATGGCGTACACCAATTACTCTAGCTGACTCAGCTGGAGCGCCCTTGGGATATACAAGCACCTGTCCTCTATTGAACAATACCTCATACCCTCTGTCCTCCGATGTTGAGACGGATATAAGGTTCTTCTTCATCCGTGACACATATAGAACATCTGACACCTTCAAGGGAGTTTTGGGTTCCCTATCAAATGTCAATGTCCCTACACTGATTGCTCTAACAATGCTGTCGTCTCCGAGTACTACCTCTATATTAGTGCCACTCTCTGAAAGCTCTGAGAAGTACTCACGGACTCCTGTCATATGACGTAAAGCCCCACTGTCAACATACCAGATACCTGAAGATGCTTCGCTAGTGGAGGGAAATTCACACTCCCTCTCACCCTTCGTGGCAGGTGATCCTGCACTAGTGGACTCACAAGCAATGAACCCAAAATCCCGGTCAAAGCTCTCCGAAAAGTCCTCTATCTCTGCTGATGCTGCCATGGTCTTGTTCTTCCCCTTCTTCTTCTTCTCCGGACACACAACTGCATAGTGTCCCATCCTCTGACAATTCCAACACTTCACTTTGGAATAGTTCTTCTGCGTGTTCCCTTGTTTACCTTTACCTTTGCCTTTGCCCCCACCACCACTTGTGGAAGCTTGCTTCTTTCCCTTGCCTTTCTTGCCTCTTGCTAACAATGCTACATCCTCATCCTACTCAACTGGTTTGGCGGCCCCAAGCTGACTCTTTCTAATTTCATTCTGTATGCAATCATCCTAGAACCTCTCCCAAGTGGGAAGGGTCTCATGTGCACAAATCCCATAATCAAAGTTCAACCATGAACTGGGAAGACCATTCACTGGAATCCGCACCAACTCAGTGGGTGGAACGACCTCTCCAACTGCTGCCAACTCATCTCTCACATTAGTGATCTTTGTGAGATATGCAGTAGCACTATCAGTCTTAGCCATCTTAATGGCTTTCAGCTTCTCCCTTAGGACCATTTTTCTGTTCTCATTGGTACTATGGTAGAGATTGGTCAAGGCTGTACATATCTCATGAGCAAATCTTTTTCCTCTCACATGAGGATTGACATGGTCTTTAATACCATCCAGAATCAATCTCTTACTCTTGTTATTCCTCTTATTAAAGTTCGCCAGCTGAACAGGGTCAACAGGCACATTAACAGGGTGCTGTTGAGTTTGCACCATTATACCCCAGACTTCTGCCTCTTCAAAGATGCTCTGCATTCTTTCCTTCCATTCATTGTAGTTGCTATGCCCATTCAACCTATCCTCCACCCTCAAGTCCAAAGACATGCTTGCTGTCCTAATAAACTGAAAATGACACTGTTGTGGTAAAGGTTCTGAGTTCTGTGTGAAAAATCAACTTGCTGTAATTTTTCTTCTTGCTTTCCCAAACTGCACTTTTCAGCAAACTAGCTCCGATACCATGTAGAAATTTTAAATCCACTTTGGTTTTCAGTTTCTCCTTATTTATCCCATTAAGTCAAATGCCCATTCCCATAAACACACATTCAACATGCTGTAAAAATAAATATTTTCTGAAAACACAAATTCTGGAAATTTCACAGTGCTGAAAATGCAGAAATAAAAACTCAGAAAATAAATCAGCGACACAGAAATTTGACACGCTGATTTTTGGTCAAGATGACCCTGGAAAAACCCCCTACAACTCTTGGGGAAAACCTGTTCGAAAGCTTCTCTTTATTTCTGAATATGCTTTTACAGTGAACAGTAAAACATAGTAAAAATTACAGCAAATACAAAACCCACATATCTCGATTTTTGTGTCAACCTCCAACCTTGAAAATTGTGCCAACAACAAACAAAAAATTAACAGAGAAATTACAGCATTAAATGCTGTAGTTGCAGCCTTGGAAAATGTGCCAAAATCTGCCTATACAGACTCTGTACGGAATCGTACAGCAGTCTCTCCTCGATTTTTGAGCCCTGAAACAACCTCGAAATTCGTTCCCTTGATTGTTGGAAACTGTTCCTCGAAAATTGCACTGTACCTTCCCTCGAAATGCGTGCAAGCTTGATGTACGGATTTTCTGTCTTGGTAAATGTGCCAATAAATGATGTTGTATGGAAATGCTACCTTGGGAAATGTGCCCTCCTGCTATATGGATTTGCTATGTATCTTTTGCTGCTCTCCCTCCGCTCAGAAATTTCTCTTTAGCTTTCTCTCCTCCTCTCTCAATCTGCTCATGAAAAAGACTGAATGATCTTTTCTCTCATTTTCCTCCTTTAACTTAACCCTATGTGACTTTTGGGGAATCCCTAAATCTAATGGCTGAGATAGCTTTAGACCTAGGGCTGAGATTAAATGCTTATTTAAATCTCACTTTCTATTTTTTAATTCACCCCACTTTAATAAAGACCCTCTTAGTCATTTATTTCCAAAGTCATTTTTCACTTTCTAATTTCACATTGACTTTATTAAAGTCAGGTTAAAGTTAGACTTAGTAACTTTATCACTTAAAGTCACTTTTAAATTAGATTTGACTTTATAACTTATAAAGTCGCTTTAGGAGAAAAATTAAATTCTTTTGGACACTTTTTCCTAGGCCAAAGATCAAAGCCTTAGGGAACCACCTATCCTCCGGTAACCAAATTTCAACAACATCCGTCAAATATCGTGTTCTCTTGTCTTGGCTTGTCTTCTGCTTATTGTTTATGTTTTATCAACATTTACTGTCAATGTTAATGTGATTGCTAATCTGGAAATTGATACTGGGCTAATAAGAAAAGATTGAAGTAAATTTCTCTCAAGCCTAGAAAATACCATTGTTATTTAAAATTAACAATAGGCCTAAGTTTCCAGGTGTTGGGAAGTTGCCTAATAGCTCCTTAACCTTATTAATTACTTTAGTTATTAAGTGTTTCATTATTAGAAGATAAAGTGAGTTAATCTAATCAAATTCAAAGGTTATTTTCATTAGTGAATTAGATGAATATCAACCATCGGTCTCAAATGATATTGGGATTTAATCTCAATTGTTAATCACTTTGGAGATTAGGGTTGTGGATTTGGTCAATGACTTAAAACGTATAAAAGAAAGGCTAGGTTAAGGGACAAGCCACCCAAGGCATTTTGAGCATAAGACACAATGAGAGTGAGATCTTAGTGATTGGTTGGCGAAACGAGATCCAGATCGAAGGATAGTGTTGACAATGCAGCAAGAAATTCCTAATTTAATTTTCCCTTGATTAAATTTGGAGAAATTTGAAATTCCACATCAACAGACAACTTGAATGAGTTAACTGAGATGATATAGTTGTTATCACTTAGTTAGCTTAGTTAATTCGAGTTGGCGGCATGAACTTGAGTTGTGTATAGTGATTCCTAAATTTTAGGAGCCTAGGTTGAGTTAATTTCAGTTGTAACATTTTAATTCAGTTAAATTGAGTTATGAATAGTTAAACTAGTTCCAATTGTTGGAGGTGTTGTCGCTCAAAATGTATAGGCACCGCGACAACGACTCAGGTCGGGGGCTGCCACCTAATCCCCAACCTCTCCGTTTAAGCCGTCTCCCAACAACAAACTATGGGGGGTAGACCATTCAGAAATGGAATGAATAAGGACAAGTTGGGAACCAGCTAGTCCAGAAGACACAGTTGAAAGGCCAAATACTTGTTTAGATTTAGCAAGATATTTAGGATTCGATTAGATTTACATAATTTGAAGCTAGTGCCTAATGGAGTCAACGCTCTTGCTTTACAAATTTTAAGATCAAGTATTGGATGGACAATTGCCACTTTGATGAGTAACTATCCTATATGAAATGTAGTTCCTAAGACTTACTTGTAATGCAGAGATCTTGGTTAATTTTAGTTAAATGCCTATTCTAAATATGACCCTTGATCCTTATTGTATTGAGACTAAAATTTGTAGTAAGTGGTAGAGAGAAGTCAAGGTGAAGCACACAAGGGTGTGATTAATGATCCCTCTCCTTGAAATCTAATATACCCAATGCCTCCGGGGCTGCAGAGATTGTGGTTCTGATGACTGCAAGGTTACTGTTTTAAATACTAGTAAAGAAAGGCTTCTCAAGCAAAGATTAAGGGGTGCACCTATCTTTCTATCAACCAAGCTTATTCTTGGAGGTCAGTTATTAAATGCATGACTAACTTAGAATGCAAATGCAAGTTGAGATTAGCGGATGATTAATGAAGCGAGATTATTAAAGCCTCAAAGCACTTAGATTACGATTTAATTTGAGTTATACCCTAAGTACTTAAGCAAAGATTCAATGGATAATCCCAATCACACAGATAAATGCCAATCTTGTAAAGTGCCAACAAAGTAAAATCAATGTCTGAAATGCTCAATTTGCCACCAATCCACAGTAGAAATCTCAATGTAAAATGCTAATGACAATTACTTGAAACTCCAAAACTTGCTAACCAAGGGATTTTTCAAATAGCCCAAGTATTCAATTAGATCCAAATCAAATGCAACTCAGAGAAAATTCTTTCAAATGCTACTTAGCTCAAAGGTAAATAGATCTCAGCACATTTATCATTCACTAATCAAATAGCTAGAAAGACAAATACCATCAATTTCTTGGATCCTAACCAAATGTGTGAGATTAAATGCTCCTTAGGCAGCAAGCTTATGTGTGTGATCTCTAAAGGAGGTTATCCAGCAGCAATTGCAGGTTTTACAACTCTCCCTCCAGGGAGTTTCTTATAATGTATAATCTCATCATACTATTGAATAATGAGTCAAAGAATGACAAACTTGATAGGTGAATTTAGATTCTAATTCCAATAATTACATCCAACCTTGCTGATCTGAACAATGCAAACAATCACCTAAAAGCACTTATCTTTCAGAAATTATGACATCAGTAAGCTTCAGATGTCAAACCAATGCCTAGTTAGTGAACATATATGCCAAACAGTTCTTCTTTCACCAATGAGCTCAAATCACTTCAGAAAATTTAATTTATGACAGCAGTAAGTTTCAGTGAATAAAAGAGCAGCAAATAGACTTTATGACAGCAAACCGATGCTCACTGCAATTAGATATATCAGTCTCTTGAAAATGACAATCACTTAGAGTTTATGACAAAATTGATTGAGTAAATGCCCAAGTGAATTTTAGTAGTGTTTTATGCCACTGTTTTGAAATAATTAGTTTAATGTATAGATAGTGAAGGAATGAAGGTTTAGAATTGAAACCTGAGGCCCTAGGCCTAGAAGTCTTGGCCAAACTCTTCAATGATGAGTAGATCTGAAAACACCAATTTCTACCCACAGTTCTCTTCAACTTCGAAAAATATATCAACTCAGAAAATGAAATCTCTTACCATAGTTTAGATCTGAAACCCGAACTTTGCCTTAACTCAGAAAATTAATTTTGAAATTTTTATCACAGGCTTCAGTTTTCATGACAGTGTTTGGTTAAGTGAAAAAATTATTGGTTTGAAGGCCTAGAGGTCATGTCAAAAGAGAGAATGATGCTGCGTAAGGGCAGCAGTGAGATAAGAGGGGCAACGTGAGGGTATGAGGCTGCCTCAGGCAGCAAAGAACAGCTGACGCGGAGGAGTTAAGCAATGGAGGGAGAGCGGAGGTAAGTGCTGAGAGGAGAAGGGAAGGTTGCCAAGGAGAATAGGGCAACAAAACGAGGGTTTGAGGGAGCTGAGCTGAGGATGGGCAGCTTGAGGAATAGAACAGGCTGCAGAGAAGGAAGAGATAGGAAGCATGGAGGAAAGGGAAGAGCGGATGGGAAGGCTTCCGAGGAGGATAGGGCAGCAAAAAGGAGTCACGACTGGGCCGATGGAGGACTACCACAACAAGAGAAAAGAGGGCTGAGGGCTATACTTGGCCCTAATTTTTTTTTGAATAAAAGCCCTTGCCAAATTATGAACTTCGCTTTCAGATCTATATATATTCGTCTTCAAATCGATTATGGAATTTATCACACCCCAGTTTTGAAATTTTCACTGAATAATCCTTGAATTATTTGGCCCCGCAAACAATATTTGAGACAAGATCTTGCCCTCCAGGGCCTAGATCTGTTTCAAAAATCCAATTTTCCTTAAAAAATTTCAAATCTCCACCTACACAAATAAAAGATAAAAATACCCAAAACCAAATATATATACAAAAATTTGAAAATGAAACCCCAAATCTCCAAAAAATTAAAACAAAATTACTTCAGATCTATACAATTAAAATACAAATCTACTAGATTTGAGGAGTATGAATCCAACTTCGCTTCCAAATCTGTAGATATAAGCTCTTCCTAGCCAGATCTATCAATTAAACCCAATTTTTAATGTAGAAATTTCCTGTTTTCCCACCCCGGTTTCCAGTTTCACCTTATTTCTCCAAATAGTTAAATGCCCTTTCCCATATCCTTACATTCAACAAACTGGAAAATAATTTTTTGCTGAAAACACAAATTCTGGAAAATTTACAGAATGCTGGAAAATGCAGAAATAAAAATCAGCGAGTTTAAAACAGTCATTCACATATTTTAACACAGATATTTTTGGTCAACATCCTGGAAAAACCCCCTACAACTCTTGGGAAAAACCAGTTTGAGAGCTCTTTCATATTTCTGAAAAATGTTTTTTTTTACAGTGAGAGAAATATTTAGAAAAATCAGCAAGTAAACTTTTACAACTTATCTCGTTTTCCGTGCTTAACCACTGCCTCGGAAAATGTGCAAACAGTAAAACTGAACCAACAATAAATGCTGTGCGTATTTCCTTGAAAAACATGCCCAGAAATTATAACATTAATCTCTGCTGTATGGCCTCCTCTTTTTGCGTGCAGAACAACAATAAATGTTGCTGTACGGCCTCCTTGGAATGCATGCAGCTGTATTAAATGCTGCTGTACGGAAATCTGCCTCGATTTTTGTGCCAGCAATCAGCTACAGGGTGTACGGCCTGCCTAGAAAAGCGTGCAACAAAAAACAACAACCTCTCCCTCGAAATCTGTGCCCAGAAAATGGTACGGTTGCCTAGGAAAACGTGCCACAAGTTGCTGTACGGATTTTGCCTTGGAAATCGTGCCAAATCTGCCTTGAACTGTGTGCAAACTCTGCTGTACGGACTTGCTGAAACACTGCCTTGGAATGTGTGCCAAGCTGCTGCTTCCTTCTCTTCACTGCTCAGAAATCTCCCTTGCTCTCTTGCTCTCCTTCTCCCAATTTGCTCATGAAAGAATGAATGACCTTTTCCCTCCTTTTCCTCCTTTAACCTAACTCTAAGTGACTTTTGGGGAATCCCTAAATCCAATGGCTGAAATAGATTGAGATCTAGGGCTGAGATTAAATGCTCATTTAAATCTCACATTCTATTTTTTAATTCACCCCACTTTAATAAAGACCCACTTAGTCATTTATTTCCAAAGTCACTTTTCCTTTCTAATTTTACATTGACTTTATTAACGTCACTTTAAAATTAGACTTTAGTAACTTTATCACTTAAAGTCACTTTTAAATTAGACTTTAGTAACTTTATCACTTAAAGTCGCTTTTAAATTAGATTTGACTTTATAAAAATTATAAAGTCACTTTAGGAGAAAAATTAAATTCTTTTGGACACTTTTCCCTAGGGCAAAGATCAAAGCCTTAGGGAACCACCTGTCCTCCGGTAACCAAATTTCAACATATAAAAGATAAGTGATTTTAACAGGAGGCACTAGCCAAGAAACCCTGTAAAAGAAATTTCGTTAGGTTAATCCTGGAGTTTCAATCAAGAAGGCTCTTCAGATCTTATGCATTGGGAGTTGGTTGGTCCAACCGAGGACTTCCCTAAACGCCCAATTTTTCGAATACAAATGATTTCTGCACACTTAAGATCAAGCTGCCAGATGAATAGAGATGTAAAATAACAATTTAATCTTCAAGAATTAGAGATATCCGCTAATTCAATTAAATTAAAATGCTATTTTAAATCCAATAACCAATGCAAAATACTTGTGAAATAGATTATTCCACGAAGGCTAATAATCAACAACTTATAAAAATAATATTCAACAGAGCATTAAAAACAATATTACCATAAGATGTAGGAGAGGAACACCACCATCAATGAAAACTCTAAAGACTTTGCGTTATTATTATTCCAGAAAAGATTACAAGAGAGCTTCAAGAGCAAGTGCACGACTCAAACATTGGATCCTTTGTGTGACAAATGACTTTTAATTTATAGATAAATTCTCCAAACAACTAGTTGGCTTGATCCCCGTCAAAGTAATCTCGACTGTTGGTAATGATTTAATTATATTTTAATCCCCATTGTCGAAATATTTATTTTTTGAGGAATTTTCAATTTTTTTTTAAATTCCTTTTTAATTAACTCAAAATTAATTATTTTGAGTTAATTTCTTCAAAATATTGACTTTGACTTAACCACCAAGGTCTAAGGGGACAAAATTTCTTGAAATTTTCAATATTCTCTTGGTGGGGGACCTCCATAAATTAATTTCTCTAGAACCCACAATTATTATTTTTAATTTGGAAAATTTATTTTTCCTAAGACTTAATTTTGACTCTAATTAATTAAATTTCTTGTTTAAGATCTTCTAATTTATTTTTGCTAGAAAATTTAATTAATTGACACATGAGGGGATTATTAATTTTTTCCAACCCTCTAATATTTTAGCGCCATGGCTAAAATATTATTTACACAAGATGCTTACATTTACCCCATGAAGGGGGAACATCTGTTCGTTATAGACCCTTGTTAAATTTGGAAACTAGGGCCAAACTCCACTCTGCACTGCTCATATGATGGAGATGATATTTTTGTTGGATTCCTCTTTCAGAGAGGTGCAAGATTGTTCTAAAGATCATCTTGTTTGGATGAGCAGAAGTTGGATTTTGAATTTATTTCTCACACGTGCAATTTGTGAAGGTTGGCCAGAATTATAATGTAGGCTCACAAGCCCCAAAAGATGTGTCACACACCCTCATTGATGGATATAAAAAGGAGACATTCTCTCTTCATTTTGGACATCATCTCATCTCACATTCTCTCTCCTCATTGGTTTGTACAACCTTGGGAGACATTCTCTCTCCTTCGCACGTGTGAAATCGCAGTTGAGTATTTTAGACTATTTAAGGGTTTCTGCAGCAAGTTGACCAACGTTGACCTTGGGTCAACACATGTTTTGACTTCGATTTTTGGGACAAAATCCGACTTTTGGAGGTCGAGTTTGGTGGCACAGAAATTAAGAAGTTCAAGGCTATTTGACTGCAGATCGACCTTGACCACTGTTTGACCTCAATGTTGACCAGGTTTGATTGAGGATTTGTAGACTATTTTGGGCCGACTTAGACTGTTTCTGGAGGTCGAGTTTGACTGGCTTTGACTGAGCTCCATTGGGAGGAATTTTGCTGGTTTGGCCATTGTTGATTTTGTTGGCTAGGGCATCCTGTTGACTACTGAAAATTGTACTCTCTCTTTGCTGAATTTGAAGAATAATAAGAAGATTTGATCAAAGGAATTTCCCCACATTGGGGTTTTTCCCTGGCATCCGCCAAATTATTGTGTCCTCTTGTCTTGGCTTGTCTTTTGGTTATTCATTTATGTTCTATCATCATTTACTGTCAATGTTAATGAATTGGGTTAAAAAGAAAGATTGAATAAAATTGCTCCAAGCATAGAACATACCATCGTTAACTAAAATTAATATGGTATCAGAGCTGAGGTGAAGACAAAGCCCAAGCAAGAGTGAGAAGAGAAATCACTGAAGGTTGATTAGACAAGGACCAGGATCAATGGCTTCCTCATCATATGTCAAATTTGATGACAAGCTCAATGGTAAGTCTGATTATCATGCTTGGAAAATGTCTTTGGATCTGACATTGGAGGAACAAGAAGTTATGGATTATGTGTAGGGAAAGATCACTGAGCCTCCATCAAATGCATCGGCTGCCAATAAAACAAAGTACAAGAAATGAGAAGTCAAAGTGAAGAAGATCATTAGGGATTCTATTCACAAGCACTTGGTTGCTTATATCTTTGAGCTGGGCACATCTAAGGAGATGTATGATAAGTTGGTTAGCATGTTCAGGGCTAGAAATGCTAATCAAATTCTCTTTTTGAAGAACAAGTTGAAGAACATCAAGATGGACAAGGGAGAGTCCATCCAATCCTACTTTACGAGGCTCAATGAAATCAAGAATGATCTCTTAGCTATTTGAGAGGCCATAGTTGACTGAGAGCTCACTCTCATTGCTCTTGGAGGACTTCCCTGGGAGTGGTATGTATTCCGTACCACTATTCTCAATAATAATATAATTCCTGACTTTGATGAATTGTTGACGAGATGCACTCAAGAGGATACAAGGATGATGGAAAGAGACCATCCCTCAAATGGAAATGGAAGGGAATCTACTGCCTTCACCGTTCATGCAAAGAAGAGGAATATTGTTGATTCGAGAAATCAAGGAAGAGCGGGTCACAAAGGAAGGAAGGGTAGATGTTATAATTGTCACAAGTTTGGTCACTATGCTAGAGAATGTCCCAATAAAATGGACTCTCCCCGAGATGATGACTACAACAACAATAACAACTTCAGGGGAATGGAAATCAAAGGAATAACAGGTTCAACAACAAAGGAAAGAAAAAGGCTCCCTCTAATCGAAATGGAAATGGAAATGGTCAACCTTTCAAGAGGTCAAGAAACTCCAGGGATGATGAATCTAATGATTTTTTTTTATTTTTATTTTTATTTATTTTTATTTTTATTTTTTAATTCTAAATAAGACTAAATTCTATTATGAAACATATAATACAGGGAGGCACGGGCCTCAACAGTTCTAGCCTACTCCAGAGGCATAGTTATACAAAAAATCAAAACTGTGACTGCCCTCGAAGGGGAAACCAACCAACTTAGTTGTTTTATAGCTGCCCTGAGCGGGAAACCAACTTTGAACATGGAGAATATCTGAGTATTTAAAAACGTCAAAAAGAGTAAAAAATAAGGGTTCCAAAGACTTGGAGCCCAAAACCAGAAACCGAAAAAAACCTGAATGCTTATGTGGCATTTCCAGGGGGAGGTGTCTCTTCCACGACGAGACACCGATACTCCTCGGTGTCATTTGCATGCTTGTCACAGGTGTCATCCTCCGCGTTCTCGGTGGCATTGGTAGGGCGTGCGCTGCCAGAACCTCCATTGTCGCCCGACCAATCCTCACTGCTGCTGTCGGAGCTTTTGCTTCTATGTTGGAGGTTGGAGCACCCTGCAAGACAACGGACGAAGCACCCAGAACTGCCCCCTTGCTAGTGAGCTGCTGCATCGCAGAGTCTGAGACGTTCTTCTTGGGCAATTTTCTGGGACGAGGGCTTTCAGTGCTGAGAGCTTCCTTTTTGAAGCTAACAGTGATTGTGGCTGTAATGCGAGGTCTGTCCATGGAGCAGGTGTAATGGAACTGAGCGAAATGAGCGGGCAACAGAGAGGCCACCGTCTCCAGGCGTGGCAGAGTCAGGGGAGAAATGGTGGTGGGAGAAGTTGGAGGTGGGGAGTGAGACCTACATGAAGCCTAGTCTCGGCCTCGATCGTTGTGGGTGGCAGGGTAACGCCTGAAGGAGTTATCAAGTGAAGGGGAGGAGTCGTCAGAACGAGTGGCGATAGGAGGTCTGGTAGCTCTGCTGCGGTTGCTGCCTCTGCGGTGGCGACGACGAGGCATGGTGGAGCTAGGGGGAGTACAGTGGGGGGAAGGGACCACAGAGGCGGAGGAGCAGCTAAATATGAGGGTAGAGGAGCAGAGAGCCAAGGAGCCGAAGGTGCAGAAGGAGCAGAAGGCCTGCAAGGCGCAGAGATGAAATTCAGATTACAATGGAAGTTATGGGAGAAATGCACACTAGGAACAAATTTGATGCAACAGAGGAGACTGCAGTGCCTCCTTGTAGGTGTTCGAAAGCTCGGCTCCATGACTCCTGGGGGACAATTGCAGCTCGATGACAGAGGCAAAGTAGGGAGATGGCCATGCGAATGCATTTTGAAGAGCTGGTAAGTGCATCAACTGGCGACCAGAGTAAATGAGCGTCGGTGAACGCAATAAGGGTGATTAAATGCCCGCGCTTGGAGACCATGGGTGGCCATGTGTCTAGGCCACGCGCTGCCCCATGCGCCCGCCAAATAGCTGTCCTTAGAGGTCACCCGCATCTGGGAATGATGAATCTAATGTTGTTGATAACAAGAGAAATGAATATATTCTCATATCTATCCTCTCTTCTGCATCTCCTCCCAACACCCTGGATAACTGGTTGATTGATAGTGGTGCCTCAAGGCACTTCACGGGATATGAAGAGGCCCTCTCTGATTTGATTGAAAGGATACAAATTTGGAAATTATCCTTGGAGACAATGCCACCTATCCTGTGTAAGGGACATGGACTGTGACCCTTCATCTAAATCAAGGTCAAGTCCTCCGTTTGCAAGATGTGTTGTATGTACCTGACTTGAAGAAGAATCTAGTGGCTATCTCGACAATGGAAGACAAAGGATTCAAGGTGGCATTCATTGATGGAAAGGTACACATTTGGAAGAGAAATTTCAAAGAAGCATTCACTTTTGGTTTCAAGGTTGATACACTCTATCAGGTTGGAGGAAGTCCATTGGGAGCCATGACATGTAACACAACTCTTTAGTCCGAGCTATGGCACCGAAGGTTTGCACACCTTCATTATAAAGCCCTTCTCGAAGCAAGGAAGGTGGTCACAGGTATGCTCGATTTCAAAGATGATCATGAAGGTGTATGTCAGGGTTGTGCCGAAGGAAAGCATACAAGGGGACCGTTCCCTTCAATTGTCACCAAGACTTCTGATATTCTACAGTTGATTCATTTTGATCTATCTGGTATGTTGCCTGTAACATCCTTGGGAGGATACCTGTATTATGTCACCTTCATAGATGACTTCTTCCACAATACATGGATGTACTTCTTGAAGAAAAAGGACGAAGTATTCAAATGGTTCCGTATCTTCAAGGCCTTGGTTGAAAATCAAATAGGAAAGAAGATACAAATTTTGAGGATCGATAATGGAACAGAATATGAATCAAATGAATTCAATGACTATTGTAGGGAAGCTGGCATTAAGAGGGAAACAACTACTGCGTATACTCCCGAACAAAATGGTGTTGCTGAAAGGAAGAATAGAACCATTCTGGAGGCTGCCTGTGCCATGCTTTATGACCAAGGTCTTCCGAAGTATCTATGGGGAGAAGCTGCCAACACTGTTGTGTATGTTCAAAATAGATGCCCACATTCAGCATTGGACTCCAAAACTCCCAAATAAGTCTTCATTGGTAAGAAACTTGATGTTTCTCATTTTAGAATTTTTGGAAGTCCCGTATACTTTCATGTGCCGAAAGAAAAGATAAGAAAATTGGATGCTTCTGGAAAGAAGGGAACGTTTGTGGGCTAGAGTGAAATCTCGAAGGCATATAGAATCTATGTGCCTGGTCAAAGAGAAATGGAGATATGTCATGATGTCACCTTCGACGAAGATGCTGCCCTTAGGAAGGTTAGAGATCTTCCTATGTCAAAGGAAGATAAAGAAGAAGAAGCATGAAAGCAGGAAGAACCGAAGGATGCCTGATGTTGAAGGTTCGATGGATCCTATAGATCCACCTTCTTCAGATAAAAGAAGACCCTCATGGCTTAGAGACACTCTCGAAGATGCCGATATACATATTGCTCCAAGGGGAACATTCCGTGAAAGTAAGAAGCTGAATAGGTACCAAGGTTACTTAGTAGCCATGAGCACCATTGTACAATCTGAGCCTGGAACGTTTGAAGAAGCCGTGAAGCACCAAGTTTGGAAGGATGCATTGAATGAAGAATATGTGTTGATCATGAAAAATCATGTCTGGGATGTGGTCCCTAGATCGAAGGACAAATTTGTTGTCACCTCGAAATGGCTCTTCAAGATCAAGCATGGAGCCGATGGAAGTGCTGAAAAATTCAAGGCAAGATTTGTTGCCCAAGGCTTCTCGTAGAAAGAAGGAATAGATTATGATGAAATATTTGCACCCATTGCTTGCTACACCACCATCCGTTCGATCATTGCCCTTGTTGCATCGCAAGGATGGAGTCCACATCAGATGGATGTCAAGACTCCCTTCTTACATGGTTCGATCAAGGAAGAGGTCTATGTGGAACAACCTCTGGGGTTCGAAGTTTGAGATAGAGATACACACGTATGTAGGTTGAAGAAATCCCTCTATGGGTTGAAGCAAGGCCCGAGGTCTTGGTATGAGAGGATCGATAACTACTTGATGAAGTTGGGCTTTATTCGAAGTGATGTTGATTGAAACCTTTACTTTAAGGTTGATAATGATAAGCCTGTCATTCTGGTTCTTTATGTGGACGATCTCTTCATGACAGGTGCTGACCCTCTTATTCATCAATGTAAGAGGGAGCTGGCATCGGAGTTCGAGATGAAGGACTTAGGATTGATGCACTATTTCCTAGGCCTGGAGGTTTGGCAAAAGCCAGGTGATATTTTCCTTTCTCAAGGAAAATATATTGTGAAGCTGTTGGAAAGATTTTGAATAGTGGACTGCAAGTTCGTGACTACTCCGATTGAACTCAACTTTAAGAAGTTGTGTGGAAGTGCTGCTGTGCCCGATTTGGGTAATCCTACCGAGTATCATCAACTCGTAGGGGCCGTGATGTTCTTAGTGAACTCACGTCCGGATATATGTTTTGCAGTGAACTCTGTAAAAATTTTAGCCCAACCCTGGTTATTGGTTTCTCCTTATTACTCTCATGTAGTTAAATGCCCATTCCCATAACCATACATTCAACAAGCTGGAAATAATAAATATTTCTGAAAACACAAATTTTGGAAATTTCCAAGTGCTGGAAAATGCAGAAATAAAACTCGAAAATAATTTTAGCCAAACACACAGAAAATGACATGGTGATTTTTGGTCAACATGACCCTGGAAAAACCCCCTACAACTCATGGGGAAAACCAGTTCGAAAGCTCCTCTTTATTTTTGAATATAACTTTTACAGAGAACTGAAATATACAGTAAAAATTCCAACAACCACAAAATGTACTTATCTCGATTTTCGTGCTTGCACACCTCCTTGGAAAACATGCCAAACAGCAAACTTGCAAAACAAAAAATTTACAACATTTAGTACAACATTAAATGTTGAACTGTCATCCTTGATTTTTGTGCCTAGAATTTAGTAGTATGGCCGTACGAAAATTACAATTGTACTTCCTCGATTCATGTCCCTGAAAACTGCCTCGAATACAGTGTGTCACTACTGTACGAATTTCCTCGAAATCTGTGCTACCTTTCTCGAAAATTGTGCCAACCTCTTGCTGTACGGATTTCTGCCTTCGGAAAGGTGCCTCCAAGCTGCTATACGAATTTGCTGAAGTTTACTAGCTGCCCTCCTTCAAGTTCTCTGCTAAGAAATATCTCCTTTCTTTCTCTCCTCCTCTCTCATTCTGCTCATGAAAGACTGAATGATCTTTTCTCTTCTTTTCTCCTTTAACTTAACCCTAAGTGACTTTTGGGGAATCCCTAAATCCAATGGCTGAGATAGCTTTAGATCTAGGGCCGAGGTTAAATGTGCATTTAAATCTCACTTTCTATTTTTTAATTCACCCCACTTTAATAAAGACCTTCTTAGTCATTTATTTCCAAAGTCACTTTTCACTTTCTAATTTCACATTGATTTTATTAAAGTCACTTTAAAATTAGACTTAGTAACTTTATCACTTATAAACTCACTTTTAAATTAAATTTGACTTTATCACTTATAAAGTCACTTTAGGAGAAAAAGTTAAATACATTTGGACACTTTTCCCTAGGCCAAAGATCAAAGCCTTAGGGAACCATTTGTCCTCTGGTATCCAAATTCTAACACTCCCTCTTACTGAGGAAAGTGTTCCTCACCACACCCATCTTGTCTCTGAAGTAGACATGCTTGCCTCGTGGTAAGGCTTTGGTGAATATATCTGCTACCTGTTCATCTGTGGGAATACACTCAAGCTTCACAGCTCCCTTTTGAACATAGTCTCTAATGAAATGATATCTGATCCCGACATGCTTTGACCTGTCCTGAAATATTGGATCTTTCGTGAGTTTAATGCAACTCTGATTATCACAGTAAATCACTGAATGTCTCAACGCTTGACCAAATAAGCCAAACAACATCTTGCGAAGCCATATGGCCTCACAACTAGCCAGACTGGCTGCCATGTACTTTGCTTCCGCTGAACTTAATGCTATTGACTGCTGCTTTCGGCTGAACCACGAGACAACTGTCGAACGCAACCCAAAACAACACTCTGAAGTGCTCTTCCTATCAGAAGCACAACTTGCACAATCAGAATCAGTGTACCCTGCCAATCTCACTCCATCTCCCTGCCTATAATCCATACCATACTCCACTGTCCCCTGCAAGTATCGCAAAATGTGTTTTGCAGCAACCCAGTGCACCCTCCTAGGCTCACACATGAACTGGCTCATCGTGTTGACTGCAAAACATATATCTGGTTTAGTGTTGACCAAATACATCAAGGAACCAATTAGCTGTCTATACAATGTGGGATCCACCTACTCGGAATTTGAAGCATGAAGCTTCTTCCAGTTGGTGATCATGGGTGTCGACATGGGTCTACAATCCTCCATGTGGAATGTGCTAAGGATTTCCACAATATACTTCCCCTGTCTTAGGAAGAAATACCCCTACTCCTGCCACACCTCTCTCCCAAAAAGTAATGCATCAAGCCAATGTCCTTCATCTTGAACTCCGACACAAGATCTCTTTTGCAGCCCTCTATGAGTCTCTCTGCACCCGTAATGACCAAGTCATCTACATACAACACCAGAATGAGATGCTCCTCACCTATCACAATAAAGTATAGGTTCAGATCTGCATCACTCTTTGTGAAACCCATCTCCTGCAAGTACATATCAATCCTGGAGTACCAAGCTCTAGGAGCTTGCTTCAGGCCATAAAGGGCCTTCTTTAGTCTGCATACATGGGACTCCTTCCCATGCGCCTCAAAGCCCTGTGGCTGCTCAATGTACACCTCCTCTTGTATGAAGCCATTGAGAAATGCGGTCTTCACATCCATCTGGTGGATCTTCCAACCCATCTCTGCTGCTACTGATATAATGGAGCGAATGGAAGTATATCGAGCCACGGGAGCGAAGGTCTCCTCATAATCAACACCCTCTACCTGGGAGAAACCTCTAGCCACAAATCTAGTCTTGAACTTCTCGATGCTACCATTTGCAGCGTGTTTTACCTTGTAAAGCCATCTGGAAGTAACCGCGGATTTGCCCTCAGGCCTCAGCACCACCTCCCAAACATCTTTCTTCACGATAGAAGAATACTCCTCTTGCCTGGCCTCTCTCCAGACCTGCTGGCTAGTTGCCTCCTCATAGCTAGAAGGCTCAGAGTCAACGATGGTGGCAACCATTGCCATATAGCTACAGAAACGCTCAAGTGGTCTGCTCTCTCTGACCTATCTCTTCGGCCCAGCAACATATGTGGCCTCTCTCAAGGTATCCTAAAGCCACTTGGGCTTCCTCTTCCCTGAGCACACTTCTCCCACCAGAGAGTGAAACTCCTCATCGTCATCAGAAGCTTGAACTCCTGAATGTCTGTCTGCTGTCCTCCTGCTTGAACTCGTGCCTGTAGATGTTGAATTACCGTGTGAATTGTCCATCAGTGGAATAACTAGTGAACTGCTTTGCATGTTGCCCGAAACACCACCCCTCTGACTCTGCGAGCCACTGCTCACTGATGGACCTGACACCGTAATCGATGCACCTCCTGATCCCTGTCCACTGGATCCCTGTGACTGACTCAGCTGCTTTCGAGGGTCTAGTGAATCCAGATACTCTAACTCTCGTGACCTCCTGAAAGCCTGTGCTCCTCGAACTTCACATCCTGCTTGACAACAACTCTCCTTTGTGCAGGAATATAGATCCGAAAGGCTTTCGAGGTCTCATTGTTGCCCACAAAGATACCCTTATCTGCGGTGGGCTCTGGCTTGGTCCTCTTCTCCTTGGGTACGTAGGAGTATGCAATACACCCAAAGATACGGAAGTGACCAACATCAAGCTTCTTCCCAGAAAAAGCCTCCTCCGGAGTCACATGCCCCAAGGCACGATATGGACTCCTGTTCTGCAAATACACAACAGTGTTGCAGGCCTCTGCCCACAAAAACAATGGTAACCCTTGATCATGTAGCATGGCTTTGGTAGCCCCAACGATGGATTTGTTCTTCCTCTCTGCAACCTTGTTTTGCTGGGGGTTGTAAGGAACTGTGAACTCCCTCTTGATGCTTGCCTCCGCACAATATTCAACAAACTCACCAAGGGTGTACTCCCCTCCATTGTCCAACCCGAGGGACTTGATCTTCCGACTTGTCTGAGTCTCCACAAGAGCTCTGAACTCCTGAAACCGCTTGAAGACCTCACTCTTGTTCTTCAAGAAATAAATCCAGGTCTTCCTGGAGTGATCATCAATGAATAAAACATAGTGCTCATATCCACTCAAGGAAACATGAGACATCCGACTGCTCATATCGGTATGAATCAAATCAAGAATCCCATTCGATCTACTGTCACTGCTGGGAAAAGGGGATTTGGAAAACTTCCCCATAACACATCCTCTGCATGTATCTAGGTGATCAGTACTGAAATCTGGCAAACCTGTAGTAATCTCCTGCAATGTCCTCAAGACCCCATGATACATGTGCCCCATCTTGTGGTGCCAAATCTCACACAGCTCTAAACTGCTAGCTCTACCGCCGGTACTACTACTCAATGCCATAAGGGGCTAAAATGCAAACTTGTACACCTTGGCATGGCGTACACTAATCACTCTAGCTGAATTAGCTGGAGCGCCCCTGGGATATATAAGCACCTGTCCTCTCCTGAACAATACCCCATACCCTCTGTCCTCCAATGCTGAGACGGATATAAGGTTCTTCCTCATCCCTGGCACATATAGAACATCCGACACTTTCAAGGGAGGTTTGGGTTCCCTATCAAATGTCAATGTCCCCACACCGACTGCTCTAACAATGCCGTTGTCTCCGAGTACTACCTCTATATCAGTGCCACTCTCTGAAAGCTCTGAGAAGTACTCACGGACTCCTGTCATATGACATGAAGCCCCACTGTCAACATACCAAATACCTGAAGATGCTCCGCTAGTGGAGGGAAATGCACACTCCCTCTCAACCTTCATGGCAGGTGATCGTGCACTACTGGACTCACAAGCAATGAACCCAAACTCTCGGTCAAAGCTCTCCGAAAGTCCTCTATCTCTGCTGATGCTGCCATGGTCTTGTTCTTTCCCTTCTTCTTCTTCTCTGGACACACAACTGCATAGTGTCCGATCTTCTTACAATTCCAGCACTTCACCTTGGAATAGTTCTTCTCTTTGTTCACCTGCTTACCTTTACCTTTACTTTTGCTCCCACCACTTGTGGAAGCTTGCTTCTTTCCTTTGCCCCTCTTGCCTCCTGCTAACAATGCTACATTGTCATCCTCCTCAACTGGTTTGGCTGCCCCAAGCTGGTTCTTTCTGATTTCATTCTGAATGCAATCATCCCACAACCTCTCCCAAGTGGGAAGGGTCTCCCGTGCAACAATCCCTCAGCAAAATTCAACCATGTATTGGGAAGGCCATTCATTGTAATCCGCACCAACTTAGTGGGTGGAATGACCTCTCCAACAGCTGCCAACTCATCTCTCACATTAGTGATCTTTGTGAGGTATGCAGTAACTCTATCAGTTTTTGCCATCTTAATGGCTTTCAGCTTCTCCCTTAGGACCATTTTTCTATTTTCATTGGTACTCTGGTAGAGATTGGTCAAGGCTGTCCACATCTCATGTGCAAATCTCTTTCTTCTCACATCACGAACAACATGGTCTTTAATACCATCCACAATCAGTCTCTTTCCCCTGTCATTCTTCTTATTAAACTCTGCTAGCTGAACAGGGTCAGCAGGCATTGCTTCTGGGTTTTGTTGGGTATGAATCACGATGCCCCAGACTTCTGCCTCCTCAAAATTACTCTGGATTCTCTCCTTCCATGTGCTGTAGTTGCTGTTAGGGTCCTATAATAATAGGATTCATAATTTTGATTTGACTATGTAAAGTCTTGTAATATTGTACATACTTTTGCTTTCTGCAAAATGTTTTCCCATATTAAAAAATGTAAATAGGGTAAGTCCGAAAAGAAAAATCAAAGGACTAAAAGAAAAGGATAAAAAAAGAATATAAAATATGAATCCAATCAAAATAGAGATGAAAAATAGAGTTAAAGGCAGTCAACGTAAAGGATACTCAATAGATAAAGATACAGCCAGCGTAAAGCAACAGTCAGAGAGATAAAGCAGCAAAAGATCAAAAAGCAAACAACAAAGCCAAATAAGCAGGGACAGATTGCATTAGTTAGTTAGCTGTCTCTATCTTCTTGCATGAAGATATTTCATTTTCCTTGAATAATTCCTAAATCAGTTTTTAGGATATTTTGTACTAGTTTTTGTATAAATACTTTATAATTCGAAGTGTTGAGGGTGGATTGCTGAACATTTCTATAGTTGTATTGATCTGAAACCTAAGGGTTTATTGTAACATTTCAAGTTAGCAGACTGAACTGAGTAATAAAGGCATTGTATTACAAGATTCATGTGTTGGGCTACTTCAGTGAAGTATCTTTCAATTGTTCAAATTGTTGTTTCTGAAGTATTCCATAAACTTGCATGTTTTCCAAATTTAAATGTTATTACAGGAATATTATTGCAGAATATGTTTAACTACACTCTGTTCTGAACTATTATTCATTTTAATGTTTTCTTCTGATATCTGGATTTGAGAATCCTTAATTGCTCTCCCATCCCAATTAACCTTTTTCACTTCCCTCATTATCCGGTTTAAGGAATCCTTAACTGCTCCTTGATCTCGATTGAAAACCACTTCACCCTTCAGCCTAAAAGATCTGAATTTTCTCAACTATCTTGCCCTGTGAACACTTCCTTTAAAACTTGATTCAGTGTTGTTTTCTTGACATTTTGACTCCATAGCCCAATGGTGAATAAACAGTCATCTATCCATCTAAATCAGTAATTCCACCACCAAATCAAATCAAAACCCAGTTAAGCTTACATAACTAGCCTAAAATCAATTAACTCAACAAAGTTAAATCATTAAGAGAGAGCCGTCTCTCAGCATTAGGAAGGCTAGATCCTAATCTCAAAAGTAGGTTTGTGGTTGCCTCTATTATTTCTTTAAACACAACATAACAACCCTAGGGAAATTTTGGACAGTTAACATATTGGCGACCATACTGGGGAAATTAGTTCTCAGTTTAATAAACCTTAAAAGAAATCCTTATTCTTATCTTTTCACCTTAGTAGAGTAGATTCTTGTCTTGTGATTTAGTAAATTTCATGAGCAATTTAGGATCTACACATTAATTTCTACATGGTATCAGAGCTAGATTCACAGTAGAGAAGAGAATTCGAAGTTGTCATTGCAGGAGGTTCGAATTTGAAGATTAGTGTTATGGGATTTCTCTAGGACTGAGAAGATGGGTTTCAATGGACTCAGGCTTGAGTATGCTTTGGAAGGAACCACAAATTTTTTGGCATGGAAGATCTGCATGGAGGCTAGAATACGTTAAGACTGATGTGGCAAAACCCCCAACATCTGATGCCCAGGATCTCGCTCAATGGAAGAAGGATGTGGCTAAAGCGAGGAGGATCATATGGGAGGGAGTTCGAGATTATATTGTCTCGAATCTCCACGGGAAAGAGACTTCGTTCGCGATGTGGAAAACACCGACATATTTGTTTGAGAACAATAGTGACCACAAGAAGCTGGCACTCAAGGACAAGCTTTTAAGTATTAAGATGCAAAAGAATGAAACAATTTCATAGTACCTGCGCAAGTTTACACAATGTCATGATGAACTTGGCGAGGTCAGTGTTACTATCCCTGAAAAAGATCTGGTAGCTCTAGCCCTCTTAGGCCTTCCTAATAGTTGGCATAGTTATCAAGATTCGGTAAATGGTAGAGAGAAACTACCACAATGGGAGCAGTTATGGTCTGATCTAGTGTAGGAAGAAATAAGGCGGAACAATAGAGACGAGACTTCATCCAAGGTCAAGGATGAGGAGAACTGTGCCTTGGATGGAAAGGCAAAGAAAGGGAAAAGGAAGAAATCCCAATCCAAAGCAGAATCTAGTCAAAGGGGCAAGAAGAAAGGCTTGGCGAAAATCAAGTGCCTTAACTGTCCTGAATTCGGGCACTATGCCACAAAATGGCCACACATGAAGACAAGCAAGAAGACCTTAGGAGGAGCGACAGGTGAAGCTCTAGATTCACAATTCAAGCTTGATTTTACCCTCATTGCATGCATGGCAAGCACAGTGATGGGAAGTGTTTGGTATATCGACAACGGTGCCTCATTCCATATGACGTGGAACAAAGATTTTTTCAATGACTTGGAGGAGAAAGACCTCTAGATGAAAATCGATATGGGAGATGATGGGAGGTATAGCGCGATCGGTATCGGTACAATTACTTTTTAGAGGGAGTTTGGCTTCCCTCTCAAGCTCAAGGATGTGATGTTTGTTTCGGGTCTAAAGAAGAACTTGGTTTCCATTGCGGTGTTGGAAGACCGTGGCTACGATGTGATATTGAACAAAGGAAAGGCATTCCTGAGACACATCCCCACAGGACAAGTGAAGTAGATCGGGGCTTGTGTGAAGAGCCTCTACAAGATGGATGTGGAAGACTGTGCTGCCTTGAGCACAAAGGCAGAGTAGGTGTAGAGCCGAGATGTCAACGAATTATGGCATAAAAGACTTGGCCATTTGCATCATGGAGCTTTGAAGATCATGCAATAGATCACCACAGGGCTCCCCAACGGAGCACTAGAGCAACAAAATACATGCAAAGGGTGTACCTTGGGGAAGTACACAAAGTCCACCTTCAACGATTGAGATAATAGGGCGCATGCAATCCTTGAAAGGATCCACTCTGATGTCTGTGGACCTTTCTCAACAACCTCCACTGCTAAGCACATGTATTATGTTATATTTGTAGATGATTTCTCAAGTAAGTGCTGGATTTTCTTCATGCAGAAGAAAGACCAAACATTCTCCAAATTTGATGAATTTAAAGCACTTGTTCAGAAAGAAACTGGCATGAAAGTGAAGACTCTTAGGAGTGATAATGGTGTTGAATAAGTTTAAAAATTTCTGTGCAAAGGAAGGCATTCGACAAGTGTCGACAACACCCCATCACCCACAACAAAATGGGGTGGTTGAGAGGAAGAACAAAAGTATCGTGGGAGTTGCACGGGCGATGTTTCATGATCAGGGCCTATCTCTGCACTTGTGGGCCGAAGCATGCAACACAACGATATATGTGCAGAACAAGGGTCCTCCTCGGATTCTTGGGATAAGTACACCAAAAGAAGCTTTTCAGGGAAGAAACCAGATGTCTCACACTTCAGGATCTTTGGATCATTAGTATATTGTCATGTTTCCAAGGAAGCAAGGAAAAAGCTAGAGCCGACAGCAGAGTTGGGCATATTTGTGGGGTACACTGATACATGTAGAAAATTCTATTTCCCACCCCGGTTTTCAGTTTTCACCTTATTACTCCAAAATAATTAAATGCTCTTTCCCATATCCATACATTTAATAAACTGGAAAATAAATTTGCTGAAAACACAAATTCTGGAAATTTTTCAGAATGCTGAAAATGCAGAAATAAAATAACAGCAGTAACAAACAGTCATTCAACACATCATAACTCGGTAATTTTTGGTCAAGGTGACCCTGGAAAAACCCCCTACAACTCTTGGGGAAAACCAGTTCGAAAGCTCCTTCTTATTTCTGGAAAAATGCTTTTTACGGTGAATAAAAGGAGGCTCTGCGCTAGTTTCCCAAAGAATTATGTTTTATGAGGGTTTTCAGTCTATAGTCTAGGTTATGTTGTGTTGAATGACATTTATTCTTGCTGTTTGTGTGTTTCTGCATTTACGCTGCGAAGATATTCCGAGAATTTTGTGTTTCGACAAGACAGATTGTCTGTGGATATGGGGAAAAGAGGCATTTAGTATTTTGGAGTAATAAGGTGGCCCTGAGCCGGATGAGAAATAGAGTTTTCTACATGGTATCAGAGCTTGAGTGCTGAAAGAGCAGTTTGGGACAGCAAGGAAGAAAATTACAGCTTGCTGATTTTTCACTCAGAAAATTCTAGCAAGCTGATTTTTCACAAACAGCAGATTTTTACCTTTACTACAGCAGTGTTATTTTTCAGTTTTAGGACAGCAGGATGTCATTGGGACTGAGGGTGGAGGATAGGTTGGATGGGCATTCCAACTACGGCATTTGGAAGGAGAGAATGCAGAGTATCTTTGAGGAGGCAGAAGTCTGGGACATTATGGTACATACCACACAGAACCCTGTGAATGTGCCTACTGATGCTACTCAGTTGGCAACATATAATAAAAAGAACAACAAGGGTAAGAGGCTGATTCTAGACGGAATCAAAGACCATTGCATTCCTCATGTGAGAGGAAAGAGAAATGCTCATGAGATGTGGACAGCATTGTCCAATCTCTACCAGAGTACCAATGAGAACCGAAAGATGGTCCTGAAGGAGAAGATGAAGACCATTAAGATGGGCAATGATAGTGCAGCTGGATATCTCACTAAGATTACTAATGTGAGAGATGAGTTGGCAGCGATTGGAGAGGCCATTCCACCCACTGAGTTGGTGCGGATTGCAGTGAATGGCCTCCCCCGTTCATGGACGAACTTTGCTGATGGAGTTTGTGCACGTGAGACCCTTCCCACATGGGAGAGGTTTTGGGATGATTGCATTCAGACAGAGATCAGGAAAGGTCAGCTTGGGGCAGCCAAGCCGGTTGAGCAGGATGAGGATGTAGCACTGTTGGCAGGACGCAAGAAAGGCAAAGGGAAGAAGCAGGCTTCCACAAGCAATGGTGGGGGCAAAGGCAAAGGTAAAAGTAAACAGGATAACTCACAGAAGGACTATTCCAAAGTGAAGTGTTGGAATTGTCAGAAGATGGGACACTATGCAGTTGTGTGTCCGGAGAAGAAGAAGAAGAAGGGGAAGAACCAGAGCATGGCAGCTTCAGTAGAGGTTGAGGACTTTGCAGATCGCTTTGACCGGGAGTTTGGGTTCATTGCATGTGAGTCTTCTAGTGCAGGATTATCTGCCATAGAGGTTCAGAGGGAGCATGCATTTCCCTCGATTAGCGGAGCATCTTCGGGTATCTGGTATGTGGACAGTGGGGCTTCACGTCACATGACAGGAGTCCGCGAGTACTTCTCAGAGCTTTCAGAGAGTGGCACTGATGTAGAGGTAGTACTCGGTGATGACAGAGTTGTTAGAGCAGTCGGTGTGGGAACATTGACATTTTAGAGGGAGTCCAAACCTCCCTTGAAGGTGTCAGATGTTCTTTATGTGCCAGGGATGAGGAAGAACCTCATATCCGTCTCAGCTTTGGAGGACAGAGGATATGAGATACTATTCAGGGGAGGAAAGGTGTTGATGTATCCCAGGGGCACTCCAGCTGATTCAGCTAGAGTGATAGGTGTACGCCATGCAAAGGTGTACAAGTTTGCATTTCAGTCCCTTTTGGCCTTGAGCAGCAGTACCGACAGCAGAGCTAGCAGTTCTGAGCAGTGTGAGATTTGGCACCGCAGGATGGGGCACATGCATCATGGAGCCTTGATGACTTTGCGGGAGATCACTACAGGTGTGCCAGATTTCAGTACTGATCACTTTGATACTTGCAGAGGATGTGCGATGGGCAAGTTTGCCAAATCCCCTTTTCCCAGCGGTGACAGCAGAGCGACTGGGATACTTGATTTGATTCATTCCGATGTGAGCGGTCGGATGTCTCATGTTTCCTTGAGTGGATATGAGTACTATGTGTTATTCATTGATGATCACTCCAGGAGGACCTGGATTTATTTCTTGAAGACGAAGAGTGAGGTCTTCAAGCGGTTTCAGGAGTTCAGAGCTCTTGTGGAGACACAGACAGGTCGGAAGATCAAGTCCCTGAGGTCGGACAATGGAGGAGAGTACACCCTTGGAGAGTTTGTTGACTATTGTGCGGAGGCGGGCATTAGGAGGGAGCTCACTGTTCCTTACAACCCCCAGCAGAACGGGGTTGCGGAGAGGAAGAACAGATCCATCGGAGGGGCTGCCAAAGCCATGTTACATGATCGGGGGTTGCCATTGTTTTTGTGGGCAGAGGCCTGCAACACAGCTGTTTACTTGCAGAACAGGAGTCCGCATCGTGCCTTGGGGCACATGACTCCGGAGGAGGCTTTTTCTGGGAAGAAGCCTGATATGGGTCATCTTCGTATCTTTGGGTGCATGACATACTCCTACATACCCAAGGAGAAGAGGACCAAACTAGAGCCCACCGCAGAGAAGGGTATCTTTGTGGGCTACAGTGAGACCTCCAAGGCCTTTCGGATTTACATTCCTGAGCAGAGGAAAGTTGTTGTCAGGCGGGATGTGAAGTTCGAGGAGGACAGGGCCTTTAGAAGGTCACGGGAGTTAGAGTATCTGGATCAGCCAGACCCTCAGCGAGCAGTTGAGTCCGTCGCGGGGATCCGGTGGGCAGGGGGGCGGTCGGGGAGGATGGGAGGTACATCTGTAGCGATCGTGTAGAATTAAAATGGGTCGGTGACTCGCGGTCGGAAGGGGTGGCCGCTATGCAGCGCGACACGCGAGAGCGGTCCACGGGCAGTTCCCAGGGTCGCGGTGGACGATTCACCGAGTACCTCGGCAGCCTACTGAGTTCGAGTGCGAGCGAGGAGGACGGCGGACGACCGGTCGGAGTTCAAGCTCACACAGTGTATTGGAAGGAGGAGTTTTCGATATTTCCACGGGAGAAGTGCACTCGGGGAAGAGGAAGCCCAAGTGGCTTCGGGGACACCGCGAGAGATGCCACGTACGATGGCCGGAAGCCTAAGGGCCGGTGGGAAAGGCAGACCACCGAGAGGTTTTGTAGCTATGTGGCGGTAGCTGCCGGCATCCTTGACTGCGGAAGCTACAGCTGAGGAGGGCGACTGGCCGGGCGAGGTGCCGGAGAAGAGAGCCGTAGGGAGGAGTATTCTTTTATCATGAAGAATGATGTTTGGGAGGTGGTGCCGAGGCCTGAGGGCAAATCCGTGGTTACTTCCAGATGGCTTTACAAGGTAAAGCATGCTGCAGATGGCAGCATTGAGAAATTCAAAGCGAGGTTTGTGGCTAGAGGGTTCTCCCAGGTAGAGGGAGTTGATTGTGAGGAGACCTTCGCTCCCGTGGCTCGATATACTTCGATCCGCTCCATTATATCGATAGCAGCAGAGATGGGTTGGAAGATCCACCAGATGGATGTGAAGACCGCATTTCTCAATGGCTTCATACAGGAGGAGGTGTACATTGAGCAGCCACAGGGCTTTGAGGTGCATGGGAAGGGGTCCCATGTGTGCAGACTGAAGAAGGCCCTTTATGGCCTGAAGCAAGCTCCCAGAGCTTGGTACTCCAGGATAGATACTTACTTGCAGAAGATGGGTTTCACAAAGAGTGAGGCAGATCCGAACCTTTACTATGTTGTGATAGGTGAGGAGCCTCTCATTCTGGTGCTGTATGTGGATGACTTAGTCATTACAGGTGCAGAGAGACTCATAGAGCACTGCAAGAGAGATCTTGCGGCGGAGTTTGAGATGAAGGACATCGGCTTGATGCATTACTTTTGGGTTTGGAGGTGTGGCAGGAGGAGGGGCATTTCTTCCTGGGACAGGGGAAGTATATTGTGGACATCCTTGGCAGATTCCACATGGAGGATTGTAAACCCATGTCGACACCGATGATCACCAACTGGAAGAAGCTTCATGCTTCGGATTTCGAGTTGGTGGATCCCACATTGTACGGACGGTCGATTGGTTCCTTGATGTATTTGGTCAACTTTTAGACGAGATATTTGTTTTGCGATCCAACACGATGAGTCGAGTTTATGTGTGGGGCCTAGGAAGTTCCTTTGGGTGGTACAAACACATTTTTGCGATACCGAGGGACGGTCGATTATGGTACGGACGTGAGCGAGGGGGATGGGCGGGGTGGCGAGGGGCGGTCCCCGATTGGGCGAGTTGTTAACCACGATGGGAAGAGCACTTCGGTCTTCATTTTGGGTTGTGTTCGAGCGATTGTGTCATGGTCCCGGTAGAAAAGAAGCGATCGATGGCAGTGAGTTCGGCGGAAGCAGTATATGGCGACCGATCTGTGAATTGTGAGGCCATGCGCAAGATGTTGTTTAGCTTATTTGGTCGGCTGTTTGAATCCTTCGGTGATTTCTTGTGAATGGTGAGTTGCATTAAACTCACGGAGAATCCAGTATTTCATGACAGGCCAAAGCATATCGGGATCAAATATCATTTCATCAGAGACTATGTTCAGAAAGGAGCTGTGAAGCTTGAGTATATTCCCACTGATGAGCAGGTTGCAGATATTCTTACCAAAGCCTTACCACGGGGCAAGCATGTCTACTTCGGAGACAAGATGGGTGTGGTGAGGAACACCTTCCTCGGTAAGAGGGAGTGTTGAAATTTGGTACCGAAGGACAGGTGGTTCCCTAAGGCTTTGATCTTTGGCCTAGGGAAAAGTGTCCAAAAGAATTTAATTTTTTCTCCTAAAGTAACTTTATAAATTTTTATAAAGTTAAATCTAATTTAAAAGTGACTTAAGTGATAAAGTTACTAAAGTGACTTTATAAAGTTATAAAGTCAAATCTAATTTTAAAGTGACTTTAAGTGATAAAATTACTAAAGTTAAAGTGACTTTAAATAAAGTCAATATAAAATTAGAAAGGAAAAAGTGACTTTGGAAATAAAAGACTAAGTGGGTCTTTATTAAAGTGGGGTGGATTAAAAAATGAAAAGTGAGATTTAAATGAGCATTTAATCTCAGCCCTAGATCTCAATCTATCTCAGCCATTGGATTTAGGGATTCCCCAAAAGTCACTTAGGGTTAGGTTAAAGGAGAAAAAGGAGGAAAAGGTCATTCATTCTTTCATGAGCAGATTGAGAGAAGGAGAGCAAGAGAGCAAGGGAGATTTCTGAGCAGTGAGGAGGAGGAGGCAGCAGCTTGGCACACATTCCAAGGCAATATTTCAGCAAGACCGTACAGCAGAGTTTGCACACAGTTCAAGGCAGATTTGGCACGATTTCCAAGGCAGAATCCGTACAGCAACTTGTGGCACGTTTTCCAAGGCAGCCGTACCATTTTCTGGGCACAGATTTCGAGGGAGAAGCTGTTGTTTTTGCTGCACGCTTTTCTAGACAGGCCGTACAGCCTGTAGCTGATTGCTGGCACAAAAATCGAGGCAGATTTCCGTACAGCAGCATTTAATACAGCTGCACGCATTCCAAGGAGGCCGTACAACAACATTTATTGTTGTTCTGCACGCAAAAAGAGGAGGCCGTACAACAGAAATTAATGCTGTAATTTCTGGGCACATTTTTCAAGGAAATACGCACAGCATTTATTGCTGGTTCAGTTTTACTGTCTGCACGTTTTCCGAGGCGGTGGTTAAGCACGGAAAGAGATAAGTTGTAAAAGTTTACTTGCTGATTTTTCTGAATATTTCTCTCACTGTAAAAAGCATTTTTTCAGAAATAAGAAGGAGCTCTCAAAACTGGTTTTCCCCAAGAGTTGTAGGGGGTTTTTCCAGGGTCACCTTGACCAAAAATACTGAGTTATGATGTGTTGAATGACTGTTTGTTACTGTTGTTATTTTATTTCTGCATTTACAACATTTTGAAAAAATTTCCAGAATTTGTGTTTTCAGCAAAATTTATTTTCCAGTTATTAAATGTATGGATATGGGAAAGGGCATTTAATTATTTTGGAGTAATAAGGTGAAAACTGAAAACCGGGGTGGGAAATAGAATTTTCTACAATACACCTCACAACTATTGGGTGTACTTGCCATCTCTCAGGATGACAATTGTTCATAGAGATGTGAAGTTCGATGAAGAGAAGGCAATGAATTGTTCGCTTGAGAGGGAGGTTCAGTTGCATGTAGATTAGGAGCTTTTGACTCCAAAGGAAGAACCTAAAGAAGATGTGGAGCAACCACAAGCAGGATGCTGAGAGTTGAGACAACCACTCAAGCAGAGACATCCAAGGAAGGAAGGAAGCGGACCAGGGAAGCTGACAGATTATTGCAGGATGCTAGAGAGAATGTGGGAGCACTCATATTGTTGAGATTTTGTGTATTTGGGGTAGCATCAGTTGTGCTCTAGGTCCCAAATTTTGAGGAAGGACTAGAGTTCACCTGATCTACAAGACCCATAAATGGATTTGGGAAATTTCATCTGGTTTAGGAAATATTAAATTAATTAATTATTTTAATGTATTTCTTAAGTTAAAACTTAGGAAAATAAAATAATTAAAGTGAATTTAATTAAACATGTGATGAAATTGTCTTAAGTCACACGGATCAAGCTTTCTTTTAATCTTAGCCATTGATTAAAGATTTAATCTTGGCCGTTGATTTGTCAACAAGAAAAGTATAAAGGAAAGGCTTGGGGTCATTTGTAAGACACAGAGGCAGAGCACTGAAGCTAAGCTGAGATTTTAGGGCGGGGTTGCTAATAATTCTCAAGTGTTTCAGTTGCAGAGAGGGGAATTTAGACCAAGGGGATGATCAGATCTCGGGGTTTAGAATACACAAGAAGTAGAGAAGAGATCAGGAAAGATAACGCAGAGGAAGGCAGCAGCAGACGACAGCAGCAACAACAGACAACAACAGCAATAGCGGCAGCAACAAGGATAGCGTGATTTTCAGGAAACCCTTCAGGGGTTATGCAGAGACCCTTAGGGGTAGCGTAGTGACTGCATCACCCAATCTGGGGTAATGCAGTCCCTTCTAGTGACAACGCTGAGCATTTGGAGGCCTTCAGAGGCTGACGCAGTGTCTTTCAGGGGAAGATCTGGGGTTTCTAGGCCTAGATCTGGCTGAGTTCTGTAAATCCTATTTGAGGGTGTGGATCAGTTAGTGTTGTTGGTCTTAGATCAGCTAGGGGCTGCAGATCTAGGGTTTTCTCTGTAGGGTTTTCCAGATCTGGAACCCAGAGTTGTGTATTCAGAAATATTGTTAATAATAGAGCCCTCCAGTAGCCAAAGATCGATTTTCCCACATTGGGTTTTTCCGGGGACAGTTTGTCCAGAAATAACTGTGTCACTTTGTCTATGTGTGCATGTGCTTATTCTAGATCTGAATTGGTAGAGATCTGTTATGTGTTTTGCTTTGATGTTGACTTGAATTTATTCAGTTGATAACTTGTATAAGTAGGAGAAGCTTAACCGGATTAACAAAAATAATTTCTGCATAAGAATTAAGATTCAGAAATTTCTACATGGTATCAGTGGAATTGCAAATCTAGAAGGGTCACCAGTTGGTAGCAGAAAAGCAGATCTGAAGTGACAACGCAGTTTTCAAGAGCAGACTCACACAGAGGGAAGGGTGACGCTGTCCAGTGCTATGTCCTAGCAAGCCCACGCAATTACTGCGCAGAGGCAGCTCAGAAACGACGCTGGTTGGGTCTGAAGCCAGCCAGTGTGATTCAGATTTGAATCTGTCAGACCCAGAAAAAGTCTGCAGAAAAGTTGCAGAAATTTAGAAGAGTTAGCGGGGTTAAACTTTTGAAGTTTTCAGATTTTTAACCTTAGCACAAGTGACAAAGTTTGGGAAGAGATCAGCTTCTTAGAGAGTTTCTTGCCAAAGGAAACTTGCATTTTGGTCAGAGGATCAAAGAAGAAGCTGAATCATAGTTGATTTGGTAGATTTCCAAGGAGGGAAATCAAGTGTCAGAGGGAGCAGAGGGTTCCCAGTTCGAAAAGGACCCTAGATCCAAGATCTCTAGCATAGAGAAGAGGAGCTCCGACACTTTTTGAGCATATGGCTCCTCATGGACTGCGTGATCAGGATTGGCTAGAGGGCCTCTCAAACTTTTCAGCATGGAAAGCTAGGATCTTGATTGTCTTAGAGGCATATGGTCTAGACTCTAAGAGATCATGCAGAGCAGACCCTGGCCATGCCGACAGATGTGAATTTCATAAGGAAGCATAGAGAAGCTGTTTGGCATGCCAAGCGACTGATAATGGATAGTATCAAGGATCATATTGTGCCACACATAGCTGAGAAGATGACAGCTAATGAGATGTAGAAGGCCTTGACTTCCCTATATGAGGGAAAATTAGTCGAAAGAAAGATGCTGTTGGAGGCCCAAATGAGGTCATTCATGATGACCAAGGGAGAAGACATCAAACATTTCCTCTTCAGATTGCAGTCAATCATGGATCAGTTGACTGCAACGGGTGCAACTGTAGATGATGCAGTGATTGTCAGGACTGCCCTCAATGCAGTCACGGATGAGTGGGAAACCTTTGTCCAAAGTATCTTGGGCAGTGCGGACCTCCCAGATTGGGACAGCTTGTGGTCGATCCTGCGGCAAGAAGAACTACGAAGGTTCACCAAGAAGCAGCACAACCCTGCATTGAGCAAGGTTAAGAAGGAAGAGGAGGAAGATGCAACCTTGGCATCGAAGAAGCAACCGAAGAAGAAGGATCTTTCTAAGATCAAGTGCTTCCAGTGTGGCGAAATGGGACATTTTGCCAACCATTTTCCAGAAAAGAAGAAAGGCAAGGAAGCATCTTCTTCCAAAGTAACAGTGGCAGATGATGGGTCAGGAGATGATGTAGCCATGAGTGCTCATGAACCGCGGAGGTGGGGTGACATGGACATATAGAGGAGCTACATGGAAGTAAGGTGGGATCCTTGAGCAACTCATCTCTTGGATCACAAGCGAGCTACGGCAGCAGTGGGACAATAGCATGATAGGTGGAGCAGTGGGTGCATAGATCACAGATGAGGCATAAGCAGAGGCAGATCTGGAGGTTGGGAGGAGCAGCGTAGAGCATAACAGCAGCAACGTAGAAGCAGTAACAACATAAAGGCTAATGTGAATTCAGCAGCGCAGTGCAGTATTGCTTACGCAGTTCAGAGCTGAAGCAGCGCAGAGAGCTCTCGAGGGACAACACAATGCAACAACATCATGATAGATTTCAGCACAAGGAGCTGATGTGACTTCAGTAATGCAGAGGGAGTTTGATTAGGCAGTGAAAGCTGTAACTGTGCATCGTTCTTTAGATGCCAGCACAAATCTATAGCCTATGGAGCTTCAGTGATGAGGATGCAGTCCATCTGACTTGTCTGTCAAAGATTGGGCAGGAGATTCAGTTGTTTCTCTTAACAACTGAAGTTGCAGTGCAACAGATCAACAGTGGCAGTGCTATGAGCAGCACAGATGTAGCATATTGAGAGGGAGCTGCAGTATAGTGGTTGCAGTGGCAGTGGCAGAGTCATGGACAACAGTACAGAATGGCAGTAGCATGCAGAGTTGAGTGGCAGGAGGCCAAGCTTCAGCAGCACAGAACTATTGCCCAAAATCTTGTAATGCATGTGTGATGTATTGTTAGAGCACACCCTTGATGCGAAAAGGGAGTGTTGAGATTTTCTGTATTTGGGGTAGCATCAGTTGTGCTCTAGGTCCCAAATTTTGAGGAAGAACTAGAGTTCACCTGATCTACAAGACCCAGAAATGAATTTGGGAAATTTCTTTTGGGTTAGTAGATATTAAATTAATTAATTATTTTAATGTATTTCCTAAGTTAAAACTTAGGAAAATAAAATAATTAAAGTGAATTTAATTAAACATGTGATGAAATTGTCTTAAGTCACACGGATCAAGCTTTCTTTAATCTTAGCCATTGATTAAAGATTTAATCTTAGCAGTTGATTTGTCAACAAGAAAAGTATAAAGGAAAGGGTTGGGGTCATTTGTAAGACACAGAGGCAGAGCACTGAAGCTACGCTGAGATTCTAGGGCAGGGTTGCTAAGGATTCTCAAGTGTTTCAGTTGCAGAGAGGGGAATTTAGAGCAAGGGGATGATCTGATCCCGGAGTCTAGAATACACAAAAAGCAGAGAAGAGATCAGGGAAGACAGCGCAGAGGAAGGCAGCAGCAGCAGGAGACGGCAGCAACAGCAACAACAGCAGCAGCAACAAGGACAACGTGATTTTCAGGAAACTCTTCAGGGGTTACGCAGAGACCCTTAGGGGCAGCATAGTGACTGCGTCACCTAGTCTGTGGTAACACAGTCCCTTCTAGTGACAACGCTAAGCATTTGGAGGCCTTCAGAGGCTGACGCAGTGTCTTTCAGGGGCAGATCTGGGGTTTCTAGGCCTAGATCTGGTTGAGTTTTGTAAATCTCGTTTGAGGGTGTGGATCAGTCAGTTTTGTTGGTCTTAGATCAACCAGGTGCTGCAGATCTAGAGTTTTCTCTGTAGGGTTTTCCAGATCTGGAACCCAGAGTTGTGTATTCAGAAATATTCTTAATAATAGAGCCCTCCAGCAGCCAGAGACCGGTTTTCCCACATTGGGTTTTTTCGGGGACAGTTTGTCCAAAAATAACTGTGTCACTTTGTCTATGTGTGCATGTGCTTATTCTAGATCTGAATTGGTAGAGATCTGTTATGTGTTTTGCGTTGATGTTGACTTGAATTTATTCAGTTGATAACTTGTATAAGTAGGAGAAGCTTAATCGGATTAACATAAATAATTTCTACATAAGAATTAAGATTAAACAATTTCTACAGACATCACAACGTAGGCAGGTGAGGTCACCGAATTGGTACACTAGCTACATGGCTCTAATGACTGAGCTAGTAGAGACAGAACCAACCTCATTCGAGGAAGCAATAGAACAACTTGTATGGGTTGATGTTTTATGGTAGAGGAATATGATTCCATTGTCAGAAATTGTGTTTGGGAAGTGGTCCCAAGACCTGCAGACAAGTCAGGGGTGGGTTCGAGATGGCTTTACAAGGTAAAACATGCTGCAAATAGAAGCAGCGAGAAGCACAAGGCGAGATTCGTGGCCAATGGGTACTCTTAGGTAGAAGGGATTGACAATGAAGAGACCTTTGCTCTTGTAGCAAGGTACTCTTCCATCAGATCAATTCTTGCTCTGACTCCACAGATGGGGTGGAAGATCCACCAGATGGATGTGAAGACAACATTTCTCAATGGAGTTATTGAGGAGGAGGTGTACATTAAATAGCCTTAAGGTTTTGAGACTTTCGCCAGAGAGTCACATGTGTGTTGACTCAAGCGAGCGTTGTATGGGCTAAAGCAAGCACCTCGTGCTTGGTACACCAGGATCGATAGCTACTTCATTGGTTTGGGCTTCACCAAAAGTGAAGCAAATGCAAACCTTTACCATATTTTGGTAGAAGGTAAATTGTTGATTATAGTCTTATATGTTGATGACTTGATTTTAACTGGTGATGAGCAACTTATCAGGTCTTGCAAGGAGGACCTTGCAAGAGAGTTCGAAATGAAGGACATGGGGTTAATGCACTATTTCCTTGGTTTGGAAGTATGGCAGAGAGAAGGGGAATTGTTTGTCTCTTAGGGCAAGTATGCCATTGGGATACTTAAGAAGTTCCATATGGAGAGATGCAAACCCATGGAGACTCCTCTAGCGACCAACTAAAGGAAAGAGGATGCCACTTCAGGTGAGGAAGTGGATGCTACCGTGTACAAGTAGTTGGTGGGTTTACCCATGTATCTGGTGAACACATGGCCAAACATGTGTTATGCGGTCAACCAGTTGAGCCAAGCCATGGTTCGACCGACCAAATTATTTTGGAGGGATGCTAAACATGTACTACTGTACCTCAGAGGCACGACTTAGTTTGGACTTTGGTACAAACAGACAAAGGGAATGAAGCTGCAAGGCTTCACGGATGCAAATTAGGCGGGAAGTCTATCATATCGAAAGAGCACTTTAGGAGGAATTTTCAGTGTTGGGTCGACAACACTTTCTTGGTACAACAGGAAGCAGAGATCAATTGCACTCAGCTCAACAAAAGTAAAGTACATGGCTGCCAGTCAAGCAACTTGTGAAGCTATTTGGATGAGAAAGATTCTTGTTGGGTTATTTGGTTAGATGATGGATCCTACTGTGATTTACTTTGACAATCAGAGTTGTATCAAACTCTCTGAGAATCCAGTTTTTCACGATCGATCCAAGCACATTGATATTCGATACCACCATCTACGAGATTGTGTGTAGAGGTGGATCATGTTGTTGCAGTACATTCTGACAGAGGAACATGATGCAGACATTTTGACAAAGGCCTTGTCAAGAGGAAAATTGGAGTTCCATAGAAGCAGGATTGGGATATCTGATAATCCCTTTCTTGTTGTGAGGGAGTGTTGAAAATGCAACAAGAAATTCCTAATTTAATTTTCCCTTGATTAACCTAGGAGAAATTCGAAATTCCACATCAACAAACAACTTAAATGAGTTAACTGAGGTGATATAGTTGTTATCACTTAGTTAGCTTAGTTAATTCGAGTTGGGGGCATGAACTTGTGTTGTGTACAATGATTCCTAAATTTTAGGAGCCTAGGTGGAGTTAATTTTAGTTGTAACAATTTAATTAAGTTAAATTGAGTTATGGTCAGTTAAACTAGTTCCAAATGTTGCAGGAACTAGTGGAAGGTCTAGTAGTGGGGTGTAACTTCAGTGTTTAATTAGTTAATTGATCAATCAACCTAAATTAACTCATGCATGCATAGAATTCGAGTTACCCAGTTGAGATTGGAGTTTAAGGGCAGTGTACTATCAATTGTAAACTATTCCAAGTTGTACAGGTCATGCATGAAGTCAGAGGAGGACCTAAAGGAATTACGCAATCAAGATTGAGGAATTTCCTAAATAATAGGGGCTAATTCCTTGAGGAACAATGCAAGGAAATAAGAACTTGGTGTTGATTTTTGGTAGCTTTGGAGGTACTCCAAGCCCTAGGGTTTGAGGTTTGGAGGGCAAATCGCCACAAGAGTCACTTGTGGGCTTGGAACCCAAACATGGGGTTTTGCATCCATCGAGATTTGGGCCAAAACCATGATGAATTTGAGCATGAGAAAATTTGAGATGATAAAGCTTGGCGTGCTGATTCCAATGCTTTGAAGATCACTCAAATCGAAGTTCTAGAAATGAAGTTATGAATTTTTGAAGTTTATGGTTTGTTTTGCACTTAAAGAGTTTAGGTCGGCTTGGTGATAAGAAGACCTATGATAGCTATTCAAGCCCTAAAATGATGTTGGAAGAAGCTCTCTTGTTTAGTATAAATAAGAGAGGTGTTGTGGAGGACTATTCACATCCAAGAAGAGCATCAAAACATTGAGAATACCTTTGCGTTTGAAGTGAGGATCTGAGGCAAGGATAAGGAGACATACAACTGAGTTTGGAGAAGTTCTTTTGTGGAGAAGACCACAACTAGGAGGTGCGTAAAAAGTAGATTTGTGGGTAGTTTGTGGCGTGTCTCCCTTGCAGAACAAAACTGCAGATCAAAGGTAAGGAATGGCAGTTTTCTGTGCATGATTACAGTGGTTTGGGTATTCTGTTTTGGGCTGCATGTGATTGCTACAACAACATGCGTGGAGGCTTGTTAGGAGGCCGAGAGTCCTAGTGAGGGTCCTCTCACCTAACCGCAACTTTTAAGGAGACACTGCAACCTAAACTGAAGGTGTCAACCCTTGTTCAATGTCAAACTCTTTGCTGTAGCAGATTCAAGAGTTGTAAGGTGCCTTGAGGTGGATCCTTAGGGACCTACAACAGTGAATTGGAAGTCTTGAAGGACAACGAAGGGTGACAAGGGAACACAGTGATTGGAGGACTGTTGTGGCATATTTTGGAGGGTTTTTGGATGCCCTAACCAGAGATAGGAAGCTACAACAATGTGCACAAAACTCGAGGCAAGAGAGCAGCAACATAGAATTGCAGATGGTCTCTTGGTGATGATTGGATGCTAGTTGGATGGATGCCCTAGGGGAGGACATATTGATGAAGCCTAGATTTGTGCAATAACTCTTCTATTGCAAAACAAAGGGCATATGTGGAGAAGTCTGTTGGCAGCTAATAGAAGGGTCTCCTAGGTGTGAGGATGCCCTAACTAGGAGTAGATGCTACAACAGGGATTGGTCACTCGTGGACTATTGGAGTGCAGCATGAGATTGGACCAAGTGTGGACATGATTGGGCATTTATGGTTTGTCAGAGGACAACATGATAGTGCCCAAGTTGGAGCTCGGTGTGCAACACTTTGATAGAGAAAAGTGGTTGCTAGAGTGGTAGTTGTTGAGCTCAAGGGTTTGATCAACTAGGAATAGTTTGCGGAGTTCGAGACTTGTGTGTTGAGAAGGACTTCTACAACAAATGATGGGCAGTCCTCCTAGCCCGTGTTCATTGTGGGAGATGGATATCCTGTAGTGATAGGTGACAACCCTTCGTGCCCTATGTTGGTCTTCATTGGAGCAGCACATGAAGACCATAGTGGGTTGAAGTCCCTGAGTAACTGAGGAGAAACAATGGGCAAATTGAGAGTTGTTCACAATTGGAGCTGTGAACAACTTGATAGGAGTCTTGATGTGTTGATGCGTTGGGGGACGAACGATCAACTAGTGAGTAGATTGAGAGTCGAGGTTCAGTTGTTAGATTGACTTGGAGCATTGATAGATGCATGAGATGCAAATCGAGAGCTGAAGGACCAAGTAGGTAGAGGGTACGATCGAGAGGAGTTGAGAGAGTCGACTGCATCAGCCAAAATGGTCAGAGTATCTTGTTAAGGGCAGATTGGTCGTCGATGTACTGACACCAAGCTCCAATTTGTATCTTGTACTAGTGGATGATTTAGGGCCATTATACCTGGTACGGGAGCCCTAGACTGTTGTATTATATGTTGTTTAATATAACGAAATTGGGTTGAAAAATGTGAAAAGCTGTTTATATTCTGTGCATGTGTGATTTATTGCTGTTTATACTCCGCTGTGCAAAGTAGTTCCGTTGAGATTCTTGGTTTGGTAGCGTCAGAGATTTTAAGTTTCTATCCTAGACCCAAGATCTTGGAAATTCAATACTTCGAGGCTCGAAATTTTGGCTAAGCTTTGGCCAAGGTCAGGGAGTCAGTCAGGCAAAGGATAGAAGATATAGGTGTAGGTTGAGCAGAGCATATTGTATTCATCCAGATTCCAAATTCTTTGATTAATGCAATATAGATGTAAGGGGTTTTGAGCAGTTGCTTTCCCCTAGATATATCTCTGTGTATGTCTATTGAATATTGATGCATGTTAATGGTTTGTGTTTTCGATTGTGAATTTACTTCCATAGATCAATAGAGTAGATTCTAGTCTTGTGATTTAGTAAATTTCATGAGCAATTTAGGATCTACACATTAATTTCTATAGACAGATCTAGGGCTTGATTAATTGGATTAGTTCCATGTTCTTGTTGTATGTATTTTCCTCAATGGGCCATTATCCTAGGAAGGGAGCCCTTGTAAGTTCTAAAGTTATTTGAATTAGGAATTGCTTTGAAGGGCAAAAATTTGTGTGCGTGTGATAGCGAGATTGGTACTTTAATCTTTCTTTCGCTATTTATTTTATTTGTGTTAAAATATCAACTGTGTTATTATTCCATAGATCTAATTTGCTGGGAAGTAATTAATCTGGTGCCGAGGTTAGGAAATTAACTTCTTGATGCCCTTGGTCGACTCCTGTCAAATAAGTTGGACTTGAATGGGATCATCAAAGAGTGTTTATTTATTTTACTTGGGTTGAACTTGATCCTCTAGGTGGGATTTGCTGCAAGATGGCCGACAATGCATAATACTTCTTGGAGCTAATAGATGGAATTATTGTTCACCCCCCTACATCATTTGGCACTAGATGCATGTTCTATAGAACCCCCTTGGGTGGTTTCAGGTTGGTTCTCATCGTCTCAATTTGAAGCTGAACTCAACATCACTTGAGGGGTTAAGATTTTCCAACTTTGCCATCTTCATGAGACCAAGATGGAGAGGAACTTCATGATTAGGTTCCTTGATTATTACAAGATTAGAGGATGGTTTTATTGCCTTATTCTTAGAACTCCCATTCCATCTTCTTGTATTTCTTGGACCATATATGCTTGGCGCTGTGCATAGGGGAGGCCCTTGGATTCAAATATCGCTTACTCTACCCACTGTAGCCTAGACTAGACCTAACACGACCAATTACAAATTTCTTTCTAGTACTTCTAGGAGATAGAGGTGCCAAGAGGCAAACAAACAAGAACACTACATTACACATTAGATCTTTGAGACATTGGGGAGTCATCAATGCTTGACCAATTGGACCTTTGTGGTTTTGTTGCCTCAGACTTGTGGATAGCTCACATTGCACCAACATTCAGGATACTTCCCCTCAGTCTTGGTTATGGGCGTCAATGCCTAGACAACGAGACATATCTCATACCATATCTTCCTACTATTATAGTCCGTTTGACTTGGTTAAAACTTGCATATATCTCCATTACTATGCTGTTTCATTGCTCCATGTTGTTAGGTGCTAGACTTAGATCTTTCTCAACATTGGCTAGATTTGCTTATATCATGATTTTTAAGGATGCTCCCATTTTGTATTCTCATCAATGTTCTTAGGAGTAGCAGTTCAATTGACCTATTTGTGGTCATTTGTTAAACATTAATAAAATTATCTTATCTTTTATAGCTTTCCCTTAAACAACTTCTCCAATAAAATATTATCTTTTTAGAAGGTCCTTGAATTGTCCTAGGGTGAAGTGCTCACCTTTGGCCCTTTTCATCTTTCCACACTATGAGATTGTCTTAAAGTTTGAATTTAATCTTCATTTGAGGGTTGACCATATCAATAATTCCACATGCCATCTCTTCATGTAAAATTTTTTGTAGTATTTTAAACACAAGCTCAAGATCTATTTGTGAAAAAATACTAACTAGCTATTGCAAAACAAGAGAGAAGATAAAATTCTTAGAAAAATTACTAA